>CM052896.1:96728321-96988219 GCA_028534135.1 Potos flavus | reverse complement strand
TAGAGAGTATAATGCCAAGCAAAATAAGCCAGTCATAAAAAGACAAATACCATATGATTTCACTCATATGTGGAATTTAAGAAACAAAACAAACAAACAGAGAGACACATACCAAGAAACAGACTCAACTATAGAGAACAAACTGAAGGTTACTAGAGGAGAGGTGGGTGGAGGGATGGGGGAAATAGGTGATGGGGATTAAAGAGTACACTTATCATGATGAGCACTGAGTGAATCACTATGTTGTACACTTGAAACCAATACAACACTATAAGTATTTCCATTTGTACTGGAATTAAATAAAACACCTAAAAAAAAGATTACATAGGAAAAAAACTACATTAGAGAACACAATCAACAGAGTGAAAAGTCAATCTATGGAATGGGAGAATATAGTTGCAAATCATATATCTGATAAAGTTAATGTCCTGAATATATAAAGAGCACCTATAACTCAATAACAAAAAGATCAAATAATTAAATTAAAAATGGGCAAAAAATCTGAACAGATGTTTCTCCAAAAATGATATACAAATAGTCAACAACATATGAGAAGATGCTCAACATCATTAATCATTAGAGAAATGCAAATCAAAACCACAATGAGATATCATTTCATACCTATTAGGATGGTTACTATAAAAAAAACAAACAGAAAATAACAAGTGTTGGGGAGAATGTGGAGAAATTGGAACCCTTGTACACTCATGGTGTAAGATAGTGCAACCACCATGGAAAATCATAAGAATTTTCCTCAAAAAATTAAAAATAGAAATGCCATATGCTCATCAATTCTACTTCTGGGTTTGTATCCATAAGAATTGAAAGCAGATCTCAAAGAGATATTTTCACACCTATGTTCACAGTAGCACTATTCATAATAGTTAAAAGGTGGAAGCAGCTTAAATGTTCATCAACGGATCAATGGATAAACAAAATGTGGTGTATGTATTTATATACTGTCACATGATACAACAGGGATGGATCTTGAAGACATTATGCTAAGGAAAATGAACCAGCTACAAAAAGACAAATACTGCATAATTCCACTTATATGAGGTATCTAAAGTAGACACTAAATATTTAACATGGCGGATGCCCTCAAGCCTATCTAATACAATTTATTCTCCACATCTTCATTGTATATTTGAAAGACTAGACAACATTATAGTTCTCATTTATGCATTACAGTCTTCATTTATGTGAAAGTTTCAGATGTATAAACTGAAAAAGAGTGAATGATTGAGAAATGAATATCCCTTTAATGAAAACAAGTATATTAATTACTCCTTAGTTACTCCAGAAATCGTGGTTATGAAATAGTACAATAAAAATCCCTCTGCTTTTAAAATATATAGCTTGTTCAAAGTGGCATTATGTGGTGTATTTGTATTTTTCCATCTAGGGATGCTTTTTACCTGCCAGTGTGATGAGTAAGGGCAAGCATTACATTATGGTTCTTATGTCATAAAATAAAAATAAGCTTTGTGCAAAGTTATGGAATTTGGAATACCAGAAATGACTGTCATGATTTAGCAATACAAAAAGATGCAATGCAATTGGTAATAAACTAATTCTTAAGTTGTGTTGTGGTTTCATGATGTCTATTTTATTATTGACTATCACAACCTGCATCTGTGTTACATATATTCATTTCTACATATATCAAGCTTTAAAAATAATAACTGTGTAACTGTAGAAAGTATTTAACTTGACTAAAATGAAAAATTCTTTAGGGGAAGTACTTTTAAAAAATATATAAAATGTTCTTAAGGTCATAGAAAACATTTCAATTGAGATTAAGTACTCACTTCTTTTAGTACTTAATGATGGAAACCTTGCCACACCCAGGTCAAATAAATAGGGTGTCATTGATAAGCAGGTAACATTTAAATCCAAGGGGTCAGGATTTGGCATATGTTTATAAACATATAAAACATTTTACAATATGTTTTATATGTTTATAAACATATAAACAAAATGTTCTTTCTATATTTTGAATAATTTAAACTTTTCTTTATTGGTAATTTCTTAATCACTGTCCTATAAATTGTCAAAAGCGCCACAGGAAAAAAAAAGTTTTTTAAATCTAATTTCCATAATTTTGAACTACATATCCTAGTATCCTAAAAATTATTCCTAACTTTTTCAACATTGGTTCTATATTAGGATAGTAATATAGATTTTATTGATTAGATATTAGATTATATAGATTATTTTAATGGTTATTAAAAGAGAAGAAGTAATATGCAAGAGGTATTTTATAAAAAGAAAAAAAATGCATGATAAAATCAAGCTCCTCCTTAATGCCCATCACCCAGTTACTCCATCCCCCCACCCCCTCCCTTCTGGAACCCTCAATTTGTTATATACAACTAATGAATCACTGAACACTACATCAAAAACTAACGATGTACTATATGTTGGCTGATTGAACTTAAAAAAATAAAAATAAAAAAATAAAATCAAGCTCCTACGTATGATACGAAAAGAAATAAATAACAGAAGTACCAACTATGACACTGACTTGAAAAATTACTGGTGGTTTATTGACATATGGCTAAAATCAAAGTAAGGAAATTAGTAAGGCATTATAGTTTCAAGGCTGCAATAGTATCACTGAATCACTCATGCTCTTTCCAAATGATAACCAAAATGTTAATAGATGATTTTTTCTTTTAGCAAGTTATCCAAGAATATCAGGATTCTGTAGAAAAGGAATTTCTAGAAACAGAAATACAAGATTTTTAACCATTTAAATAAGTTAAGTTTTCAGAAAAACTGAATTAAAGTTTTAAAAATTATTGCAAATCTATTCTATTTTCATACATATTCAGATACATTACAAAAAGCATTGTTGATCTGACTTCCTATGCTTTTGTCTCACAATTAAATGAAAGACTGGCTTTTCCTGGTGCATAGGCCATGCTGCTTGGGGTAAGCTAACAGCTTGCCAGGAGAAAAGTCTTTACCTGACAAAACAGTCAAGAAAGTAACTACTGCTCACTTACGTGTGGAGCATAAGGAAAAACATGGATGACATTGTGAGAGGGAAGGGAGGGGTGAATTGGAGGAAATCGGAGGGGTGATGAACCATGAGAGACTGAACTCTGAGCAACAGACTGAGGGTTTTGGAGGGGAGGGGGTGGGGGCGTTGGGCGAGCCTGGTGGTGAGTATTGAGGAAGGCACGTATTGCATGGAGCACTGGGTGTGATACATGAACAATGAATCTTGTAACACTGAAAAAATAAAAGTATTTGGGGGGGAAAAAAAAGAAGGTAACTACTGGGGTGCCTGAGTGGCTCAGTCGTTAAGCGGCTGCCTTTGGCTCAGGTCAGGATCCCAGAATTCTGGGATCGAGCCCCGCATTGGGCTTCCTCCCTCTCCCACTCCCCCTGCTTGTGTTCTCTCTTTCATTGTCTCACTCTCTGTCAAATAAATAAGTAAAATCTTAAAAAAAAAAAAAGGTAACTACTGCACACTGGAATCTCTAATGCAGAAGTTAATCAATTCAAACTTAAAAAAAAAAAAAAAGCTATTGTCAAGTTTTATTCCTGACAATTCTCTTGCTGTAATGGCAAATCTTTTACTGCCACTTAAGTTTTAAGTTTGTATCTTTTCATTTGTACTAATTTTCTTCCCCATACTTTGGAAAATCTTTTATATTTCATGTATATTTATATACATGTATATTTACATGTATATTTACATGAATTTTCATAATTCTACTAATATAACATTAATTAAGAATAGACAGAAATGAGTTATAACTTCTAAAAACCTGACAGCTTTCTTTTAGATTTTGATCACTGTAGGAATCAAATATTTTGATGCTTCTTTCTTAAAAATTTTCTTTTTGTTCCATTTTAACGGAAACATTTTTCTATTACCTATATTCTGAGTCCTAACTTATGGTATTGATGTAGACTATGGCACTTCGAAATAGATATTGAAAAAAAAAATTGCTAAATAAATTATGCAATAAAGTATGCATATTTAAAATGTGAAAAGATAATGAGGTATCTAAAAAGAATGGAAAACTAAGAATCATATTTAAAGACTGTATCTTGTTTTAACCTCAGATATATTCAATAAAAGCTGTGTAAATTAATTTAAAAATCATATTAAAATTCTTCCTAAGATTTTTTTGTTAAATATGAGTTATTTTTGGAGCTCCTGGGTGGCTCAGTAGGTTGAGCATCAAGACCCACATCAGGCTTTCTGCTCAGCAGCAAGTGTCTTCTCCCTCTCCCTCTGTGATCTGTCTCACTCTCTCTCTCAATAAATAAATAAATAAATAAATAAATAAAATCTTTTAAAAATAAACAAATAAATACGAGTTATTTTCTATCAAAATTGCTTAAAGTGAGATATATTTATAATACGCTTTATTTAAGAAAAGAGGATACATATATGGAAATATACGATGGTATACATAGAAGGAAGTATGAAATAGGAAGATTAGTCTACCTGCTTGCAACATAGGAATAATTAGGCCAATGTTATAAGTCGGATTCCTATGTGAGTTACTCATTTATATAATTATAAAAATAACTCCCCCACACAAAGAGGCTTTGTAAGTATTGTGATAATAGCACACATGTGGTATATCCACAATATCAGGTAAGGGGGGAAGCACCTAGAGCACATATACAGAGAATAGACTGGTAATATAATCATAATCTGCGGATATGAAAAACGGCATAATTCTCTAGACATTGTGATTACACACACACATACACACACACGTACATGCACATAAAAACACATCACAAATATATAGATTGGGATATTTGTATTTGAGGAATGCAGGGAGAAATATGAAAGGAATGATGTAATCAGAAGCATAAATAGATTTTAATGAGATGTACACATTTTAGAGGTGTAATGAAGTTTATGGACTAAATAGAGACTATCTGAAGGGAATTATGAATGAATTCAAATAGCCACACTGATAGAAAAACCTACAGCAAAAACCAGCACCGACCAATCCCCAGGAAATATCTGCAGGTAAATAGGATCATCCTAGGTGAAGACCTTACTGGACTGGAGGTAGAGACTGGAGGCAGTAATTTGGATAATAAAAATATCTGCTTTCACTTGAAATATTTGAATAACTATCTCGATTTTCTGCTTTAATTTTGTAAAGCTCAACTAGACATAAGCAGAAAAACAGTGAAAACTGTTGCTTAGGTAAATTTTCTAATGAGATAGGGAGCACAGGCCTGAATGACCTGGGTGGGTGGAATGTAAATCTGATTACAACGAAATGCATAGGGATCCAGAGATTGTTCACATGGATCAACAAATGCACCTGAGCCAAGGAATTCTAGCTTTGACTTTGTAATTTACAAGTGCTTGTCCTAAGGCTACAATCTTAGAATCCCAACATGGAGAAGGAAGGGAAGGGAATCAGTTACTAAATTCCAAATATGACAGCTTTATAAAAACTCGATGATCAATATATACTATTTCTTTTAATAGTACTTCATAACGACCTATCTGGGTAGACATTATTTCCATTTTTAATGTATGAGGGAAATGGTATTCGGAAAGGTTATGTAGCTACTTAAAAAGTAAAGCTATGTCTGATGGCAAAGCTCCTTCCAGTATACCTTACTTCCTTTTTCCTTATTTTCTGATAGCCTCTGAATTGTCAGGAGGAGTTAATGAATTCCTAGCATGACTTGTGAACCACTTTGGTGAGACTCTCCTATGGCTTAGAATCAGGAGCTTCTGCACTTCTTCTAGAGGGCAGTGAATTTCTACTTTAGATTACTGCCTGAAAATAGGCAGTTATCTAACTATTAAGTTAGACACAGGGAGAAGACCTTCTACAATGGTCAGTTATCTGAAAGAGATACTTTACTGTCTCAAACTGGTTCTCAAAGGAAAGCTTAAAGGTTCCTTGACTAGAATTATGTAAGTCCTTTGTAGAAAAACAAAGAACCCAAGTCAGAGATGCTGAAATCTTTGGCCATGTAATCTTAAATAAGAAAGCCTAGTGCTTGTAATCTAAAATAATGCTCCTAAGAAAGCAGAATTCTTTCTATTGAAAGATCAAGTTTTTCCAGTGTTAACTGAAAGAGATTGGGAATTATAGGGATGGTGCCAGAATATTTTAATCTGCCTTACAGGAAGTAGCTGGTGCTGTACCAAATGTGAAGTTATAATTTATTCATGTCATGCATTTTACAAACAAAGAGGACGAATTGTATATGGTAGTCTAACAAATACTATCATCTATTGTTACTCCAGGTATGCCTCTTCTAGGAAACCAAAGGAAGGTTATTTATAATCAGTGGAGCACTTGCTCCTTAAAGGCCTTGCTTGCAGATAGGAGCTGAAAATGGTACATATGCTAAAGAATGACCACAGACAACAGAAAATTCATCTGTAGCCCAAACAGATTAAAACAAACAGTACATATACATGCACATCTAGGCACTTGTTTTAGAGTGATTTTCATGCTGATGTGAGATGTAGTGTACTATCGTGGAATGAATAGCAGACTAGGAGTCAAGAATTCTAGGTTATCCTTGGTTTTAATCATAAGCATGTGTCCAACTTTAAGAACATTATTACACTTCTTTGGTTTCCAATTCCCTCATCTTTAAAGCAAGAGAGACTACTCGATCTCCCAATTACCTTCTTTCTGTAATATTCTAAGTATTTCGTGTATTACACTCTAAAATTCCTTCATAGAGTTACCTTATGTCTCTGATCTTGACAGCAATCTCTTCCAGCATTTCTGTACATGTTTATCCTTAGTTTTCTGGAATTATTGTTGATTCTTCTCAGACATAAAAATTTTTTTAGAGATGTTACAGTTCCAAACTGCTTCATAGATTCAGTGGTTCCGGACATTTCTTAGGAAACATGGGCTTTCCTTATGGGCTTCTCTAATTGTAGGTGTCAGAGAATTTTACAGGCAAAATACTTAGGATTTTAGAGAACTGTGAAGGATTTTCAGTCTCCCCTTTCCCATTCCCTATACTTTTTCTATTCAGTGACTGAAGGATGAAATTCAATATTTAGAGGTATATCTAGCAGAAATAAAAATGAACTGTGAAGGTTCTGGATAGAAGATCAAATCAGCTACAACATTCTTTTAAGCCAAAGCCTAATCCAGAGCAAGGCCCTAACTCTCTTCAATTCTGTGAAGGCTGAGACAGGTGAGGAAGCTGCAGAAGGAAAGTCTGAAGCTAGCAAGAGGCTGGGTCCTGAGGTTTAAGGAAAGAAGCCATCTCCATAACATTAAAGTGCAAGCTGAAGCAGCAGGTGCTGATGGAGAAGCTGCAGCAAGTTATCCAGAAGATCTAGCTAAGATAATTAAGGAAGGTGGTTGCACTAAGCAAGAGGTTTTCAGTGTAGATGAAACAGCCTTCTATTGGAAGGAGATGCCATCTGGAATTTTCATAGTTAGAAAGGAGAAGTCAATGCTTGGCTTCAAAGCTTCAAAGGACAGCCTAACTCTCTTGTTAGAGGCTAACACAGCTGGTGACTTTCAGTGGAAAGCAATGCTCATTGACCATTCTAAAAATCCTAGATCCCTTAAGAATTATGCTAAATCTACTCTGCCTATGCTATATAAATCAAACAACAAAGACTGGATGACAGCACATTGGTTTATAACATGGAATAACATGAGTATTGTAAACCCACTGTTATGAGCTACTGAAAAAAAAACTCCTTTCAAATATTACTGCTCACTGATAATGCACGTGGTCACCTGAGAACTCTGATGGAGATGCACAGTGAGATTAATGCTGTTTTAATGCCTGTTAGCACATCCATTCTGCAGCTTATGGATCAAGGAGTCATTTTAACTTTCAAGTCTCATTATTTAAGAAATACAATTCATAAGGCTATAGTTACCATAGATAGAGATTCCTCTAATGGATCTGGGCAAAGTAAACTGAAAACCTTTCGGAAAGGATTCATATCTCGATGCCCCAAGAACATTTGTGATTTGCGGGAAGAGGTCAAAATATTAACATTACCAGGAGTTTGGAAGAAGTTGATTTCAACCCTCTTGGATGACTTTGAGGGGTTTGAGACTTCAGTGGAGGACATAACTGGAGATGTGGTGGAGATAGTAAGAGAATTAGAAAAATCAGAAGTAGAACTTGAAGATATGACTAATTTGCTGCAATCTCATAAAAAACTTTACCTTATGAGGAATTGCTTCTTATGGATGAGCAAAGAAAGTGCTTTCTTGAGATGGAATCTACTCCTGGTAAAAAAGTTGTGAAGGTTATTGAAATGACAACAAAGGCTTGGAATATTATATAAACTTATCTGATAAAGCAGTGCAGGATATGAGAGGATTGACTCTAGTTTTGAAAGACGTTCTGCTGTAGGTAAAACACTATCAAACAGCCTCACATGCTACAGAGAAATTGTTTGTGAAAGGAAGAGTCCACTGATGCAGCAAACTTAATTGCTGTCTTCAGAAACTGCTACAGCCACCACAACCTTCAGCAGCCACCACCCTCATCAGTAGGCAGCCATCAACACTGAGGCAAGACCCTCTGCCGGCAAAAAGATTGTGACTCACTGAAAGCGCAAATGATGGTTAGCATTTTTCAGCACTAAAGTATTTTTTAAAAATTTTTATTTAAATTCTAGTTAATTAATATATAGTGTAATAGTAGCTTCAGGAGAGCAGGATTTTTTTTTTTTTTAAAGATTTTATTTATTTATTTGAGAGGGAAAGAGTGCAGGAGAGAAAGCACAAGTCAGGGAGGGGCAGAGGTAGAAGCAGACTCCTCGCTGAGCAGGGAGTCTGACGTGGGGCTCGATCCCGGGGCCCCAGGTTCACCTGAGTGGAAGGCTGATGCCCAGCTGACTGAGCCACCCAGGTACCCCAGTAAAGTATTTTTTAATTACAGTACTTACTTTCTTTTTTAGACATAATGCTATTGCACATTTAACAGAGTTTGTGGAGCATAAACATAATTTTATATGCAGTGGAAAACTGAAAATTCATGTACT
This sequence comes from Potos flavus, assembly GCA_028534135.1. Lineage (NCBI taxonomy): Eukaryota > Metazoa > Chordata > Mammalia > Carnivora > Procyonidae > Potos > Potos flavus. The sequence continues at coordinate 96,979,221 of CM052896.1, read as the reverse complement.
TGCTTTATTGCAATGTTTACTTTGTATTGTGGTAGTCTGGAACACCTGCAATATCTCTGAGGTATGTCTGTACTTTGGCATCAAATTGGAGAATGGATTGGAAGGATGCTAACTGGGGGAGGTGAATCTATTATAATTATCTGGGAAGTTAATAATAAAGATCTGAATTAAATCAATAGCAGTAGGGATGGAGAACAAGGGATGGATTCCAGAGGATGTAGAAGAAACACATAGAGGTGAAGAAAATAAGTTTAGTATTGGTCATGTTAAATTTACTAGCAGCAGGTATACATTTGGTGTATGAGTCTGGAGCTCAGGCAAGGGCTGGGAAGTAACATAGAACTAGAAATCGCATAATATTTTAAACACCTGAGGTTATCTGAAGTAAATGTGTAAGATCTGAAAAGGGCCAAAAACAAAAACTAAAGAAAGTTTACATTCAAGGAACTGAAAAAGGAAAGCAAGCCTACAAGAGCCAATAAAGGAGACAAGTACCACATTATCTACCTGTCTTTCTCCTGTACTATAGTGAGATCCATGGGGCAAGAGTTTTATTCATTTTATTCATCTTTTATATGTGGGACCCAACATAGTATTTGACATTTAGTAGATGTTTAGTAAATATTTGTTGAACAAACTGAATACGTTTCTATATATGGTATTGTTTTTTTAAATACCTAACTAAAGAGCTTGGAAGGTTTAATTATAATACCCTTTTGCCGTAAAAATTGAGTTTGATCCAACTCAAAGGTTGAATGCAAACTTCTCTATTATTTCTCATCATCACGGTTGGAAACACTTGACAAGGAAGTTAACCATCCATGAAGAGTTTGCTTACTTATGAGTGGCAACTGATTTAATGAACAAACGAAGGGGAAACAAGCACATGAAGGGAAAAGAGAATCCATTTCACAGCATTTTGTTTTTCCTAAGAGAAAAATAAAAATGGCCTTTTTCAATTCTGTTTTTTCCTTAGAGGAACTGAGATTTCTATCTAAACGTGACTTTGGCATACACAGTAAGATCATCCAAGGGACTAATGTTAAGAGAAACTACCCTGAAATTACCATAAACCAGAGATGGTTAACTTATTTTTATAATAAGTAAAGTATTACTTAAACTTTTTTCCAAATTAAGTTTATATTCATATTTTCTGAAAATCTCTTGGTGTTGATATAAAAATAACTGAATATTTTGTTTTTAATAATATAAAGAAACCTATTTCATTATAATTGCTTTCTGAAATCACAGTTAATTGCTGAATAATTCCCCACTCTAATTTTTAAAACTTTATTTCCTTTAATGAGGGGTAGAACAAAAGTGAAAGAAAAGGTTTCAGCCTAATGATATACATGTACCTAGAAGAAGAAAATTCAGAGATGTATAGCTATATAAAAACAACTTTTGTCTATGTAAGGTTGGGGACCAAAGAGCCAGAATTGGGCATTTAATATTTCATTAGTTTTTGACTTTTTAAAAAAAATTTTTATTTATTTACCTAATCTCTACACCCCACATGGGGCTCAAACTTATAATCCCAAGATCAAGAGTCACATGCTCCCCTAACTGAGCCATCCAGGTGCCCCACAGGTCTTTTAACATAATTTGTTATGTTTTCTAGAATTATTTTTTGTATTTTAATACTGAAAGAAGAGCACTATCATCTGGTAAAAAGAAGAATGTAAGTCTTGAGATTTAAACCTATTCTTCTAAAAATAAATAAATAAATAAACCTATTCTGCTGCTATAAGTCTGAGTTTCCTTGCAGAAAAATTATGGTGTTTGTGTAGATGCTCTCTAATGTTCATTGAAGTTTGAATATTTTATGATCCATGAATAAAATCTTTTATTTGTAAAATCAATCCTTTTGTGTTTATCTATATAATAAAAACAATTAAGAAACTATATTTTATTCAAATTGCACTAAAACTTCTATGTTGAATTTTTAGAAAAGAAAATGGTTGATTAGAAACTGAAAACACAGGAGAACACTACCTTTCCATTGTCTTTCCACAGGCTGGTCTCCATGTGCTATTAACCTAAGAGCTTATATGCATATTCAGGGTACTAAATGAGAAGAACATGCAGCCAAGAATACTTTATCTAGCAAAGCTATCATTCAGAATGGATGGAGAGATAAAGAGCTTCCAGGATTGGCAGAAACTAAACGAATATGTGACCACCAGGCCAGCCCTGTAAGAAATACTAATGAGGATTTTATAAAAGAAGAAAGACCCCAAGAGTAATATAGACCAGAAATTTACAGAGACAGTCCATAGAAACAGGAACTGTACAGACAACAGGATGGCAATAAATACATATCTTTCAGTAGTAACTCTCAATGTGAAAGGCCTAAATGCTCCCATTAAACGGCACAGGGTTGCAGATTGGATACAAAGACAGGAGCCATCCATATGCCGTCTAGAAGAGACTCCTTTTGAACCTAAACACACTTCCAGACTGAAAGTGAGAGGATGGAGAACCATTTATCATGCCAACGGACCTCAAAAGAATGCTAGGGTAGCAATTCTTATATCAGAAAATTAGAATTTAAATCAAAGACTGTAATAAGCAATCAGAGGGACACTATATCATACTTAAAGGGTCTATCCAACAAAAAAATCTAACAAATGTAAATATCTATGCCCCCAACATGGGAGCAGCCAACTACATAAGCCAATTTTTAACCAAAATAATCAGATCAACAATAATACTTTAATAGTAGGAGACCACAACACTCCACTTTCAGCCAATTGTTAACCAAAATAAAGAATCAGATCAACAATAGTACTTTCATAGTAGGAGACCTCAACACTCCACTTTTAGCTATAGACAGATCATCTAAGCAGAAGATCAACAAAGAAACAAGAGCTTTGAATGACATACTGGACCAGAGGGACCTCATAGATAGATACAGAACATTCCACCCTAAAACAACAGAATACTCATTCTTCTCAAATGCACATGAACTTTCTCCAGAACAGAATACATACTGGGTCACAAATCAGGTCTCAACCGATACCAAAAGATTGAGATTATCCCCTGCACAATCCTTTAAACTGGAACTCAATCACAAGAAAAAATTTGGAAGGAATTCAAACACTTGGAAGCTTCTCACTGAAAACAAGAAGATGGTTAAAGCAGAAAAACTAAGGTCAGACTGGTTGCTCAGTGATCAATGGATAAATTAATACGGTTTTTACATTTTACATTTAAAAAGATGTTTTCCACAAAGGAAAACATGGTTACAAGACACATTTATTATCTCCCATTTCTGACAAAAAGGACAGCAGGTAGACATAGAGTTAACTACTTTCCTCACTCAGGGCTGATAATCCTTTCTTTCTTTTTTCTTTAAGATTTATTTTATTTATTTAAAGTCCTTTTTAAAAAAATTATTTATTTATTTATTTATTTGAGAGAGAGAAAGAGTGTGGGTAGGGGCAGAGGGAGAGAGAATCCCCAAGCAGACTCCCCACTGACCACAGAGCCCTATGTGGGGCTTGATTCTAGGACCCTGAGATCATGACCTTAGGAGAAACCAAGTTAGACACTTAACTGACTGAGTCACCCAGGTGCCCCTATTTTATTTATTTGAGAGAGAGACAGCATGAGCAGGAGAGGGAGTGGGGGAGAGAATCTCAAGCAGACTCCATGCTGAGCATGGAACCTGAGGCAAGGCTTGATCTTATGACCCTGAGATCATGACCTGAGCTGAAACCAAGGATTGAATACCCAACCAACTGTGCCACCCAGGCACCCCTGATAATCTTTTCTTTAGTTTAGAGTATTGGTATTTTGACAGATAAGGTAAACACAGTTGATTATTTTCCTTCTTTTTTTTTTTTTATGAAGAGAAAGCTTTATAGGTGCTTTACTCTCTAATACCATTAAGATTGATCTTAGAGTTGAGTAGAAATAAAGCAAAAATAATTATGATAGTAATTGTGATAATGGTTAATAACCTTTCTCCTTCAGGAAAACCATGTATTTATATTATATGAATCTTACTTGGAAAAAAATGAAAAGAAAAGCCAATGGGCAAGTATAATAGTACCTCGGTAGTTGATGATTTCTGTCCCAAGCACCGGAGTCATCTCCAGGACTGTGATGAAGGCTTTGTCCATAGACGTTAGAGGAAAAGGAGACATGCGGTGTCTTCTAGCCACCTTGGTGATATCAACAGCACTGTGACCTAAACAGGAAGATAATTAACTAAGACTATGATGCTGAAACAGTGATTATGTAGTGGAAATGTCTTATAAATATCATTTATTCTCACTTTCCTATGTCTGTAAATGAATATTACAAGGTAGGAAATTTTCTCCTCCCAAAATATAGCCTGCTTTGGTGGAACATTAAATCAAGTCATCAGTGTTACATTATGTGTCAAAACTTGGTGAAATTTAATCATGTTATTAGGTAATCCTTTTGAGTGCTTACTGTGCATTGTGGCACTGTTCTAATTAATCTTCACAACAACCTTATGGGGAAGCATTATTGTTATCCTTATTTACAGATGAGGAAAGAGGGGTATATATACCTTGGCCTAAGTCACAGAGCTAGTAAGAGTGGAGACAGGACTCAAACCAGGGTAGCATGGCTTCAAAGTTTATGTCCTTAACCACATACTGAACATTGAACACTTAATGAGCTAGTTAGTAAAATGAAATACTCAATCTTGAATTTATTTAGGATTTCATAGGAAATTTTCTTTTTTCAGAAAAGCCACAGGAAAAGATTATTTAGCTACTCACTCCTTATTCACCCTCCTTCATGGCATTATTATTACCCACACACTAACACTCCTAATTTATATCTCCAATCCCAACCTCTACCTTCAACTCTAGATTTATATGTCGTCTAAACAGCTGGTGGATAAGAATGTGCATCTCCAAACTTATAAATCATCCAACATGCACTTGGATGTGCAACAGGTAATTGAAACTTAATATGTTCAAAATCAAACTCTTGATTCCCTCACCCTTCTGTCTTGTCCTTATGATGTTTTATTCTCTTGCAATTTCTATCTCAAAAATAGCAACTTGATTCTTCCAGTTATTAATCCAAAATCTTGGAACCATCCTTGATTCTTCTCTTTTTGTCAGAACCATATCTAAACTACCTTTGAAATATCTCTAGAATCTGACCATTACTTACCGTCTCCACAATTACTACAATAGTTGGATCCATCATTTATTTCCCGGGAAACTGAATAGCCTCCTAACTGATCTCCCTGCTACTGTCCTTGTTCCACTATAATTTATTCTCCACAGTAGTTATGGTGATCCTTTTAAATTTTAAATTGGATTGTGCTAATCTTTGCTCATTACTCTCAATGACTTTCCATCTCACTCAGAATAAAATATTTGCTATGGCCTACGAAGTCAAACATATTATGGCCCCCACTATCCTCATCATCTATCATTTCCCCTTTTGATCATTGTGCTCTAACCACACTATTTTCTTGCTTGTCCTTGAGCATGCAAAATACATCTCTCCTCAGGGTCTTTGTACTCGGTATTTTGTCCACTTTGACATCTTTCCCCAGATATTATGGTTCTATCCATCCCTCGTTTCTTTCAGGTCATTGCTAAAATATCATCTCATCAGAGAGGACTTTGTTAAACATCCCATCTAGATTATTACCCACCATCATTCTCTATTCTTTTTATCCTTTGTGAATATATAAATAAATACATACACACATATATATGGATATTCATATCCACATGCCTATAATTTATATTATACATTTATATTTGTTTATAGCTTTCCTCTTCATAGAATGTAAGTTCCATTGTCTTTTTTGTTCAATGTTATCTCCAGTATCTAGAACAGTATTTGGCACATAATAAGCAATAAAAATAAATATTTGTTAAATTAATGAATCATTTAATGACAAAAAAGGAACTTCTTAGATCACTATATTTGCATGCATAAATAACTTGGCCTTTTCTTTGGAAACTTAAAGGTCTATAGCCCGAGGGTAAACAAAAAAGGAGTAACTGCAAACACAGTTGCTTGGGCTATCCTGTCTGCTATCCACAACTCCATTTTTCCCCAGCCACTCTGCAGTTGAGTGTGGTCATATGATACAGTTCTGGTCAGTAAGATCTTGGAAGAAGTCTCTGGGGGCAGGGCCCTATGGTGAATAAAAAGATAAAGAGATAAAGCTTTAAGAGGAGAAAGCTTTTGCCCTTCTTTCTTCTTTCTGCTTGGAACATGGGTAGATACTGGGAGGTGCTGTAGCCATTTTTTAACCATGAGAGTGGAAACCCACACAGTATGGAAATCTGAGAAGAAAAAAAGAGCCTGAGTCTCTGCTGACAATATTGAGCTGCTGCACAATCCCTCGACTACCTGTCACTAGGCTTTCGATATGCAAGACAAATAAGTTCCTATTTCTTTAATCCACTTTATCATGATTGTATATATTCCTCAGTAGTCTGTAAGTTCCTAGTCATTGCAATTTATTAAGTTTAATGTCTCTAACCCAACCCCAGCAGTTGCTTCAGACATATTCACTGAATTAACTTAAAGGTACCACCTCGAAGAGTTTCCATTTTAAGATGAATGATATTGTCATCAGTACTCAAAGAAAAAGACATATAAAGATGTTATTCTTAGGACATTTCCCTCCCATGGGCGATCATAAAATTACAAAATTTTCAAAGCTTAAAGGGTCTTAGAGATTTAGTGCTAAACATGAATAACATTTCTACTCAAAATTTAAGTAAGGGGACACTTATAAAGGATTATGTATATAATTTACTTACAATTTGAAACATAAATTTATTTCTTGCTTTCACTGAAGTCCCAACCTTGTCATTAAATATCATGAAGACATATTGTCACGACCAGTGTAATTGGAGAAAAAGACAGATATAGCTGGTTCTGTTTTTTATTCAGGTTTATTGGTCACAGATATGATATTTTCTAAAATATGTTTTACTTTTTTTATGGTGCAAATTGTGTATAACCTTATAAAAGCTGTCCTTTTAAAATGTTTAGTTTCTGAGGAGAAAATTGTAATTTTTAACTGAACAGTTTCTTGAATTGCTTTGTAATAAAATTTTTCTTATTAGAAAACTAGCTTGATTATCAGTGATACACACATCTATTCAACAAATATTTATTAAATGCATTTTATGAGCCAGTTATGGTTAGGGACTTGGGATACAGAGTGAGATACACACTGCCATGAAGAACATTATAGCTCAGCAGAAAGGAAAGATGGTAAATAAAAAAATAAGAGCAGGTAGGTATTAAACCACCCGATGATGGTTCTCTAACTATAGAGACTGCTGGTTCTCTCTCTCTCTCTAATTGGAAATTAGAGTGTGGATATCTACCAGCCTGGAAAAATCTTTAAAAATAATTTTGCACCTTATTTATATATATATTTTAGAGCACCTACCACTTCTGTCTTATGTTATAGACATTTAAATATTTGTCTTACCTATGTTAGTCAATTGTAAACTCCTTGAAGGTAAACCTTATATTTTACTAAATTTTTGGCTTCCATTTTTTTTTTTTTTTGGCTTCCATTTTTTAAAGAAACACGATTTCAACTATTTTCTGATGTTGACAGTAGTTGACAGAAGCTTCAAAATGAAAGCTTCAGAAAATTTAAGAATAGTTATCTCTGACTTCTTTTATTTTACAAGTTATAATCACAAAGCACTTTTATTTGTCCTGAGCATTAGAGAACTCAATCAGATAAGAAAAAGGATCAAGAATTGTTTTTCTCCACACCCAATCCTCTTGTTGATTCTGAGCCCAGCATAGAAAACTAATGGGAGAGAAAAAAAGTATGTACTTTTATGTCTTGAAGGTGAGATGGATTATAGCCTACCAGCCAAATTTCACTGAATGGGCCATAAAATTCAGTTTGATAGAAGTAGAAAGGAAGGAAAGAATAAAATTTTTTTTAAGTAAGAAGGTTATAATAAAAGGCAGTTTGGTTTTTGGATAAAAAATATCCAAAAATTGAGAGAAATTGAAAATTGATAGTTTTCCTATAACGCAAAGATGATTTCATGGCCACAGATATATTCTGATAGCTACCTTAAAAATAAATACCAATGGTCACAAAGGGAATCTGTGAGGGCATTAGCTCCATTCAACTCATGTATGCTACAAAACTAACATGTTAAAATATGTGTCCTATATAGAAGATTATAGTGTTCCAGGGAATATTTATTTAAACTTATAATAGTAAAATTAGTTGGTGATATATGGCTATCACTGATAATTCGTAGGCAGGGCAGCTACTTTGACAAAAATAAACTACAAAGTGCTGTATGTAGGATATGGGATTTTTATATGGAAGTGGGATGAGGATGGTGAAAGGAAGTCTACCTCCACTAGTAGATATCTGAATTGAGCAAAGAAGAACAGGTTTGAATTATTATAACATCTAAATAGATAGCATTCTTCTGCAATGGGTTTAATTTTCTCAAGTAGACTTATAGGATTAAAGCAATTCTAAATTAGCCACAGATTGGTGACCAGAAGGTTTCTCTTGCAAATCTAGGTTTCTATAAGTAAAACTTAACTTGTCACTTTTATATTTTCTGGTACATAAGTTCAGATGTGGGGTTGACTATATGTGAGCTTGGAATCTTTGCAGGTAAAGTACTGAAAATGTTACTGAGATTTTCTATCTTCCACGCAGCAGTTATAACCATTAAAAGGACTACATAAGAAGTCAGTGTAAAAACAGTATGAATTCAATCAGGATTGCCATCATGAAGGATATGTTTAAATACTAATGGCAGTATCTGTGATGTACAAGGCCTTCAAAGGGGCACAGAAAGTACAAATGCATTCCTTTCTACTGAGTAGAGTACCTAAGGATCTTTGTAATATAGCAGTAATCTTTTTCTTATTTAATGGCCATCATGAAATGAGTTATTTATACCAATGAAATTATTTTTCCCAATTCAAAAGCATCCTTTTCAATCTGACAATTTTAAATATACAATGTTTCATCTTGGCTTGAAAATCCACTCTTTAAATTAGAAGTAAATAAAGAAAAGATGCTTTCAAATGATAGAACAGAATATAATAGAAACAAGATATTCGTGCAGGTCCCTCTTGATTAAATTAAAATCCTCAAGAGGAAACTTTATTCCTCAAAACAACCAAACTGCCTAAAGTGTAAATAATTATTAATTCTTTGGATGTACAGAATATCTCAAGGAAGAGGCTTCTTCTGTCCTATTAATAACATTGCCTTTCTTTATCATACTATTTGCAGCTTGAATTCCTTATATTTCTACTTTCTGAATCTTTGAGAGCAGCAAATAAATAATGAATAGCTTTCAAATTTTCAAATAAAATAATGAATAGCTTTCCTAGGAAACCTAAAGAGTGAAAATGATAGTTTGTTCAGGTTAAATAGCTAGGATCTTTGGTAATTTAAAGGATGTGTGGTTCAGATATATAAGCATTTACTCCTTCATATATATATCTCTCGAATTAAGAGAAATCAAGTTCAAAGCCTAAGAAAACACTGGCTGCAATAGAGTTTGTAGGCTTAGGATGATATGACAGTTTGTGTATCTGAAAGTAATTTCTCATATTGTTTTCAGTTTAATAGTCTTGAATGTTTTTCTACTTGTTTATCCTAAGATAACGAGCCTCACGGCATTTCTGACAAAACCTAGAAAACATGGCTGAAGGGTTATTTTCTAGGGCATTATAAGAAAGATTAAAGGAAAGTACTCTTAGCTTTTGTGCATCAAGATTATAAAACAGGGCATTGTCACGAAAAGTTTGCTCTATAATTTATATGCATGGTTCACTACCCATGGGATAAAATCAAATTTCTTCGAATAGTATATAAAACACTTCCTTGCTTCCTTTTCAGCCTCATCACTCACTACGCCATTAGAAAATTGATGATACTATAGATATTAGAATATACCATACTATTTCATATTTTCCTGCCTTAGCATATGATGCTCGCTTTGCCTAGAATGAATTTTCTCTTATCTTCTTAAGAAATTATTATTCTTCCTTCACAACTTTCTTTAGTAAAGAAGTAATCAAATAATGATGGAATATGTCAAAAGGATCTTGGAGTCAACTTGAAGAGACTGTTTGGCCTGGGGCAATTTAAGCATCAAAGTAAATTAGGATAGTAGCAGATAATGTAATCCATTTAATAAAATAACAGTAAGAATCTATGAACATACACTAATATAAATAAAGAAATAATTACATAAAATTCTTTACAACAGAATGCTAACTGATAAATGAAGAAATGTTGGAATTAGAAAGTCACCACTTGGCAACTATCATAACAAGAATTGGTTCAGACAAAAATCATCAATGGATAGTAAAACTAGAAGGTGAAAATCTGAAGAAAAACAGCATATTTATATAGTTTCACCATATAGCCCCATAAGATTCTTACTAATTACAAAGCAAAGTAGTAATTTTAGAGTGGAGAAACCTGGAAGACAGCATCTTAACCAAGTGATTGAAGTTAATATCACCGGTAATAGGATAAAATAACATCATGAACCTCTTTATATGATGTGTGGAGAAGATTACAAAATGCATAACCTGAATCAAACCATCAGGAAATATCAGAAAAGTCTAAAATTGAGGAACATTCTATAAAGTAACTGATCTATGCTCTTGAAAAATGTTAAGGTCATGAAAGACAAAAAAAATAAATAAATAAAATAAAAATTTGAGGAGTTGCTCCAGATAAATGAGCCTAAAGGCACATGGTTGCTAAAAGTAATGCATGATTCTGTACTGGATCTCAGATCAGAAGGAGAAAATGTTTTTTTCTTTTGCTATCAAGAACATTATTAGAAAAATTGACAAAATGTAATTTGAATAAGATTATATAACAGTATTATGGCAAAGTTCATTTCCTAATTTTGGTAATTGTATCATGGTTATGTAAGAGAGTATTTTTTTTCTTTCTTTTCTTTTTTTAAATAAAGGAAATATACATTTGAAGTATTTAGGGATAAAGAGGCATCATGTCTGCAATTTACCCACAAGCAATTCCAGAAAATATGTGTATTAATATATACAGAGAAATGATACAGCAATTGTGGCAAAATCTAACAGTTGAGGGAATTTGGTGAAAGATATACGAGAGTTCTTTGTACTATTCTTGCAACTTTTCTGAAGTTTGAAATTATTTCAAAATTAAAAAAACAAAAAAACCTTCTTTCAATAATCTCTCCTTTATGAAGCAATATATGCCCATTCCTTTTCTTTCTTTTTCCTGCACTGAGGCACTATGAAATACTCTATCCTAGGATTCTCATTACATACTGTATTAACTACATATCCTACAGTAATTATACTTATTTATATGTGTCTATTTCCTTAACTAGATTTTCAGCTCTTTGAGAAAGGAAAAAGTGTCTTAATGTCAAAGCCCAAGGATGCACATAGAAAATTTTTGTTGAATAAGGTCCTAAATATTTGATTTTAATCACTCTAGAATATACAGCATGACAAAGATGAGCTGAGAAATAAACACTACATACAAATTCAAACATTAGTCTGGTCAATAATTTCAATGTTCTTTTTACTAGAATAGTCCATATTTAAAAATAATTGCAAACATTTATTAACAATAAATTGAAACTAGGTTTTTCTTCTCTTTACCATTTTGTTTAAAAGTGGTAAAAGGGTCAATGCAGTAGGGAAATGAATAAAGAGAATAAAAAATATTTTAACGGCAGTCAAGCAGTCAGGGAAATGAAAAATTAGCTTTGGGTTCAATGTATGCATTGCCTAAATAATTAACGCTCTAAGTAAGTAACATTGTAAGTAAATCCTTATAGGTTATCTTTAGATCAGGAGGTTGATCTATAGAAAAATTCTAAGACCAAAGGAGGAAAAAGTAATTTATTTCCCATGGTCAGGTGTGAACTGTCTTTATAGCTATCTTCCTTCTGCTTTTATTTTCAATTTGTCACATACAAGTAAGCTAAATATATAATATTAAAAGTAAATAGATAAAATTAGCTGAGAACACAGGGTAAAAAGAGATGAAGTGAAAAAATGATGTTAGAAGATATAATGATAAAATAGACTAGCTAAAGCAACACTAAAAAAGGATAAAATTATTATTTTCATTTTTTAAATTAAAACAATGTATTATTTGTTTCAGGGGTACAGGTCTGTGATATTATTTTCATTTTTTAGAAAAGATTTTATTTATTTATTTGAGAGAGCACACGGGTGCATGTGCATGGGCGAGAGGGGGGCAGGTGCAGAGAGAGGGTAAAGCAGATGCTTAACTGACTGAGCCACCCATGTGCCCTAAGGATAAAATTATTTTTAAAAAACAATAAGTAGGAGTCAAGTCCTAATACACCCAACAAAGGCAAGCAAAGTCTTTTGAGTTGAGGTTGCTGCAGATGATCTGCTGTAATTTTTCATGACTGTCTTTATGGGACTGGACTTCACTACCGGTGTTCTTAAGGACTGAGGGCTTTTGAGGAAGGCCTCAAACCTTGATCCTTAGGTTCTTGCCCTTACTAGCAGCACTAGTGCTGTATATAGATTAAAAATTGTGGGTACTGGCTATAGCTACTATGCCAAAAGATCAGCTTTCGACATAATCTTCCTCTTTCAGATACAATCTTTCCCTTTCACAAACTTTCTTTCATCAGATCTTTCTCCCTTTGCTTACACTATTGGTAGTTACCCTCTGCTTTGCTATCATTCTGGTTCAGGAATACAAACAAATGTATCACCTAATTTGAAATCCCTTGGTTCATTCTTGTCCTGCTGTTGATTTCTGGTTTTGTGCCATTTTTGGGTCTCTGAACTTCAGCTTGCTTTGTTAGGCTGCTAGGACCACCTTTTTATTTTTTTAAAGATTTTATTTATTTATTTGACAGTTTGACAGAGGGAGAGGTCACAAGTAGGCAGAGAGGCAGGCAGAGAGAGAGGGGGAAGCAGGCTCCCTGCTAAGCAGAAAGCCTGATGCAGGGCTCGATCCCAGGACCCTGGGATCATGACCTGAGCCGAAGGCAGAGGCTTTAACCCACTGAGCCACCCAGGCGCCCCAGGACCACCTTTTTAAACCTAAATAGCCAAAAAGCTAAGAATTCTCTTATTCCCCAAAGAGGTTGTCGGGATATAATTTCAGAGGCATTAATATAAATGTATGTATGTATATATGTGTGCATGTATATATATATATATATGTACACACACATATATAAACTTAAATATATTTTTGTTAGCTTCTATTTGGAATGTCTTCATAAGTGCCACTAGCATTAAAATGCAAAATAAGAATTGTTTTCTTCAGTAGGTCCTTGTTCTAAACATTCTTTAGACAATGGTAGAGAAAAAGTAGTTTTTCTTTAGAAATCATAAGCTATTATATTTTGAAAAGTGGAATCTAACAAGTATCTTTTAAAGCCCTTTCAAAGCATTAACTGACTAGTCTCTTTAATGCCCTGGGGAAAAGAACCAAGAGAAGTTCAAAGTCTTTTTTGTAGTTAGAGGAGTTTTACCAGCTCATAAAAGCTGCATTTTTCATAAAAGCCCTTAGTTAATCTTCTCTAGATGGTGTCGTTTTTCATATTATTAGGTATAAGCACATAAGGCTTCAACTCCAGAATGTCTATCCTAGTTATTAGTTTTAATGACAGACTAATAAAAAAGTAAATTTTGACTAATATCTTTTGTAAGATGTAAACATTGTTAAACATGATCATTAGGCATGTGGTAGATGTCAATTAGTATACTTGAGAAAGAAAATCTTAGAACAGGTGATCATTCAGGCAAATATGAAGACTGAGTCAGTGTTCTTGGTGAAAATAGAAATCTAGTTTTTAAGGTATTTTGCACATAAACAGAAATTATATAGTTTATTCTATATTTATTGGGCACTTGGTATGATACTCATCTTTTGATAGGCCTAAAAAGTGGGGTTAATTCACAACTAATTCTGCTGATATGAGGGCTATAGTTTTTAAAAAAAAGTATAAATCACAGTATGACTATAACTGTAGAATTAAAATACAATCCTATGTGTATACTGGAAGAAAATAATTATATGTGTTAGTAGCAGTTATCTTTAAGTAGTAGGATGAGACTGATTTTTTTCCTTCCTACTTTTCTGTATTATTCAGATTCTTGACAGTAATCCTACATCACTTAAAAATATTTAATAAATGTTTTAAAATTTATCCTAGGGATACAATTCAGACAACCTAGAGTAATGTGTTAGACTTTTCATAATCTGTCCTTTCTCTTTGACTTCATCCCTCTTTGCTCTTACATATACCCTTATTTCAGCTATAGCAAACTTTATAATTTCTAGCACATAGCATGATTTTTCTTCTCACACACCTGTCTTAACTGCTTTTCTACTTCCAGTCCAACTAGCAAACATCTGCTTATTTTTAAGACTATGAAGATAAAATAGGAGTTATGAGTTATATCAATATAGGATCTTGTAATTCATATTGCCCAAGTTAGAAATTGGTAGTCTTTCTTGACTTCCTTACCTTCCATATCTAGTTCCCAATCCTGTCAATTGTGATTCCTTAATATTCGAAAAAAAAATCCTGTGTTATTTTTCTATTTCTATTGCTCCAGCTTTAATTCAAGCTCTCATCAGATTCCTGCTTTTGATCTCACCCGGAATCGATCCATTCTTCACATTGTAGTAAATGTTCTTTCAAAATTTAAAATTTGATCTTGTCATTTCACATTCAAATTCCTTCACTGACCTTTACAATAAAATCCAAACCCATTAGCATGGCAATTAGGAGGTTCATCTGCAAAAACTATATGGCCAACTAGAGGTCATAATTTGGTAACTTTTCCAGCCTCTTATTTCCCTTATTCCCTTCCTCCTCCTCAAATTGCACCCCCTCCTCCATCTGTCTCTTACAATGCTTGGTGCATAGTAAGCTCTTCATAAATGTTAGATATTTGCATTAAGGATGCCTGGGTAGCTCACTCAGTTAAGCATCCTACTCTTGATTTTGGCTCAGGTCATGATCTCAGGATTGTGAGACTGAGCCCTACGTCGTTGGGCTCCATGCTGGGTGTGGAATCTGCTTAAGATTTCCCCTTTCCCTCTCCTTCTTCTTCTCCCCTCTCCTCCCTAAAAAAAAAGTTTGATATATGCATTAATATTATTTTTAATAGTGTTATCATCTGAGATAGATCTAAATCCATATGGAAAGAATAGTTTGAATAAAGCAGCTGCTTTTGCTCTCCCACATTCCTCTCCACTTTATTCTACCCTGCTCTGTGCCCCAAAGGGCTAACATTTATGGATAGAACCAATAGAATCCTTATACCTGTGACTTCTGCTTGAGTGCTGGTTGGCAGTGGTTATGTTCCTTTAATAAAAACAATTAGCTCTGTGAGGCAGGCCTCTCTAACAGACTTATTTTAGACAATTATTCCCTTCCCTGGCTCCTTGAGGTTTAAGGGTAGCAACAGTTTCCTGCTGTTGAGAGTCCCAAAAGTTCTTCAACTTGCTTTTCCTTAACCCTGGCTACTCTGTTGTAACTAGTTCCTTTATTAAATTCTCTCTGTTTGAGTGTGGCATTTGACTCCTGCCAGGACTAAGTTATACAGCAGCCAAGGTGAGAGTAGATACAATATGATTAGGGAGGAATGTAGAGATGGATATTGGTAGAGCACTGGGTTCCTAATGGGGATCAGAAGGAGTTGAGGCTAGAAAAGTAACTAAAACCAGACCTTAAAAGCCCTTGAGTGCTAGGCTTTAGAGATTGAACTTTATCATGTAAGTCAACTGGAAACCACTTGCATAATTTTATCATGTGAACCAACATTTTGAAGTTTTTTTTTTTAATTGTTATGTTAGTCATCATAGAGTTCATCATTAGTTTTTGATGTGTCTCATGATTCATTGTTTGCATATAACAAACTGCATATAACAATTATTGCTCCAGACAATAAGAGTGACACATATAAAGATTTCTTAGACAACAAGTTCCACCATAGAAAGGTTGAAAAATTAGCTCAACATCACATGTCTAAATAGATAGCAGGTCAAAATGAAAAGACCAGATGTCCAGATTTTGCTGGGCGTGCTTTCTCCTATATCACACTAGGGAGACTTTCTTTCCTTCAACTTCATTTACTAAAAATAAATTGAATACTTTCCCTATGTAAGACACTTTATTAAACACTAGGGAGTAATGCTGAGGTAAATAAAATGAGATTCCTATTTCTCACACAGTGTTTTAAGGAAAAAGTAAAACAAACCTGTAAATGCTTATGTCTTAATGTTAAAACAAAAAACTATGTATGATAATGCAGAAAAGGAAATAACTAATTCTGATGGCACAAATGGTAAAGTTCCACAGAAGAGGTGACAACTGAGCTTTAAACAATGGAAAAAGGGAGGAACATCTGAAACAGAATTAACAAAATAATAGAGATTTGAAAGTACTTTTAGAGAATGAGGAATCACCTAATGAGGCTGGAGGTGGAGAGGATGAACTATAAGGATGGTCATTTCAGTTAGGGATAGGATTTGAAGAGGATTAATACTGTAGAAAATGGAGAGCTATTCAAGATTTTTTATACAGAAGTGATACATATTTAAAAATGCAATACTTGACTGATGGTAACTTGCAAGGAAGAGAAACTGCAGTCAGGCAGAACAGTTAGTATGCTACTACAATCTTAAAAGTTAGAGACAAAGAAGGTCTTAACTAATAGGAACTGGAAAAAGGCTATTTAAAAGAGCCATAATAAATGGTTCTATGACTGACTGTGCTTTGGGAAGGAGGGGTAAATATTATGATGAGAGTGCAGTTTAGTTATGAAGGTAAGTGGGAATGACATTAACTAAGATAGCAATAAAAGGACAATTTGGAGGGAAGGGTAGTTAATTTGGTTCTGATGAGGGAAATGTGAGATCCCAGTAGAACACCAAGGAGTGATTCCGGTATTTAACAATAAGAGGAGTTTGGAGTTTGGGAGAAAAGGGTTTTTTCACCTTGTGTGATTGAAACTCTACCTATGGAACAGTAACACCCCATTTCCTCCTCCTTCCAGTCCCTGGCAACCACCATTCTGTTTCCTGATTCTATGAGTTTGATTATTTTAGATACTTTAGATAAGTTGAGTTACGTTGTATGACAGGATTTCCTTCTTTTTTAAAGGCTGAGCTGAGTAATAGTCCATTATATATATGTATTCATTCATCTGTTGATGGACATTTAGGCTGCAGGAACTATTGTGAATAATGTTGCAATGGACACGGATATGCAAATATCTCTTTGAGATCTTGCTCTCAGTTCTTTTGGATATATACTCAGAAGTAGGACTGCTGGATCATATTGCAGTTTTATTGTTAATGTTTTGAGGAACTTCCTTACAGTTTTCCATAGTACTTGCACCATTTTACAATCCCATGAACAGTACACAAGGGTTTCAATTTCTCCACATCTTTACCAACACTTGTTATTTTTGTTTGTTTGTTTTTTTAGTAGTGGCAGTTTTGATTTGCATTTCCCTTATAATTAGTGATATCGAGCATCCTTTCACATGCTCAGGGGCATTTGTGTATCTTTGGAAAAATGTATATTCAAGTCTTTCGCCCACTTTTTAATTGTTTTTTGTTGTTGAATTGTAGGAATTCCTTCTATATCCCAGAGATTAACTCATTATCTGATATATGGTGTGCAAATATTTTGTCCCATTTTATGGGTTGCTTTTTCATCCTGTCGTGTATTTTGCTATGCAGAAGTTTTAAAATTTAATGTAGTCCCCTTTGTCTATATTTGTTTTAGTTGTTGTTTTTGTGTCATATCATTGCCCATTCCAATGTCATGAGGCTTTCCCCTTATGTTTTCTTCTAGTTTTATAGCTTCAGGTCTTATGTTTAGGTCTTCAATCTATTTTGAGTTAATTTTGTTATATGGTATAAGATTAAGTGTCCATCTTTAATTTTTTTGCATGTGGATATCCAGTTTTCCCAATACCACTTGTTGAATAGACTATCTTTTCCCTATTGTGTAGTTTTGACGCCCTTGCCAAAAATCATTTGACCATATATGTGACAGTTTATATCTGGGCTTTCTATTCTGTTCCATTTGTCTATATGTTTGCTTTTATGCCAGAACCACACTGTTTTGATTAATGTATCTTTGTAGTATGTTTGAAATCAGAAAATGTGAGGCCTTTGGTTTTTTTTTGTCTATATGTTTGCTTTTATGCCAGAACCACACTTTTTTGATTAATGTATCTTTGTAGTATGTTTGAAATCAGAAAATGTGAGGCCTTTGTTTTTTCTCAAGACTATTTTAAAGTCCTTTGATTTTTTTTCACTGAATTTTAAAATGATTTTTCTATTTCTGAAAAAAATGTCATTGGGATTTTGATAGGGATTGCACCGAATATTTAGAGTGCTTTAGGTAATATGAATATTAACAATATTAAGTCTTCTAATTCACGAACAAGGGGATATTATTTCTTTCAGCAATATTTTATAGTTTCAGTGTACAAGTCTTTTGCCTCCTTGCTTATTCCTGAGTATTTTATTTTTTTTAAAAGATTTTATTTATTTATTTGTTAGAGAGAGAGCACAAGCAGGCAGAGAGGCAGGCAGAGGCAGAGGCAGAGGGAGAAGCAGGCTCCCTGCCGAGCAAGGAGCCCGATGTGGGACTTGATCCCAGGACCCTGGGATCATGACCTGAGCCAAAGGCAGAGGCTTTAGCCCACAGAGCCACCCAGGCGTCCCCTGAGTATTTTATTTTTTGATACCACTGAAATGGGTTGTTTTCTTAATTCCTTTTGGATTATTCATTGTTAGTATATAGAAACACAACTGATTTTTGATTATTGAGTTTATATTCTGCAACTTTGCTGAATTCTTTGATTCTGACAGTGTGTGTGTGTGTGTGTGTGTGTGTGTGTGTGTGTGTATGTGTGTAATCTTTAGGGTTTTCTACATATAAGATTGTGTCATGTGTGAACAGAGATCATTTTACTTCTTCCTTTCCAGTTTGGATGTCTTTTATTTGCTTTTCTTGCCTAAGAGCTCTGACTAGAACTTCCAGTATCATATCGAATAGAAGTGGTGAAAGTGGGTACTCCTGCCTTGTTTGTGAATAAAGGAAAATCTTTCAGTTTTCTACTGTTGTGTGTAATATACCTGTGGGCTTTTTACATATAATTTTTATTATGTTGAGATAATTCCCTTCTATTCCTATTTGGTGAGTGTTTTTATCAAGAAATGGCATTGAATTTTGTCAAATGCTTTTTCTGTATCTATTAAGATGATTATGTGGATTTTGCTCTTTTGTTTTGTTAATGTGGTATATTCTGTTTATTGACTTTTGTATGTTGAACCATCCTTGCATCCCAGCGATAAATCTCACTCGTTCATGGTGTATAATCTTTTTAATGTGCTGTTGAATTTCGTTTTCTAGTATTTTGCTGAGGATTTTTGCATCTACATTCATAAGAGATTCTGGTCTGTAGTTTTCTCATAATATCATTGTCTGGCGCAGGGTAATGATAGCCTCAGAAAATGAGTTAATAAGTGTTCTCTCTTCTTCAATATTTTGGAAGAGTCTGAGAAGAACTGACATGAATTCTTCTTTAATTGTTTGGCTGAATTCTACAGTGAAGTCATCTGGTTCTGGGCTTCTTGGTGGAAAGCTTTTGGTTACTGATTCAATCTCCTTACTAGTTTTTAGGTCTGTTTGGATTTTCTGTTTCTGTATGATTCAGTCTTGGTAGAATGTATGTTTCTAGAAGTTTATCCATTTATTCTAGGCTTTGCAACTTGCTAGAATATAATTATTCAAAGTAGTCTCATAATCTTTTTTTAAATTTTTGTGGCATCAGTTGTAATGTATTCTTTTTCATTTCTAATTTTAGTAATTGAGTCTTCTCTTATTCTCAGTCTAGCTAAGGGTTTGTCAAATTATCTAATTTTTAAAAATAACAACTTTGTTTTGTTGATTTCTATTGTTTTTCTATTCTCTATTTCATTTATTTCTGCTCTAATATTTATTATTTTCTTCCTTCTGCTAACTTGGAGATTAGTTCTATTTTTCTCTAGTTCTTTGAAATGTATAGTTAGGTTGTTGATTTCAGATCTTTCTTCTTTTTTAATGTAAGCATTTACTGTTATAAACTTCCCTGTATTATTGCTTTTGCTGCATCCCATAAGTTTTAGTGTTTTGTTTTGTTTCGGTTTTCATTAGTCTCAAAATATTTTCTAATTTCCTTGTGATTTCTTCTTTGACTCATTGGTTGTTCAAGAGTGTGATTTCCACATATTTGTGATTTTTCTAATTTTTCTACTGTTATTGATTTCTAGTTTCATTGCCCTGTTGTTGGAAAAGATACTTGGTAGATTAAACTTTCTTAAATTTGTTATTTTTTTTGTGTGTGTGTGGTCTAACATTTGATTTATTCTGGAGAATGTTCTGTGAATAGGTATGAGCAGAATATACATTCTGCTGCCGATGGGTGCATTGTTCTGTGTATGTCTGTTAGGTCCAATCATTTGACAATGTTGCTCAAGTCCTCTGTTTCCTTACTGATTTTGTTTGATTATTCTATCCATTATTAAAAGTGGTATATTGAATTACACTATTATTGTGTCACTATCTATTTCTTCCTTCAATTCTGTCCACGTTTGCTTTATATTTTTGGGTACTCTGATGTTAGGTGCTTATGTATTTATAATTGTTATATCTTTCATTGTTATGGAATTGACTCTTTTATCATTATAGAACACCTTTCTTTGTTTCTTGTAACAGTTTTTTTTAACTTAAAGTCTATTTTGTCTGATATATGTATGGCCACTCCTGCTCACTTTTGGTTACCATTTACATGGAATAACGTTTTCCGTCCTTACACTTTCAGCCTATGTGTGTCTTTCTATCCAAGGTGAGTCTCTTGTAGTTGCATCTATTTTTTTTTTAAATCCATTCAGCCACTATGTCTTTTGATGGGGGAATTTAATCCATTTACATTTAAAGTTAGTACTGATAGGGAAGAACATACTATTGCCATCCTAAAAATCGTTTTCTGTTTGTCTTATAGTTATTTTGGCCCTCTTTTCCACTCTTGATGTTTTTCTTTGTGTTTCATTAATTTTTTTTTTTTTTTGTATTAACCTTTGATTCTCATTTCTTTCCTTGCATATTCTGTAGGTATTTTGTGTGTGTGTGGTTTTCTTGGAACTTGCATAAAACATCTTATAGTTACAACAATCTATTTCATGCTCACGATACCTCAATCATATACAAACCCTACTCTTTTACATCTTCCCACTCCCACTTTATATTAATTGATGTCACAAACCACTCCTTATATACCATGTATACATTAACATAGCCTTAAAGTTATTTTTTATGATTTTATCTTTTAAATTCTATACCAAAATTAAAAGTGCTTTATATACCACTATTACAATATTGTAGAATTCTGTATTTGTCTATATAGTTACCTTTGTTGGTGAGTTTTATATTTTAATATGCATTTGTGTTGCTGTCTGATGTCCTTTTGTTTCAATTTGCAGAAGTAACTTTAGCATTTATTGTAAGGCAGGTCTAGTGGTGATAAACTCTTCAGCTTTTGCTTATCTGTGAAAGTCCTTATTTCCCTTTCATTTCTGAGGGACAGTTTTGCTGGAAATAGTATTCTTGGTTGACTCTCTTTTTCTTCCAGGAGTTTGAATATATCATCCTACTCCCTTCTGGCTCATAAAGTTCCTGCTGAGAAAGCCACTGATAATGTGATGAAAGCTTCTTTAAACATAAGTTGCTCTTGATGCTTTCAGGAGATTTATTTATCTTTGACTTTTGACAGTTTGTCACGTGCCTTTTTGTAGGCCTCTTTGGATTCATCCTATTTGGAATATTTTGAGATTCCTAAATTTTTTTAGATTTATTTATTTATTTATTTATTTGACAGAGAGAGATCACAAGTAGGCAGAGAAGCAGGCAGAGAGAGAGGGGAAGCAGGCTCCCTGCCGAGCAGAGAGCCTGATGCAGGGCTCGATCCCAGGACCCTGAGATCATGACCTGAGCCGAAGGCAGAGGCTTAACCCACTGACCCACCCAGGCGCCCCGATATTCCTAAATTTTGATGTCCATTTATTTCCTTAGATTTGGGTAGTTTTCAGCCATTACCTCTTCATATAAGTTCTCCCTTTCTCTCTTTTCCTCTGGAACTCTCATGATGCATATATTAATTTGCTTAATGTTGTCTTATAAATTCCTTAGGCTTTCTTCACTTGTCTTCATTTTTTTTCACTTTGCTCCTCTGACTTGATAATTTCAAATGATCTTTCTTCAAGTTCTTTCTTTTGCTTAATTAAGCCTGCTGTTGAATGCTTCTAGTGAATTTTTCAAGTCAGTTATTCTTCAGTTCCATAATTTCTGTTTGGTTCGTTTTTAATAGCTTCTATGTCTTTGTTGATATTCTCATTTTGTTCATGCATTGTTCTCCTGATTTTGCATAGCTGTCTATCTGTATTCTCCTGTAGATCATTTAGCTTCAAGAAAATCACTGTGAATTCTTTGTTAGGAAATTCATAGATTTCTGTTTCTTTGGGGTTGGTTTCTGGAGATTTATTTTGTTCATTTTTTAAACAAAGATTTTATTTGAGAGAGAGACAGAGAGAGAACAAGCAGGGGAAGGTCCTGGGATCAAGTCCCACATCAAGTTCCTTGCTCAGGAGAAGCAGACTTCCTGCTGAGTGGACAGCCTGACACAGGGCTCGATCCCAGGACCCTGAGATCATGACCTGAGCCAAAGTCAGACACTTAACCAACTGAGCCACCCAGGTACCCCTATTTTGTTCATTTGATTGAGCCATATTTCTTTGTTTCTTCTTGTACCTTGTGATATTTTTTTACTTCTGAGTTTTATGCATTTGGGAAAACAGCCACATCTCCCAGACTTTATATACTGACTTTGTACAGAGGAAGACTTTCACCAAACAGCCCAGCTAGAGATTCTGAGGGTTTCATGACTTCTCTTGGCTGTGCATGTAATTTCCTAATCAGAGTTTGTCGGTTGCTTTTTCAGGAGTCCGTACTCTCTTGTTTCCTCTTGTATCTTCCTGTAGCACTGCAATCTCTCTGGTGCTGCAGCAGCAAGCCACCTACTCTCCTTTAATCTTAGTGGCCTCTTGGCATCCAAAGTATGCCAACTCAAGCACCCTAAGTCAAGTGAGACAGAAACCAATCCTCTGGATAGGCCTCTCCAAACCCCTAAACTGGACTGCTGCATATACACATTGCTCTCTCTTCTCTTCTACCTAAGGAATAAGCTGGGAATTGGGTGCCTTCTCCCCATAACAGTGAGCCATATCAGGGGCGCCTGGGTGGCTCGGTGGGTTAAAGCCTCTGCCTTCGGCTCAGGTCACGATCTCAGGGTCCTGGGATTGGGCCCTGCATCAGGCTCTCTGCTCAGCAGGGATACTGCTTCCCCCTCTCTCTCTGCCTGCCTCTCTGCCTACTTGTGATCTCTCTGTCAAATAAATAAATAAAATCTAAAAACAAAACGAAACAAAAAAAAAAAACCAGTGAGCCATATCAGCTTCTGCACTATTTCAGACTCTCCAGTGTCACTGCAAACTGACACTGCTCTCAGTTGCTTTCAGTGGCCCCTAGGCATGCAAACTATGCTGGTTTCATCAGCACTCCAAGTCAGATGAGATAAACCGGTTCCTTGGGCAGCCTTCAAAAAACTAAAACACTGGATGCCTATTCCACTCTCATGATCATAGTGAGTTGTGCTGACTTAGTGGGAGCAGAGATCATAGGTAAAGCGAAAAGACTCTTCTTTCCCATTTTAATCCACCTTTGCTTGGCTTATTCTTGGCTTTGCAATCACCTGTGGTTTGAAATTTATTAACTAGTTTGTGGAGTTCTCACAGATATTTTACTCCATATACTGTTGTTAAGATGGTGTCTCTGTGGAGAAAAGAGGGGTGGGACTTCCTATTCCATGATTTATTAACTTAACATTTTTAGCTATACCAGATAAATTATTGACAATTAAGAGGCTAAAAAGATTGACTAAAAGTAATAAATGAGTCATAGTTTTTCATATGAAATAAAAAAACAAGATCAAATTTAAATTGAAGGTAAATACTACTTATGAAATTATTAGGTTTCACAAACAAAAAAAAATGTTTGAGAACTTCGTAAATAAACTACAAGAAGATATATGAAAAAATCTGATTTATTTAGGAGATTAGATGAGAAAGTTGAGGAGTGCAGTGCTAATAAATAGTACCTCAATAAATATTTATGGAAGTGAATTGTTAATTATCTTTAGTAATGTAAAGAAAAATTGAGTAAGTTATGATAAGTAGTCGTTGTCTGATCCAGTAAGTGCCAATCAAGGGGATAAGGGATTAGATCATAGCAGGAGAGAATTAGGAAAAATTTTCTAAAAATAAGAACTATAAGAAATTAACATACTTCAAGGACTATTTCATAATTCTCTTTAAAATCTCTTCTCATAAAGAAAAAAAAAACTTCATTTTTTTGGGGGGGTGAGGGGCAGAGGGAGAGGAAGAGTGAGAATCCCAAGCAGGCTCCACGCCCAGCACAGAGCCTGAGGTGGGGCTCGATCCCACAACCCTGAGATCATGACCTGAGCCAAAATCAAGAACTGGTCATTCAACTGACTGAGCCACCCAGGCACCCCCAAAACTTCATGTTTTTGGTGCAAGAAATTTAACTAGAAGACTTATTTGTCTAGGATAAATTGAAAAGTGTAAGACTAGAACCAGAAAGTATGATAATATACTTTAGGCAGAAGGTTCTGAATCTGGTGACAGTAGTGAGAATGAATGAAGGAATTATAAGGGCCAGAATGAAACATCAAATAAACAGAAGGAGTAGTTAAGAAAAAATAGTATTGGTAAAAAAAGATTGATGCTTTTGCTATTGTTTATTGTTTTCCTTCTCTGCTCCATTCTCTTTTCTTACTCTGGATGTTCTGCTGTCACTTCCTTACTCTGCTTGCCCAAGGTTTTCCTTTTATTTATTTACTCACTCACCCATTCATCCCATTTATTGAGAGATCCTGGGAAAAGTACGAGTGAATAAGACAGATGAGTTACTGCAAGGAGCTTAGGATGAGTGGAGGGAATTAAGTGGAGAAGGCAGAAAAGCACTATACTGTAGATGGACTTGCAATAAAGTAAGAAAACTACAGAGTACTAGAGGAGAACATAAGAGGGACACTTTGCTCAGATTTGGAAGGTGACAGGAAGCTTTTTTCTTAACTCCTTCTTCTGTTTATATTTCCTTAATTTCCATAATTTTCCTTAATCTGTCCTTAATATTTGTATCAATTTGTTTATTTGTTTGTTTATTTATTTATTTTAGAGAGGCAGAGAGAGCAGAACCATAAAAATCATTAAGTTCAGTCGATTAGTATAAGACTAGCAAACTTTTACATATAAAGTAGGAAAAGCAAAGTCTTATAGGAAGTTAGGAGCTGCAGATAAACTAAATACCTAAAATTTTTCACTTAACAGTTCTGGTGGGTGTCTGGGTGGCAGCAGCTGCCTTCACCTCAGGTCATGATCCCAGGGTCCTGGGATCAAGTCCCACATCAAGTTCCTTGCTCAGTGGGGAACTTGCTTCTCCCTCTGCCTCTCTCTCTCTCTGTCTCTCATGAATAAATAAATAAAATTAAAAAAATAGTTCTGATAAGAATCTTAATGTATTTATTTCATCTGCATCCCATTGAACCCTGTTTTATTATATAATGAGTGTCTCCAATAAAATAGTAATGTCTTCAAGTAAACATGTTCTTAAGATAAAATTATTTTAAAATTAAAAGTCCATTAAAAAAAAAAGGCCATTAGAGACACAGGGTAAATGTGCTATTCTTTGAGAACTGGCAAAACAATCTGGAAAAAGAATGGTTTGAAAAGGAAAGAAATGCTGAGTCAGTTTTGAAATTCAGCCATGGGAAATCCCTTACTTGAATAGTGTCTCAACTGAATCATTATTTTAGTTTCTTGCTGCTAGTAGTAAAATTAACTCATTCAAAGGAAAAAGTCAATTCTGTTTTTGTATAACCCAAAAACCTGAAACATCTATTTTACTTATTATATAATTTGTTCAAATAAGAATCTCCAGAAATTAGCATACAGTTTTATACATAGTTAAATGAAGAAGGATCCCTTCTTTTAGGCACCAAGTTAGGGTGCAGATAAATTATTCTGCATTCTAGAAATATTTCTGCTTAAATAACTACTGTTGGCTATTACATTATAGTCAGAATTGAAATGACTTTACTATTCTATGTCTTTATCAACACAACTTTATTAATCCAGAAAACTATTGCCTAGGAAGATAAAACTTGCAAATACTTTTATTATTAATTCTAGGAACTTCCTGAAAGACCCGTTAACTCTTAAATAGCATCAAAGATAGCTTACATACCAAGACCTTTTAAAACTCTCACCCTCAAATCCCTGCATTGGAGGTGGCTTGAGTACTGCTGTGGTACAGAGGACTTTTTCAGGGAGTGAGGCATGTTGTGGGCACAGGGCCTAGTCTCCACACTTCTCACTGTGGGGGGCTAGCCTACTGCAGGCTGGCAAGTGGCCTGGCCTGCCTGGCCCTGGGGCCTGGCTGGAGAAGTGGGAGGAGGGGCAGCTGTGAGGTGAGGGGTACCTAGTGTCTGGCACAGCAAATCATAGTAGTTCCAAGTTTGACACTAATATGCTTGTTTCACTTCTAAGGCAAGAAAATGCCAAGGACATCTGTGTAATAAAAATTCCTCCAGAGATTAAATACACAGATTACTTTGTGATTATTTACTTTGTAAATATCTGGAATGTCTGCCAGACACTTACACTTCATAGCCTACTTCATTGTGAAAATGTACAAATACCCAAAATATAAATGTGAGCCTCACATTAACATCTAGAGGAAGACAGACTGGAAGACTTAATATTCTTAAGATGGCAGTACTATCCAAAACAATCTATAGATTCATGGTTATACCTATCAAAATCCTGATGATTTTTTTCTTTTCCTTTTTTTTTTTAGAAATGGAAAAGCCAATCCTCAAGTTCATATGGAATGGCCTCTAAGAGTTAAAACAGTATTGAAAAAGAAAGTTGGGGAACTCTCACTTCCCAATTTCAAAAGTTACTACAAAGCTACAGTAATTAAAACAGTACAGTACTAGTATGAGGATAGAAATATAGCTCATGGAATAGAATTGAGAGTCCAGAAATGAATCAATATAGTTATAGTAAACTGATTTTTGACATGGGTGCCAAGACCAATCAATGGGGGAAGGAATAGTCTTTTCAGTAAAGGCACTGGGACAACTGGATATCTACATGTGAAAGAATGAAGTTGGATCTTTATCTCACACTATATACAAAAAATTAATTCAAAGTGAATCAATAACCTAAATATAATAGCTAAAACCATATAACTCTTAAAAGAAAACATGGGAGTAAAGCATAATAACCTTGGATTTGGCAATGATTTCTCAGATAGGATACCAAAAACATAAGCAAGAAAAGAAAACTTAGATAAACTGAACTTCATTAAAATTAAAAACTTTTGTGCAAAGGACATTATCCAGAAAGTGAAAAGACAACCTAGACAATGGGAGAAAATATTTGCAAATGATATATCTGATATATATACCCAGAATATATGAAGAAATTTTACAATCAACAGCAAAAAGACAAACCAACCAATTAGAAATTGGGCAAAGATATACAAATGGCCAACAAGCATATGAAAAGATGCTCCACAAAATTACTCATTAGGGAAATGAAAATCAAAACCACAATGAGATAGCAATTCCCTTCTATTTGAATGGTTGTAAGAAAAAAAAAAAAGCCAAGTTTGGGCAAGGATGTGGAAAAAGGATCCTTGGATACTGCTGTTGAGAATGTAGAATGGTTTAGCCACTGTGGAAAATAGTTAGGCAGTTCTTCAGAAAGTTGAACAGAATTACTATATGACCAGCAATTCCACCTTCTAGGTAAATACCCAATAGAACTGAAAACAGGTACTCAAACAAATACACGTACAGGCATGTTCAAAGTAGCACTGTTCACAATAGCCAAAAAGTAAAACATCCAAATATCCATCAACTGACCAATGCATAAACAAAATGTGGTATAAATACATAATAGAATATTATGCAGCCATAAGAAGGAATTAAATACTGATACATGCTACAACATAGAGCTAAGTAAAAGCAGCTAGACAAAGTCATCACATATTATATTTATACAGAATTGTATGATTCCATTTATTAAAAAAATCCCAAATAGACAAATCTTTAGAGAAAGAAAGCAGTCTGGTAGTTGCTAGGAGTTGGGGGTAGTGGAGAGTGGAGAGTAAGTACTTAATGGGTATGGGATTTCCTTTTGGGGTGATGAAAATGTTTTGGAACTAGATAGAGGTGGTGGTTGTACAACACTGTAAATATACTAAATATCAATGAATTATTTACTTTAAAAATGCTTTATGTGAATTTCACCTCAATTAAAAAAGATTGAAAGAAAGGATACTGATGACTGGCTCTGTGTGAACTCTGGCAGCCATAGTAATTCATTTTATGTTTCAGAAACCAGAGAAACCTATTAATTAGAGAAATTATATACCCTGTATTCCTAAGGACAGTTAGTTTAGATAGCATCTGAAACATTACATGAAGACTTCATTCTTAGAATAGAAGATGATACGTTATATCTGACTCCAGTGGAATTTGAGTAAGAATAAAGTGAAATGGATTGCTTTAGTCATTTTGGATTTGGAATGACTTCTTTCTTTAAAAAATATAGCTCCTTATCTCTGCCTTGTTGTTTAGGTTGGTGTTAACACAATTCTTCTCTACTTTCTGGCCATGCATGCTGATGCCTGAAGACTGTAGCTAAATGAGCTACCAAAAATCAATGTGTTCAAATCACAATTTTAACATGTCTTTATTCCTGGGGATCCCTGCAGGGCTTCCTGGAGTTAGCACTGGCCCTTTGTTCAACTTGATCTCTGCTCGAGTTTTAATTGATTTTGCATATATGCAAATAATAGTCTGTAAAATAAGACAAAATTAAAAAAGACCACCACACACACACACACACACACCCCTTGTGGGGCTATGTGCACCAATCCTAAACTATTTTATCATGATTTTACCCAATTCTAATCAAACTGCCAGGGTGAAAAACTCAACTTAAACCTAGCTTCAAAATATCATAAACACCTCAATGTTGAACTCACACTGAAATGCTACCAAGACTCCGTTAAGGCAGAGCTCTCCCCTACTATGAAAACTTATTTGTGGGGAGCCAGTATTCAACAATCATAGAGGCCGTAGGGAGACCCAGTCAAGACTGACCTTCTCAACAAAGCCCAAGACCCTTGATTTGATAACAGCAAGCTTCTCTGAGGCCTTCTGAGCCTCCTACTTTGGGGAATGGGAGTGTCTCTAAATACTACAATGAGATTAGTAACTCTCACATTAGCTTGAACTCTTGCTTTTTCTTTGAGCTCTCCAATTGCTAAGTTTATTTTGTCTCCTAAGAATAAAAAGTTTTTTTTAGGATGTTTTTGATAATTGGATCAGACATGAAAAAGCTTTTACCTTTGGTGGAAATGTGTCTTACTCCCAACAACATTACTATCTGTCTTGTCTATTCTTGTCATTTTGTTTGTTTGTTTGTTTTTTGTTATACCTCTGTATAGGGATAATTCACGTGGAAAAAGATGGACATAGGCCCCAATAAATCTATTTTGCAAACTGACCTCAGGAATTGAGAGGGTCAGATTTCCTCTTAAAGTGGTGTCCTTTGGATAAACTTTGCCCTGGGTCAACATCTGAGAATTTTCCTTCTTCTTGTTTTGTTAGTGACAGTCGGCCTATTGGAGAAAGCTCTCCTTCAAATCTTTTCATGTTCTGGAACTATAAATATGACAGTTTGTAGTGTGATAACCCAGCCATTAGGTTGGGAAGCCTGATGCATGAGATGCCCAAGCAACACTCTTGGCTGGCCTATTCACAGGTTCTCAAGTTTGTCTTAGTGTAAACCTAAATCTGTGTCCCTTCCAGACCAGGCTCCTACTTCTTCCATGTATTTATGCTATAACCTAAATTTGTGCACTTATCTTTAATTTCACCAAGGATAATTTAGAGTTATAATGGCATTCTGGGGAACTTTGGATTTAAACAAAATTGTTTGAGAGGCACTATAGGACAAAAAAGGAACAAAATTCCAAACATTCAATGGACTGGATTTTTTGGTTATATGAGGAAATATCCAAAAGAAATTCAGATTCCAAAACTGCTTCCAAGAAATTCCTTGGCCAAGGTAAAATAAAAGTGTGAAAAATTTTAAATAATGCCTCTTTAAATCCTCTAAAACCACATCTTGAACTTAGTGGGTTTTATCCTACAATTTCTCTTTCTCCATCCTATACTACTCCATTTCCTTCTGCTCCATCTCTCCCTCAGTTCCACTCCTTTTCCCTTTTGGCTGGCCAGAAGCGTCCAAAGCTCAATTATCTCTTAAACTTCCTTCAGAACAGAAAAAAGCTACCTATGGTTGATTTTAAGCTCTGTTCTCCCTCTAAATTGAGAGTCATCAATGATTTTCCAAAGCCTAGAAAGGATAGCACTGGGTGTTACATGTAAGTGATGAATCACTAAATTCTACTCCTGAAACCAATAGTACACTATATCTTAACTAACTAGAATTTATTTATTTATTTAAAAAAGATTTTATTTATTTGACAGAGAGAGAGATCACAGGTAGGTAGAGAGGCAGGCAGAGAGAGAGGGGGAAACAGGCTCCCTGCTGAGCAGAGAGCCCGATGCGGGGCTCGATCCCAGGACCCTGAGATCATGACATGAGCCAAAGGCAGAGGCTTTAACCCACTGAGCCACCCAGGTGCCCCCTAACTACCTAGAATTTAAATAAAAATTTGAAAAAAGAAAAAAACAAACAAACCACTAAGCCTGAAAAGGAGAGAATTAAATTTGCAGAGAAAGAATACTTTTAAGAAAATATAATCCAGGGCTTCCATACCTGAAACTAGCTCATACGCAATAGAAGCTTGAGATGCAAAAAATTCCGTGGCAAAGACAGAAAAGGAAGAACCTGAATCGCATTAGAAACCAGAGGGGTTTTAAAAACCTATAGAAGTTGGCCAAGGTCTTTTGGAGGTTTCCTGAGAAAGTAGATCGGGCTCTGATTCAGTCTTATAGCAAATAAAGGATGAAGACATCGGAGACTTCAGGGAGAGGCTCTTTAACACCTTTATACAGCACTCAGGAATAGACCTTAAAGCAGATGTGACTCCTCTCTCCTCATTTTTTTTTTTTTTGTAAGCAGTCTTAAGACAAAAATAGAGGATTTTGTATGTAAGCAAAAAACTAATATGGAAAATAATAACATTGCCAGACTTCTAGCACCTTTCGGAATATTGAGTTTTACAACAACAACAAACTCGATAAATTGATGGCCTTACAGATAAAACAACTACATGCTCTTATCAATGTCAGTAAATCCCAAAAGAAGGAATCTTTTGATAGAGATTCTTATAAATACTATATATATAAAGACATTGAAAAAAGAACTATTTTATCTTAGTTAAGAAACCAAAGGAAAAAAACAATGAAGTGCGTTAATGAAGGTGCTCTGAGGGAGAACCGAGTGCCTAATTTTTTGTTCTACCTTTAAATTCCCAGAAAGAAATTTCTCTAAATTTTCAAGAACAAGTTCACACGTTTTTGTTGTTGTTGTTGTTGTTGTTGTTGTTGTTGATACAGGCATACAATATCAACCTTAAACTCTACCACTGTTACACAATCTCTCCATTGCAATAAAAACTACCTATTGGTAGGTATCTCTAATAATCCTGATAGTTCCATTTATAACCATGCCCCTTAGGTATTAACAGAGGAATATTCTTCCCTCCTTTGTGATAACTGCTAATTTGATAGGCGTGTACTGTATAAATGAAATTGCTAGATTAAATATTCTCCTGATGGTCTTTGCCTTGAAATCCCTGAGGACTCCCCTATTTGTAATGAGATCATAGCTAATTTGAATATTGATTTACTAGTATCTTGTGTTTAGACACAAGTCCAAATGGAAAATCTCAAGAAAATGCCAGAACTTTTTCACTTTGTGGGCAAAAATTCAACTTATAATATAAGGATTACTGGGGCTGAACACATTAAGATTCAAATTAGCCATCTAAACCTCTATCCCGAAGCATAAAACACTCTCTTAAACCAGAAGCTAAAGAAGCACTAAAATTATTAGGTGAAATTAATAGAGAAAAGATTCAAAATATGCTGTACTTACTCTTTTTTCTCTTTTAGATTTATTTATTTGAAAGAGAGAGAGAGCACACATGCAAGAGAGAGAGAATGAGCAGGAGGGGCAGAGGGAGAGGTAGCGAGAACCCCAAGTAGATTCTGCACTGAGTGCAGGCCCAATGTGGGGCCAGATTCCGCAATGCTGAAATCAGGAAATGAGCCGAAACCAGGAGTTGAATGCCCAACCAACTGGGCCACCCAACCGCCCCATGTTGTATTTACTCTTTTAACACTTCTATCCTCCCAATCAAAAAGCCCAGTGGGTGGAGATATAGATTTGTTCAGTACATCAGGCCTATAAAAGTCATACCCACTTTATAAACAGTCATATCCCACTTTCATATAGTACCAATCCCCAAACTTCTTTCATCTTCACTGCCTCCTGAGGCTGCATATTTGACAGTGTAGGTTACAATTTTGTCTATAAGGTCATTACCTACAATATGTTTTATCTCAAGGAAGTAAATTTCCTACTTCTGACAGGGTATGGACTTTAAAAAACTTTCCCATGACAGTATCTAAGAGATTATTAAAAGGATTCCTGAGCCTCACAGACTTATTGCAGTCAGTAAATTTTCAACTTTTCTGAAATTGCCATGCCAAAATAAGACTTAACCAAGTTCTTGGAAACTGAACCTCTTCCTTGGGTGCCAAACATGAACGGGGCTTTTGTGAGTTAAAATCAGGTCTTCAATAACTTCCCACGTTATTATCATAAAACTTCATCCCTAGAATATGATCCTTTGCCAGAGGCAAATCTGCCCAGGTGGCAGAACTCAAGTGAGCACAATGGAGGTTTCAGTTAGCTATAGATAAGAGGGTTAATACATGCACTAATAGTAGATAGGCTTTTGGGTTACTCCACGATTTTGAAATGCTTTGGAAACAAGGTGGGTTTTTGACCTCAGCAGGAATCCCAATTAAGAATGGCTAGCAATTTATAAAACTTTTAAGTGCTCTAGTGCTTCTTGAGAAAGAGGCTATTCTGAAATAGAAGCTCAACAAAAGGAGATAATATAGAGGCTAAAGGAAACCCTTTGTTAATCATGCCAGACCAACAGCCTTCACTAAGATTATAGCCCTTAGAAATACCCCAGGGAACCAAGTCTTTGGTTTAAAAGCAGAGTTCAAAGTCTCTATTACAGAATACAAACAATCAGCTCCAGAGTCAGAAAAGAGGTACTGGGAGAATTCTGAATGTAAATTGACTACTAGCTATTTAGTAGCATTGAAAGACCTCAAATGGAACCTTGTAAAAATTTTACATGAAATTACCTACCAATGAAAGAACAAATTTGCCAATGTACATAATTAATATTGATGGGAAATCTTCACTATATTTAATCTGTCACCAAAATAATCCTGGTAAAAACTAAGGGTGGAATATGGACAAAAGCCCAAACTTCAGGGCCCCCTTAAAGACCTTCAAACGAACCATATAACACTACTCTCTATAGTGGGTTTTGTATGTCTTGGTTATTCTTTGCTTGTTCTTGGGATGTTTGAAGCCTTTTCTTGACAGAGAGCACAACCCTAACAGTAGCAAAATTTTCTTGATTTTGTGTTCCCATCCTGGGGAATACAGACCTCTCTAGTAATGGAGGCATCCATTTTACTGGGCCTATGACTAAAGAGTTTTGTAAATCCCTGCCACTTAGTAAAAACTTTATTGATAATCTCACCCCAATCTTCAGGAAAGGTAGAGAGAACAAACATAATTTTGAAAATTAAATTAGTTAATTCTTATGAGATTCTTGAACTTCCATGGTCTAAGGTATTATTCTTAATGCCAATGAGATCAAGTCTTTCTAGGCTTCATCAGCTCTCCCCCATGAATTAGTAACAGGCCAGCCCATACATCTTGGAATATCACCTTTGATTCTAAATTCCACACTTGCAAGCAGATAGAGCTAAATATTGCATGGGATTATTCCTGCTATGCACCAAGTCTCATAAATAGGTATGAGCTGTCTTTCCTCAATACTCTTCTGAACAACCCTTGCATGACCTAAAACACAGGGACATGGTCTTTTTTGTAAGAGACATCAGAGAAAGACAGCTCTCAGGCCCATTGGAAAGGACATTATAAGGTACTGTGCAAGGAGCACAGCAATAGAACCCCAAAGATTTGATCCTTGTATTCATGTCTTAAAGAGGAATAATACATTCTTGAATTTATGGAAAATCTTAAGCTGGGGTGTTTTTAGGAACCCTGTAGAAGCAGACAGTCCTCTGAAAGAGACATCTTCTACCCAAGATCCATAGAACAAGACAACTGATTGCCAGGCTTTAATGTGTGGTCTTTGGTTCTTTATTTTCATTTTGTTGTTCCCACTCCCCTAAACTCCCCCTCCCCAGTTTAAGGATTCTCTTAACTGTGTCATCTATATTACCCTACTTTTAATATTGCTCTTTGCTTCCTTAATTATTCATTAGTATGTGTCTAATACCCAGCTATTATTTACTTGTGAACTAGCTAAACCATACATTCAAACTGGTTTTATGCACATTTTTCTTTGTTAGCCACCCAGATTTTTTTGGTTCCACATCCTTGTAATGAATCAGTTGCTTCCCTGGGTAACTGGACTCAACTATTAGGTGACTTTTTCAGATGAAAAACTATATAATAGGTTAGACAGATGGAAATCCAAAACTCTCTGTAGATCATACCTAGATGAGAAGGTTCTCAGGGATTTTTTGGTGGGAACTAGCTTTTGTAACTAAACTTTAACAGAAATAGAACATGCAAAAGAACTAGGAAACAATGATGTATTATTTGGAGGCTACCTCACTTTTATATATTTTACAAGAAAGGTATTATATATATCCCTTTTGTCTTAGATCTACAAATAACCTCAATACTTTACACCTTATTGTTGGCACCAATTTATTCCTGACCAGTGGCTCCAAAATGTTATAACATATTTGCTGAGCACAGAGGGGTATTTTGACCAAAATTAGACCATTGGGTGCCCCCCAATGACTGGTACTGCATTTGTGGCATAAAAGCTTGCTGGCTACCTGCAAACTAGACAGGAACTTATTATCTTGGTAGATTGATGGCTGCCTTCAATAAAGTCCCCATCATCATCTACAGTCCATTTTAGCCCATCTGTCTTTTTTCTCAGAAAAAAACACTGTTGGATAACTTAATTTTTAAAAAAGTAGGAAAAGTGGGTTTTGATTTAAGAGTCAAAATCCTCCATACTGTTTATTCATTGTGGTTGTACCAATTTACAATCCTATCAACAGTACCCATGGGTTCTCTCTGCATCCTCTCCAGCATTTGTTATGTATTATCTTTTTTTTTTTAAAGATTTTATTTATTTATTTGACAAAGAGAGAGAGAGAGAGAGATCACAAGCAGGCAGAGAGGTAGGCAGAGAGAGAGGGGGAGGCAGGCTCCCTGTTGAGCAGAGAGCCCGATGAGAGGCTCGATCCCAGGACCCTGAGATCATGACCTGAGCCGAAGGCAGAGGCTTTAACCCACTGAGCCACACAGGCGCCCCTGTTATGTATTATCTTTTTGATGATAACCATTCTAACAGGCATGAGGTGATATCTCATTGTGGTCTTGAATATTTTTCCTTAGGATTGCTAAATGTTGAGTGACTTTTCATGTACCTGCTGGCCATTTATATATCTTCTTTGGAAAAATGTTTATTCAGGTCCTCTGCCCATTTTATTTATTTATTTATTTATTTATTTAATTTATTATTTTTTTTAAAAGATTTTATTTATTTATTTGACAGAGAGAGAGAGATCACAAGTAGGCAGAGAGGCAGGCAGAGAGAGAGGGGGAAGCAGACTCCCTGATGAGCAGAGAGCCCGATGCGGGGCTCGATCCCAGGACCCTGAGATCATGACCTGAGCCGAAGGCAGAGGCTTCAATCCACTGAGCCACCCAGGTGCCCCTATCCTCTGCCCATTTTAAAATTGGATTATTATTATTGCTATTTTTGTTTTGAGTTACATGAGTTCTTTATATATTTTGGATATTAACCCCTTATCAGATACATGGTTTTCAATAGTTTTTCCCATTCCGTATGTTGTCTTTTCATTTTGTTGATAGTTTCTTTTGCTGTGTAAGCAGTTTTAGTCTGATGTACCATTTTTAAAAAAATTTTGATTTTGTTGCTTATCCTTAGGTGGCATATCCAAAAAAATCATTGCCAAGACCCATGTAAAGGAGTTTTTTATCCTATGCTTTCCTCTTGGAGTTTCATGGTTTCAGGTCTTACATTTAAGTCTTTGATCCATTTTGAATTAATTTTTGTAGCTGCTTTAAGACAGGTGTCACGTTTCATTCTTTTTACATGTGAATATTCAATTTTCTCAGCACCATTTATCTCAAAATACTATCTTTTCTCCATAGAGTATTCTTGACTCCCTTGTCAAATATTAATGGACTATATATGCATGGGTTTATTTCTTGGCTCTTGTTTCTATTTCACTGGTCTATCTGTCTGTGGTTTCTTTTTTTTTTTTCAAAGATTAGATTATTTTAATTTTAATTTTTTAATTTTATTAACATATAATGTATTATTTGCTTCAGGGGTACAGGTCTGTGAATCATCAGTCTTACAGAATTCATAGCATTCACCATAGCACATACCCTCCCCAATGTCCATAACCCAGGCACCCTATCCTTTCGTCCTCTGCCACCCCCCAGCAATCCTCAGTTTGTTTCCTGAGATTAAGAGTCTCTTATGGTTTGTCTCCCTCCCCGGTCCCATCTTGTTTCATTTTTTTCCCTCCTTAGCCCCCACAACCCCCTGCCCTGCCTCTCAGATTCCTCATATCAGAGAGATCATATGATAACTGTCTTTCTCTGACTGATTTATTTCGCTTAGTATAATACCCTCCAGATCCATCCACGATGTTGCAAACAGCAAGATTTCATTTTTTATGCTGTGTAATATTCCATTGTGTTTAAATATACCACATCTTCTTTATCCATTTATCTGTCAATGGACATTTGGGCTCTTTCTATTGTTTGGCTGTTGTGGACATTGCTGCTATAAACATTGGGGTACAGGTGCCCCTTCAGATCACTACATTTGTATCTTTGGGGTAAAAACACAATAGTGCAATTGCTGGGTCATAGGGTAGCTCTATTTTCAACTTTCTGAGGAACCTCCATACTGTTTTCCAGAGTGGCTGCACCAGCTTGCATTCCCACCAACAGTGTAGGAGGGTTCCCCTTTCTCTGCATCCTCGCCAACATCTGTCATTTCCTGGCTTGTTAAGTTTAGCCATTCTGACTGGTGTGAGGTGGTATCTCACTGTGGTTTGGATTTATATTTTCCTGATGCCAAGTGAAGTTTAGCATTTTTAATGCCAGTACCACACTGTTTTGATTTAGCTTTCTAATACAGCTTGAAATCAGAAGTGATGCCTCCCTCTTTGTTCTTCTTTCTTAGGTAGCTTTAGTTATTTGGGGTCTTTTGTGGTTCCATATACATTTTAGGGTTTTGTTTTCTACTCTGTAAAAAATTCCACTGGAATCTTGATAGAGATTACATGGAATCTATAGATCACTATGGGTAGTACGGATATTTTATTAATATCAGTTCTTCCATTCCATGACCATGGGATAACTTTCCATTTATTTGTATCTTCAATTTCTTTCAACAATGTATTATAATTTTCAGTATAGAGATCTTTCACCTCCTTGGTGAAAATTTATTTTGGCTAAATTTATTCCTAAGTATTTTTTTTTTTTTTGATGCTACTATAAATGGGATTATTTTATTTTTCAGATAATTCATTGTTATTATTTAGAAATGCTACTAAGGGGGCGCCTGGGTGGCTCAGAGGGTTAAAGCCTCTGCCGGGCTCTCTCCTCAGAGGGGAGCCTGCTTCCCCCTCTCTCTGCCTGCCTCTCTGCCTACTTGTGATATCTCTCTCTGTGTCAAATAAATAAATAAAATAAAATAAAATAAGAAAGAAATGCTACTGTTTTGTAAGTTAATTTTGTACCTTAACAACTTTACTGAATTCATTGATTAGTTCTAACAGTTTTTGGTAGAGTCTTTAGGATTTTCTAAATATAAAATTATGTCATCTGCAAATACAGATAATTTTACTTTTCTAATTCTGATGCTTTTTATTTCTTTTTCTTGCCTGATTGCTCTCGTTAGGACTTCCACTACTATGTTGAACAAGAGTGGTGAGAGTGGGCACCATTGTCTTGTTCCTGATCTTAGAGGAAATATTTTCAACCTTTTACCACTTAGTATAATGTTAGCTATGGGCCTGTCATGAATGACCTTTATTAAGTTGAGGTATGTTCCTTCTATACGTAATTCATTAAGAGTTTTTTTTTTGGGGGGGGCGCCTGGGTGGCTCAGTGGGTTAAAGCCTCTGCCTTTGGCTCAGGTCATGATCTCAGGGTCCTGGGATTGAGTCCCGCATCAGGCTCTCTGCTCAGCAGGGAGCCTGCTTCCCCTTCTCTCTCTGCCTGCCTCTCTGCCTACTTGTGATCTCTCTCTGTCAAATAAATAAATAAAATCTAAAAAAAATTAAAAAAAAGTTTTTTAAATCATAGATGGATGTTAAATTTTGTCAAATGCTTTTTCTATGTCTATTGAGATGATCATTTTTTTCTCTTTTATTCTATTAAAGTATTGCATTTATTTATTTGTGTGTATTGAGCCGTCCTTGCATTCCAGGGATAAATCCCACTTGATCACACTGAATGATTCTTTTAATGTGCTGCTGAATTCAGTTTGCCAGTATTTTATTGAGAATTTCTGCATCTATACTCACCAGGGATTTTGGCCTGTAGTTTTCTTGTACCATCTTTTCCTGGCTTTAGTATTAGAATAGTGCTAGCCTTGTAAAATGAGTTTGGGAGCATCCCCTTTTCTTCAGTTTTCTGGATGAGAAGGATTGGCATTAATTTTTATTTAAAGGTTTGGTAAAATTTACCAGTGAAACCATCTGGTTCTGGCTTTTCTTTGATGGGAGATTTTTGATTACTGATTCAATCTCCTCACTAGTAATCAGTGTGGTCAGATCTTCTATTTCATGTTTCAGTCTTGGTATATTGTTTGTTTCTAAGGATTTTTTCATATCTCCTAGGTTGTCTACTTTGTTGGGTGTATAGTTGTTCTTGGCTTAATTTTTACCTCCTGGCTGAGAAAAAGGACTACAAACTCTGATCATAATTCTCACATTTGTGTAGCAGTGTTCAGATATTTGATCTTCCCAGTCCTAAGTGCTATTATACAGTTGCTCTCTCATCAAATGGTTCAATAACTGGTCATCCAATAACAACAACAACAACAGCAACAGCAACAACAACAAACAGAGGAAAACTTGACACTTATGAAGACTGAAACAACTTTCTTAGATGATTTACTATCGTGATTCCTTAGTGAAGGTCTGTGTTGATTGATTTATCACGCCCTCAGATGTCAGGCTGAAGACTGGCCACAAGGAGAACCTTGATACCGGTTCTAGAAATCACCTACAACCACACATCTTACTGTCTTATTAGCATAACATTACCATTCCATTGTCTTTATTAACATAACTTCACTATTCCAGAAAACTCTCCCTTACAAGACATAAGCTGTAAATAACTTTAATACTCATTCTAGAAAATTCTTAAATAGAAAGTATTGAAAGACAATTTATACACCAAGATTCTCAGAATCCCTTGCCTTGCTATGTCCATGATTCCTAGATGATTATATATGATCCCTATTTAATTTTAATTAAGCACCATATTAAAAGATCTGCTTTAAATCAAACTTCAAAATCTCATAAATATCCTGAGTACAGGTCTGTGATTCATTAGTCTTACATAATTCACAGCACTCACCATAGCACATACCCTCCCCAATGTCCATCACCCAGCCACCCCATCCCTTCCACCTCCCTCTTTGCCCTTCTCTAGGATCTACTGATGTTTTGTTTTGACAGATTTCTATATATGCTAAAAAAGAAGTTGATTACAGTTATACCTTGTTTTATTGCATTTCACTTTATAGAGCTTTGCAGAAATTGTGTGTGCGTGTGTGTGTGTGTGTGTGTGTGTGTTTAACACATTGAAAGTATATAGCAACTCTGCCTTGAGCGAGTCTATTGGCACCATTTTTCCAACAGTATTTGCTCACTTCATGTCTCTGTGTTACATTTTGGTAATTATTTCAAACTTTTTCATCATTATTATATTTGTTATGGTGACCTGTGACCAGTGATTACAACTTGCTGAAAGCTCAGAGGATGGTTAGCATTTTTTAGCTATAAAGTACTTACTAGACTACAGTATAGTATAAACATATAACTTTTGTATGCAATGGGAAACAAAAAATACATTTGATTCTCTTTATTGTGATATTCACTTTATTATGGTAGTCTGGCCAAATCTGCAATATCTCTGAGGCATGCTTGTACAATTTTCTTTACCTAGGCTACATATTGGAAATATTTTCCTTGAGCATAGGTAATTCAGAAAATAGACTAAAAAATGATTAAAGTAGAAGGGACAGGACAGGCATACAAGAAGAATTAGTTATAGTTACCTTGCCGAGGGGGAATTCAGAGAACATGTCACAGAGAAGCTCACACTTGAACTGAGTCTTGAAGGATAACTAAGAATTTTCTAGCTCAACCTCACTCATCATCAGGGAAATACAAATCAAAGCTACTATGAGATATCACTTCACACCTATTGGAATGGCTAAAATTAACAACACAAGAAACAACAGGGAGGATACAGAGAAAGGGGAACCCTCTTTGACTGTTGGTGGGAATACAAACTGGTGCAGCCACTCTGGAAAACAGCATGGAGGTTCCTCAAAAAGTTAAAAATAGAACTACCTTACGACCCAGCAATTGCCTTACTAGGTATTTAATCAAAAGATACAAAAATAACTGATTCAAAGGGACAAACGCACCCTGATGTTTATAGCAGCATTATCTACAATAGCCAAATTATGGAAAGAACCCAAATGTCCATTGACTGATGATGAATGGATAAAGAAGATGTGGTGCGCGCGCGCACACACACACACACACACACACACACACACACACACACACAATGGAATATTACGCAGCCATCAAGAATGAAATCTTGCCTTTGCAATGATATGGATGTAGCTAGAGTGTATTATGCTAAGTGAAACAAGTTAGTCAGAGAAAGACAATAATCATATGATGTCACTTATATGTGGAATTTAAGAAACAAAACATATGAACATAGGGGAAGGAGGGAGACAAACCATAAGAAACTCCTAAGTAGAGAGAACAAACTGAGGGTTGATGGAGAGCAGTTTGGTGGGGTAAAGCCTATATGGGTAATGGGTATTAAGGAGGGCACTTGTTGTGATGAGCACTGGGTGTTATATGTAAGTGATGAATCACTAAATTCTTCTCCTGAAACCAGTATTACCTCATATGTTAACTAACTAGAATTTAAATAAGAACTTGAAACAAATACACAAACAAATAAAAACAGTGTATGTATATACACATGTATAAAATAGAGATGCATAGAAAAAAAGGTCTGTGGCAGCACAGATCAAATTGAAAATAGTGCTTGCCTATAGTGGGAAGAGTGATATTGTGGGATGGGCAGATAAAGGGGAAATTTATATTTAGTCTCTATATTTCTGTATTATTTGGCTCTTCTATAAGAATTTGTTTATGCATCTTTATAAAGTAAAACATGTTTGAAAAGAAAATAAAAACAGTTTTCTAGGAAAACAAGGGGAATGGATAATTTTTGCAGTAGGGGAAAGGGTCCAAAAGAATAGAGGCAGAACACAGCACTGAGAGAATGAGGAACTGTTAATAGGAGCTACACAACTGCAACGTTAATAGTTCATGGCAAAGGAACAAACTAAGGGTGATTAAAGTGACTAAATAAGCAATAAGATATTGAAGTTAAGAAGTTCAGACGTAGAACAGCTCATGGTGATGAAAGAATCCTGGGTGTGGCTAGGGGCATGTATATGAGTTACTAAAGTGGTGTTGAGAGGAAAGATCTTAAACTTATAGAGAGGCTATGATGTTGGATGGGCTCTCTACATGGATTGAAATGGCTATATGGATCATGTACATGACTATTTCATCATAAGAAAACATGATCAGGGAAATCTGGACAACTATGATGATCCAAAGTGGTTAACAGTCTATAAGCCAGTAAGAACATAACTGAAATGAAAGACCATTCAAATAACACAAAGATCCACGATAAAGGTATAAGAGGTTTCAAAGAAATCTGTTGTAAGAAATTATTTTTGTTTGTATCATTGTAATCACTGTCAATGATCCATTATCATCTCAGGATCAACAATAAATGGAAATCATAGAGTAATCATCACAAAATGTCATTTTTAAAGTTCACTTATCTATACTATCTTATACTAACTAAAGTATTGTTTTATTTCAGTGAATATTCTATCATTAATCCCCTGACTCAGGTTTCTCAACCTTAGGTCTTAGTAAGGGATTATAGAAAGTTACACCTCTTGTATTGAAGAGCCTCCCTCAGATTCACATGTCTGTCAAATATTGTGGAAACTTACAATAGTATAGTTAAACATGTTTGTTTGAATTTATTTTTATACATCTCTAACATAAAGGTCCTGGGCAAACAACTGCAGTGTGCTTGCCTACCAACTCAAGGGTTTCAGGCTAACCTAACAGATTCACAACACAGAAATAGGAAAAGTTTACAGTAAAGAAAATAAAACACAAATTCTTATCTATTTGAAGTTCTTCAATTACTTTTGTGATTGTTAAATAATACAGACATTCTACTGGAAACATAAATCATTCTGTTTACTAGTAAATTCTCAGTGATGTAAGTATCCAATAGATCCATTTAGTTATGGTCCACCCGTACTTCTCTTGATAAAGATCAGGGAGAAGACAAGATGATATCATTAATTTTAAGTGACAGAAAACAATACTAAATTATTAGGATTTATATAGTATTTTTCTATTAGGATCCTAAAACTTTTAAGGCAAAACCTTCAATGTTACATCATTTCGAGGATACAGGTAAGGAAAAGCTATTTATATTTCCATTTTATAGGATACAAAATGAGTAATACACAAAGTTAGATGACTTCAAGTTAATGTTATTAGTGATCAAACAAAAAAATTAAGGTTTCTTTATCCTTGGTTCATAGAACTATATACTAAAACATGCTGCTTATGAAGGTAGGATCTTTCAGGAATTCATATTTACAAAATGATTATGACTCCTCTCAGGAGTCACTTACTTTTTTTTAAGTTAGATTCTTATAGTAGATTTATATTATTATTTTCAGTTAAGTCTATTTTCAAATAATTTTTGGCAGTGGGGCAATTAAAGAGGGTTCTCATCGTAGAATCATTGAGGGACTCATTACTACCCTAATGAGAAGTGCTATCAAAATTCTGTTGTCAGCTTCCAGAAACAATTGGAATGAGGGAAATATTCACTAATATATTAATACTAATATCAAAGGAGGTGAATGCCCTAACATTTATATTCTTTATATAAACTGTCCCCAATTGCTCTTTGTTGTTTCACCAAAACATTTTAGCTCTTCTTCCTGTTGAACTATAAACTCTTAATTCAGTAGTCCATCTGAAATGTTGACATACTTACTGGCTCTGAGAATGTTCTCCTTGCTGCTGCACCTGGACTGGACCTGCAGAGAGAGCATAAACTCAGTAA
Source organism: Potos flavus (assembly GCA_028534135.1). NCBI lineage: Eukaryota > Metazoa > Chordata > Mammalia > Carnivora > Procyonidae > Potos > Potos flavus. Next base: position 96,935,177 of record CM052896.1, on the reverse strand, counting down.
TTTAGGGCTCATAACATAGATAGCCAGATATGTATGCATACTTAATGGGCAAGCTCCTGAGGTTTAGGAGCAAAGGCTTAATATATCTCAGATATCATAACATCTTAGTAAAAATATATTACATTTGTTCCATTTTTAAAAAAAATTTTTTTTCTTACTGTAAAGAAAGAGCAGACTTCTAGAAAAAAATTAGGGGTACAACACTATCAATTGGACAGAAGCAAAACCAAAGGTAATTTTTTACCGATGTGCATTGAAATTAGTATATGGAAAAAAATAAGTTACCACATATTCAGCTATGAATACAGACCCTTAATCTTAAGGCACTGTGATAGCTCTTGACTAGACTAATAATGAATGTGTCTGTTAGCCATTTGTATGTCTTCTTTGGAGAAGTGTCTGTTCATGTCTTCTGCCCATTTTTTGATGGAGGAGACGTGGGTGGGGGGTTAGGTGAGCCTGGTGGTGGGTATTAAAGAGGGCACGTATTGCATGGAGCACTGGGTGTGGTGCATAAACAATGAATCTTGGAACACTGAAAAATAAAATTAAATTAAAAAATAAAAAATAAAAAAAGACTAATAATGCAATTCAAATAATAAAGTTATAATAAAATACTCCATTGTAGTAATTTTTAATTATATATGTTGATAAGGGGAAAACAGAAAAATCCTCATATACAATATTTATGTGTGATTCCAATGACCTTTGTTATTTACTCATTAAAATAATTGGCTATAAATAAAATATGGGCTATGAAAGATGACTTTATTGGAAATTAATAAAATTGAGCTCATTTATTTACCAGTTCTTAGGTGTTTATATAGAGTTTATCAATCAGAAACCCTTATGCTTTGATTCAAATAGTTTAGGTCAAAGCAGAACATTCTTTTAAATGTAATAGGTGTTGAATTCAAGAGCCACATTGGACGGCACTAACGTTTGTTAATATCAGAGGAAATTGTACTTAAACTGCACACCTCTTCTTCCCACTCCACAGCAGCTTGCCCCAAATGGATAGATATACACAACAAATTAATTTCTATTACTTAACACAATCTACTATTGTAATGAAACAACTTATGAAAGGAATGTTGCAACTTAGGGTGGGTTATGGTTATCCTTCCCTGAAAAGAACAATTGTTAATGTTTAAAGAAACAACAACAATAATAAAAAAAATCACAAACATACACACAAGAAACACACACACACACACACACACACACACCAAAATAAGGGAAAAAAGGGGAAAAATAATTCCAGATGTTAAAGTTATTCTCTTTTGGCCCAGATTATTTAGTTTTAAGTATACTAGAATGAAGAAGCTAATCTGAAAGATAATATTCTTATATTCTTTCACTCAGAAGTTTTATTGAAAAACAATTCTGGGCCAAATGGGAAAGGAAATTAATGACTATTTTGAAACAAAAATACAGGGAGGAAGACACGAGAGTGAGAAAAAGAAAAAGAAAAAGAAGAAAGAGAAGTTTGGGGAAGTAAGTCTAGACAATAGAAAAGAAAGTATGGGCTTAGAAGGGGACGCTATGTAAATGCAAAATGTTCTGCTATTTCTTTTTGAAAATTCATACTAAGAGGGTAAGAATCACTAATGAACTTGCTGCAAAATAAACAAGCAAGTTTGCATACCATGGAATGAAAATAGGTGTAACTACACCACTACAGCCTTAAAGGAGAAAAGAAACAAACAGTAATAGACAAATTAATAGACAAGCTTAATAAAGAGATAAACTACATTTTAAAAAGCAGTTTAAGGAACACAAGAGAAAGCTAATAGAGTAAGAAAAATCTGGGAGAGAGAAGGAAAAAAAAGCGGAAAATGTTGAAAGACAAAAACAGAGTTCAAAGAAGTCAAATGGAAGTCAAGAAAGTCTTCAACAAGATGTAGAAACAGAAGGAGCCCAAACCCATAGCGCAAAGCAATGTTTGCGAATGGAAAGCAGCTCCTTTGATCAGTAATAGTTACTCTTAAGTCGTAGCATCTATTCCTCCAGAGTTCATCTTTAAGCCCTTCCAATCTAGAGTGGAGCTAGTGTGTGGATAGAAACAAGAGATTTATAATGAAAAGAGCAGTTCAGATGAGTAGTTCAAATTATCTCATCAAATGTTTCAACAGATTTATATAACATCTAAATGGAAATGGTGGTGAAAAACTAGTTAGCTTTACCAAAAAAAGTCAAACCAAACCAAAACAGCAATTAAAAAAACCCTGTCTTAGGTGGCTTAAAAATTAAAAAAAATTGGTTCATAGCATGAATTTAATAATGAAACCCCAAATCTTACTTTGTGATACCTGAGTTTAGAATTATATATTTCATGGTTTTGGAAGGTAAATTTGGATGATAAAAAACAATTCAGTTTCCTGAACAATTGCCAACAGCAGTATAACCAATGTGTTTTCATTTACATTACATTGGCTATTTGTCCCAGATTTGAGGGAAATCACTTAAATGATTTCATGAACTTCTTTACTTTAGTGACCTTGAGTATATATTAAAAAAAACTGAGGAAAATAATTTTAAGACATTTAAAATATATATGCACAAGCAGATCCCCTCTCTCATGTACCATGAAACTGGTCATCTTTATAATATTTACCTAATTTTATAAAATCCCAATATGAAGATTTTACCTAACTCACAATGTAATGGGATTTACTTGAAAGAATAAAGTCAAGAAACAGTTACTGTTCTTGTTCTCACACATATGGACTAGAAAGAAGGTAACACCGGTCTGTCACAAGTTTCACAGTTTACTGTTTTTTGTTTTTTTTAATCTAACCCTGGCTTTTTAGTCAATGGAAAAAAAAAAAAACAAAGGGAAGTCTGAATAACAAAATGAAACTGAGATTTTGGCCTAATACCAAATTTGTCAGGGATTAAAAATGAAAGGTATGGTACTAGATTATCTATTACTTTATTTTACTGGATTATGTTATTTTACTATAATTAACATCTAACTTTATGGTGTTAACAATTCCCCTTTCGGCTGGAATTAAACTAAAATAATGTGTAGAAACAGCATTATTATATTACAGTCAATGGAGGAAATGAAAAACACAAGAGACTTACTGAAAACATAGGTATTCATTTACTAATCAAGACTGCTTTCAGACATCAAATAATTCATTTAATTCATTTCAACATGTGTTTACATGTGTAATATAATTTTTGCTGAAGATCACATTGTCCAGTAAGAAATCTTAAGCCATGAAACAGAAAACAAAAGAGGGGAGAGCATGTAATAAATGGTAAGGAAAAAAGTGAAAATGCTCTAAACAAAGCTGAGAAAATTTTAACAAACAACCACAATCTTTAGATACAGTTAGAGAAGTGACTTACCTTATGCTTAGGTCATAACAAGAATAGCACAGTGTTTAAAGTCAGCTCTTCATTATGGGAGGTACAATTGAAAGCCATAGGTTATAATAACATGAATTGCTACACAGAAATGAATACTTTTTCAGCCCAACATGAAAAGCTAACTCTTATGGGAGAACATTTCTACTGATGTTTAATGCAGCATGAAGAACAACTGAGGGTGTAAACATCAAAACGCATGAATCTCACACCAGTAAGAGAGACACTCCAATCTCTCAGGAACACAGAAGATTTAATCTGTGACCATAATCTGTGACACATAAGGGAAGGCACATCACTCTAACACCGAAAGATGCATGCATAATGTATAACCATCCACTGACAACTCTCCCCGCCCCCTCCCACTTGTACAACACAAACCCATTAAGATACAGGGAAAAATGTAGTGCCAAGCTGTTATGAAGGAAGCAGGACACACGGAAGTGCAGCAGTGGTCATGTGATTTGAGAGGTGTTCTTCCCTTAAACCATCCCATCACCATGCTTATTTTAAAGAAGCCAGGAAAAGACCCCCTTCAATGTTGCAGTAGCTACGAGCCCCCAGCTTGAAGCTAATGTGTGGAATTTTGATCACCGTTCCCTGCGATGTCAGGGGCTCTCCAGTGGAAGCCAGATGTATAACACCAGTTAGTGGGGTACAATGTGTGAATAACAAACATCCTTTCCCTTCTGCCTTTTGCAGAAGTGAGGGAGGAGAGAAACAAATAAAATAAAGCCCATGTTAATATTAAGAATAGGTTCATAACAATATAAAGATGTATAAATATTAAAATGGAGATTACATTTAATTGCAGGTTAACACAACTCAGGTTTCATAAAAACTGCCTCTATTTTGCTGCTCACCAGGATAATTTGTATTCTTTCTCCTTGCAAATATTAGGAATAAATCTATGCAATATGGTTCATACTGAAAAATTCTGAGCAGTTGGGTCAGATACGGTCAAACAAGAACAATGGAAGTCATCTCTGATGGACATTAAGAAAGCCCTCTCTTTCTATTTTTAGCATGATTGTACTGGCCAGCAGTCACATTTTAAATTAGAAATTAAGCTTCTGCATATCTGCTTACTAATTTGAGAAATTCTATGGCAATGGTTTGGAAAGGCAATTTAATCTTAATCTTACATTTAAAAAAACAACAAAAAAGACTACCTATTTAGAAATTGTTACTAAGTTTCCTATGTACTCTTCTCTACTGTCAAGAAAACTTATTTTTTTTTTTTAAAAATTTTATTTATTTATTTGACAGAGAGAGATCACAAGTAGGCAGAGAGGCAGGCAGAGAGAGAGGGGGAAGCAGGCTCCCTGCTGAGCAGAGAGCCCGATGCGGGCTCAATCCCAGGACCCTGAGATCATGACCCGAGCCGAAGGCAGAGGCCTTAACCCACTGTGCCACCCAGGCGCCCAAGAAAACTTATTTTAACATGAGTTGTTCCAGCTCATTAGAAAAAAGTTTCAACTTTCCTCTCCTATTATTCATGATAGTATTAACTTCATCTATTTTATTTTTTGGCTTACATGTGGCATGCAATTTAGTTAGATTTTTAATTTTTTAAAGATTTTTATATTACCATTTTCTCTCCCTCATCCTATTCTTACTAGGCCAGAATATCTTGACATTTCCCTTAGCATGTCTTTATTAGTCTAGGCTCTATGTGCTCCTTTAATCTCAGTTCCTCATGGGGAAAATAAAGATTGTTAAAGGGCTCGAGGGAGATAAGACATGTATCAGAGATTTTAAGCTATAAAGGTAGAAACAAATGTCAGTTGTGATCATGCTATGATCAGTGGAGGCACTGACAATTGTAAAATAACTGTAATCACACACTCTCCTCATTGTAACTTCCACGTCAGCTCAAAATGGAGGCAAATTCTTTTTGACCCAAAGAAAGAAATAAAATCCATGTATAGTTATCTGTTTTTCTTTTCTTTTCTTAAAAGATTTTATTTATTATTTATTTTACAGAGAGAGAGACACAGCGAGAGAGGGGACACGAGCAGGGGAAGTGGGAGAGGGAGAAGCAGGCTTCCTTCTGAGCAGGGAGACCGATGTGGGGCTTGATCCCAGGACCCTAGGATCATGACCTGAGCTGAAGGCAGTCGCTCAACCAACTGAGCCACCAGGCGCCCCTAGTTATCTGTTTTTCAAGACAGATTGACCAAAACTTTTTGGAAATTTCATAGCCATATGGCCATATGTACCGGTAGGAATGCAGGCCACATAATCTAAGACATGTAGGAAAGTCTGAACTAGCTCCTCTAGAATTTTCCTTTTACTCTCAAGGAAGCTGTTTTAGACCTTAGACAAGCTGTTTCATCTGTCTCGTACCCTTGCTTATTTTCAGATTCAAATACTACTTGTCCTTTAAGATCCAGCTTAAACCATACCAGTTGAAAAACTATTCCCAAAGTTCTTCAATCAGAAATAATTTCTTCTTTTCCTGAACTTTTAATATTTTTATTGAAATACAATTTAACTACCTACAAAATTCACCCATCTTAAGAATATATTTTGATGACTTTTAATAAATTCACATGGCTGCACAACCGTCATCACAATCGCGTTTTAGGTTTACCTAAATTCTTAAAGCCTCTTATCTGAATTTCTATTTTAAGAGTTATCATAGTTACTTATATTCCAATTATTGATGAGGGTCCCAAAATATACTATAGGTTCTTGGAGAGAAAAAATCTGACTTTAATTCTCTTTATATTTCCTACTATGTCAGATATAGTTCTTTGTACAGAGTAAACATTTGCTAATTCTGAATGTTTATTTTGTAGTAATCATAGTTTTTTTCATCTCAGCAGCTTAAAATTTATTTTTTATAGTATAAGTATGATCATAGCCACTCCTGTACTATCTTAAAAATGATTTTTACTTATTTGGGTGGGCTAATATTAAGAACTGTAATATAAAAAGCATGTCAATTATAGCTAAGACATATCTGCGCTCCCCAAAGGACGATATTAAGAATTTGGAAAACACATTCCTATTTATATTATTTAAGGTTAATCAAATGGTGACATTTGGAAGCCAATAAAGGTTATTCTACACTAAAGATTTCAGGTCAGGCTAAGCAGATACCTTATTTTCTAAGAGAACAAGATATTCTTTTTTTTTCTTCTTTCAATTCTCCTCTCCATTTCATTTGGATAAATTATGTGCAGTTACCAAGACAAGTCCGTGGGAGAGGCTTAAAAAATACTGGTCTCTTGTCAGCTTGACACTGATCAAAACCCGGCCTTTTGTTAAAATTGGCGGAAACAATTTAAAGTGAGATAAAATCCAAAGAGAATGGAACCCTCCCAGTACACACAGTCAGCAATGTTACCTCTTCCCTGCTCTCCTCACCGCCCCACCCCCCCCAAAACCACACGTAAGGTCCTGGAACGGAGAACAAGATATTCTTTATCTCACATGGTCATGTCACTAGAATGACACAGATGGTAGAGATTTTTGATGCAGCATGGCTCTTTTGACTTTAATTTTTCTACCCTATTAAACTTATTTAAGAGCAATTTGTCTCTGAAAGAACAAACTTCTTGGAATACCATTTACTCATCAAAATAAAACTTCAGAGGATAGAGAATAAGGACCTCACTGTCATTTACTTAGATTACTTGCCTCTTTAGCCTACCCAGAAACAGAAGGAAAGAAAGGTTTGATTTAAACAACATTAAGCCAACAACTCTACAACTCTACAAAAGTCTACTCAGACTTTTAAATTCTATTTCTTTATCATCTCAATTCTTATATAAAAAATGAAGAATAGTTTAGAAAAGCTCTTTTCCATAGTTTTATTCATTTATCACCTTATCTGGACAAATTAGGATACAAGTATTTGGTTCATCTGAGCATAATGACAATTCATTTGTGTTTAATCAGATTTATGTTGTCACAACACATATTCAACTGAGGAACTCAGAGTTTTGGTGTATTTATGACATGAAAAGCAGCATGATAAAAAGAATGTCCTTTGGAGTCCAGAGGTATGGTTTCTGATACTGGTTTATCCTTTTCTTAGCTGTGTGACCTTAGACATAACGTTTAACATCCTGGAGTTTAATTTCCTTATCCATAAAATGCGAAAAATTAAGTAGGATACTGTACATGTAAGTGAAAACGATTATAAATGAAAAAGAGCAATATAAATCTAAGTCATTATTATTATCCTTATTTAGATTTTTAGTCACCTACATTTACTTAGGTAGAATCTGAGGTACAATGAGAACAAAGAATTGGCTCCAGATCGTGCCATGAATCAGTGACTAATGACAGACTCTAACTGCCAATTTCTAGACTAACATTTCAGGAAAAGGCTGAGTTAAAGTCTGAAGTTATCTGCAAGGATTAATCTAACACTGTGTTGTATGATTTTAGTCAAGCTTTCTCAATTCTATGGGACTTGATTCCCTCATCTATAAAATGATAATGTTTCCAGGGCCCTCAACTGGAAATGATGGAGCCCTTGAAAGAACTTGTGGATAAAAGTCAGGGGTCCATTCACTGGGATGGAGAAAAAAATTAAAAATTTTATATTCGCCAATCTAAGTAAATTTTTATTAGTTTCTTTCATTATGAGCTTGGGTGATGAACTACATCAAAATGATAGAATCTATGCTTCAGATTATTATGGATATCTTAAAATACTCTTCATATTCACCAAGATTTCAAATTACAGTAGTCTAATGACTTGTTGCTAGATTTAGTTATTTAATGCATTTTAAAAGAGGCATTATTATCACACAATTTGTTTTTCATAGATATTTTGATAATGATTTTAAATTTAATTAGTTTTCTTCGTAATCCCACATATTTTATTTTATATGTTTAAAAATACTTTCCTGAAAAGAAGTCTGTAGGCTTTGCCAGATTCCCAAATGGCTCCATAGAAGAAAAAAGTTTAAAAAACTCTGAAATAGACAATTTCCAAGCTTCCTTTTGTCTCCTGGATTTTGTTGTTCTAAGAAATCTTTCCTACCTCCATCTGCTGCCTTTTATCAAATCATACGTAACAGAACATCTTCTTTTTTTGAGAAAATTATATAAAATTGGTCATGAAATTAACCAATTGCCCATTTAACAGACCATCTAAGAAACAAAAAAGAAATACTATTATCAAAAAGTTGTAAGATCTCAGCCTTATGAAAAATTTCTGCTTCACTTGCTCTTTTCCTATTGGTTTAGATATTTAATTAAATGGAATAATCATTAAAAGTCATCACATTTAAAACTAACAAAAGGTGAACTTCCATACACACACACACACACACACACACACATGCACATATATATCCATAACTAATTATTCTTTGAACTCTTAGACATGTGTTGATCACAGATAAGAGCAACGATGCTACTATCTATGTATAACGTAAGCCTTTTTAGGCATATAGGCAATATTTGTAAGCAGTACAATTTTACAGTCTTTTCCAGATGACTATTTGTGAATGTTTCCCTACTAATACACGAATTATTATTAGCTTAAATTCCACTGAACTTTCTTAATTTCTAGGCAATTGTGAAAAATTCTTCTTTTCCAGTATTGGCTTTTTCTAAAGAAGCTGGAATTACAGCAGGTTACACAGTTGAAGTGAATTATAATGAACACTGAAAATCAAAAGCCTATTTGTGCTGCTTTATAGGTAATTTGTTGAGCTCCTCAAAGAGAATACTATGATATGTAGAACATAATTAAGAACAGAACTGGTTATCAGCATGACTCAAAGGGATACAAATTTGAGTATCAATGGTGAATATTCTTAATGTATTATTCATAAAGCTTTAATTCTAAATTGAGTCATTCTCAATGATTTCTAGAAAATGTGTAAATTCCAGGCTGCTCTTCCTTTGGTACCAATAATATTTTTGAGTTGATGTTTGTTCTGCGAATTTTGATGTTGGTCATGATAAATAGGACAAATATATATTACCTAATTATATAAACATAACAAAGCTGAATAAAATAGTTTTTGACTGGTAGCGATTTCAGATTATTCTTGACACCATTTCGCAATCTTTAGATGAATATTTAACTACTTTACAGAGTAATTTATCTTCAGTCTAGAGAAGAGAAAGCAGGGGTTATTATCGGCTTTAGTTTGTACAGTAAACTCGTAATGAAACAGCCCTCTTGACTTCCAAATTCATTTCTCTGTACACCATTAAATGACCCTATCTTTCTAACTTACCCGTGGCAATCACTGCATTCCTAATCTGTCCTTGAATTTTCATTGCCTTTTTGTTCTTGACTATTTCTCTTAGCAATAAGAACCATTCCAATAGGCATGTGGATATAGGAGTGAAGGAAAACTGGTATGAAAGGCAGTTTGGGGAGTAGCATTCCAGAGCCAGACTGCCTAGATTTGAATCTTGGTTCTACCATTATTAGCTGTATAACACTGGGTAAGTTTTAATCTCTTTCAGGTATTTGTTTTCTTACGTATAAAATGAGAATAATAAAAATATCTATTTCATAGAGTTGTTATGAAGAAAGTGAGATAATATGTATGAGTGTTTGATTTAGAAGAGTATCTGGCACAGACTGAATGGTATATGAGCATTAGCTATTACTATATTTGTTGTTGTTACTCTTGTTTGGATGATACTCTGGATCCGTAATACAGAATGTTGACCTCTGTAATTTTGACAGCTCTAGCAAGTAAGATCAAGTAACATTAGGCAAAGTATTTGAATAGAAAGTTAAAAAAAAAACCCTAAGTTTTATGAACTAGAGCCTAAAAGATGGTTATAGTCAATAATATAAAATCCTGAATTATTGAGCATTTGCAATTATTATCATTTCCTGGCACTTCCGGAAGAAAGTCACATTGGCTTTCATTAAACACAAAGTTTTAAAATACTGAGTTTTTAACTAGATTTAATATTCTCTTTGGTTTTCATTTAAGGGTAGCAGAATATGCTATAGGCAATAAAAACTCTTCCTTTCTTCTCTTCTGGGTTCTTTGGCTGGTCTAATAATTAAATTGGCATAAGACAGATTAACGGGAGAAAAAAAATTAATTTTGTACGTACCAGAGCCCCAGAGATATAAGGCTCAAAGAAGTGACCAAAGCATTCAGCTTTTATATCTTTTAGACAAAGAAACAAGAAATAAGTCAAAGAGAAAGTCAATTATCATACAGTTTCACTTATTTGTGGAACTTAAGGAATAGCATGGAGGACATTAGGAGAAGGGAAAAATGAAAGGGGAGAAATCGGAGTGGAAGACGAACCATGAGAGGCAATGGACTTCAGGAAACAAACTGAGGGTTTTAGAAGGGAGGGAGGGTGGGGGGATAGATGAGCCTGGTGATGGGTATTAAGGAGGGCATGGATTGCATGGAGCACTGGATATTATACACAAACAATGAATCATGGAACACTACATCAAAAACTAATGATGTACTGTATAGTGACTAACATAACAGAATAAAAAAATAAATAAAACCACCTTATTCATTAAAAAAAAAAAGAAACAATAGATCTGTGAAGAATTGACAAGACAAAAGAGTGTGGACTAGAGGGAGTAAATTAGGGAAGAAATAAGGTTTGTGTATGTAGTCTTCTTGGAGCTAAAATCTCTGTCTCTTGTAGTATGGATGCCTTCTCCTCTTCTGGTACAGGGAGGGTATCTTTCACATGGGAGACTTATTTCTTGCTTTCTGGGGAGTGTCCTTCTTGAACTGGCTGTTTCTTCTTTCTTTCTTTCTTTTTTTTTTCTGGCTTCTTTCTTTCTTCTTCTTCTTCTTTTTAATATTACGTTAGTCACCATACAGTACATCATTAGTTTTTGATGTAGTGTTCCATGATTCATTGTTTGCATATAACACCCAGTGTTCCATGCAATCTGTGCCCTCCTTAATATCCATCATCAGGCTAATCCATCCCTCCACACCACTCCCCTCTCAAACCCTCAGTTTGTTTCTCAGAGTCCATAGTCTCTCATGGTTCGTCTCCCCCTCCGATTTCACCCCCCCTTCATTTTTCCCCTCCTTCTCCTAATGTCCTCCATGCTATTCCTTATGTTCCACAAATAAGTGAAACCACATGATAATTGACTTTCTCTGCTTGACTTATTTCACTTAGCATAAGCTCCATCCAGTCCCATCCATTGATGCAAAAGTTGGGTATTCATCCTTTCTGATGGCTGAGTAATATTCCATGGTATATATGGACCACATCTATCCATTTGTCTGTTGAAGGGCATCTCAGCTTTATAAGGAACTTCTCAAGCTCACCACCCAAAACATAAATAATCAGGTCAAAAAATGGGCAGAAGACATGAACAGACACTTCTCAAAAGAAGACATACAAATGGCTAACAGACACATGAAAAAATGTTCATCATCATTAGCCATCAGCGAAATCCAAATTAAAACCTCACTGAGATACCACCTTACACCAGTTAGAAGAGCAAAAATTGACAAGGCAAGAAACAACAAATGTTGGAGAGGTTGTGGAGAAAGGGGAACCCTCTTACACTGTTGGTGGGAATGCAAGTTGGTACAGCCACTTTGGAAAACAGTAAGGAGGTTCCTCAAAAAATTAAAAATAGAGCTATCCTATGACCCAGCATTTGCACTACTGGGTATTTACCCCAAAGATACAGATGTAGTGAAAAGAAGGGCCATATGCACCCCAATGTGCATAGCAGCAATGTCCACAATAGCCAAATTGTGGAACTGGCTGTTTCTTAAGAACTTTAACTGAAAATAATAAATATGTCATATTTTGGGGGTGGCACATAAGGGGAGTAAAATATGTCACCCCGAAATATGCCTTTTTAGCATAAAGATTATTTGAACTGATTATTTTGAGAAACAGCAGACATAGAAATTCTGAGAACAGAGTAGAAGTTACCCTTTGGTAAAGAAAATTTGTATTTATAAAAGAAATCTCCATTTTTTTTAATTTTTGAGGAAGGCACGTGCTGTGATGAGCACTGGGTGTTATACTTAACTAATGAATCATTGAACACTGCATCAAGGACTAATTATGTACTATACAGGGGTTAACTGAACATAATAAAAAAAAAAGTTGCTAATTTCTCAAGAAAAAAAACACAACTCCATTTATAAGGGTGTCTCCCTCTCTGTACCTAGAAAAGGATGATCTAAATCACAAGAGAATGTTATTAATGGAAAAGGCATGGATTTAAATCTGTATCACAAACCTCACTCTTGTTTACTGTGGTTTTTCTGGTAAACTCCCCATAACTGGCCTCTCTGCTTCCACTTTATTTTGTCTTTAGCTAAACATGGTATTTAAACTGGTGGTTCAGGCTATCTTGGGGAGTTACTCCCAAATATACATGAAGTATACATGTTAATAAACTTTTTAAAAAATTTCTTCTTAGTTTTTCTCTTGTTAATCTTTTTGTTATAGAAGGTCTCAGCCAAGAACTCAAGAAAGGTAGACGGAAAATTATTTTCTTTCCTTACACATTTCTTCCCCTACACATTCTTAAATGTCACATCACTTCTTTATTCATTAAAAAAAAAAAAAAAAAAAACCCAAACTCCTGCTTCTACTGAGTATAATATACCATGTTAGAGTGTGGCTACATAGTTTTCTTTTCTAAATCAAAGGATGCTATACTGCAGATTTTATTTTTCTAAATGCCTGGCTAGCATTCGTAAGGCACATGGAAAATGTACAAAGGCAAAGACATTTCTACACTATATTAGTAAAGTAGCAATGATTTAGAAAATATTTAGGGTATTCCTTCAAGGACTGGAGATAAGAGCTAAATTTTCTAAAGCCTTATATTGCAACCCTGTGTCGTATATATTATGTTAACCAAGCAAGCCTCTTATGGTCTAACCAAGTAAACAGTTTACAGATACAGTTTGATATTATCAGACTCTTCTTTACATTGTATATGTCCTTTCCATTTTCTCTGAATTCTCAAGTTTTGCATGTCTGGGCTAAATCAAATGGAAAAGCAGCAAATCCATTGCCATTAAAATGGAACTTTTAGCTTATAAAGAAGGGATAACTGTGTTAAAAGTTTTTTTTTTTTTTTTTTTAATTTACCCATTTGTCAGAGAGAGAGAGAAAGCACACAAGCAGGGGGACCAGCAGGCAGAGGGAGGAGCAGGCTCCCCACTGAGCAAGGAACCTGATGTGGAACTCGAGCCCAGGACCCTGGGATCACAACCCCAAGCAAAGGCAGATGCTTAATTGACTGAGCCACCCAGCTATTCCAAAAGTAAATTTTTAAAAAAAGTAAATTCATGACTTTCGTACAAATACAAAATGAACATAGGTCAAAGATTTTACCTAAGTGTTAATAAGAGGACCAGAAAAATGTTTCACTTGGTTCAAAAAAGAATTAAAAAAACCCCATATACATGGACTATCATGATGGAATGTTGAAATGAACTTTCAGATTAATTGAACAAAAATCAGTTGCATCTCCAAATAGACACAATACGCACTTCTATGGATTAGGGTCATTTGCATTACTATTCATATACTACAATTTAGTGTTGTACAATAGCTCGGAAAATGAAAGGGGAGATGATCCAGAAAGGCGACCTAGAGAAGACAGCCAAAAATCATTTCTGTCTATTTCAAAGTCTTTCACAATTTTACCTGAGAACTCTATGGCCTGGGAGTACCTATCAATAGAATTTGTCTGTTAATTGAATTCTGGTTTATTTTTGAGAGTTTGTCCCCTAGTGCATACCTTTAGTTTCTAAGACTGTATGAGATACCAACTATAGTCACTTTTAAATGGATGGTAGTATGTATTTTGACTATAATATTAAAATAGTTTACCATATTAGAAATGGAATACATTTATATGAATATACATTATAACTTTTAAAAATTTGACTTAAAATATAATTTCCAAGATTTAATACACAAAAAATTTTTGTAGTTTCTTTTACCTAAAGCTAGCGAAAACTCAGTTTGAATATAAACTTTACTTTGTCTAGATTCAGTCATGAAAAATTCCTAAGGGAAAGAGAATAACCTATTAACATCAAAGAAATGCAAATAATGTAAAAATTATATAAGATAAATATACTGACCATGGATTACTATGTAATTAAGCTAAAATACAGTATGTATATTTTCTGAGTGAAGTTACCTTTAAAATTTTTTTTTTTATAAATAGAAAAAGCTAAAAAATCATGTATAAGAAAAAGCCAGAAGAAGAAGGGATATTCTTTCTTAGAAAATTATTAAATTTAGGTTTGTCAGTAGTTTGAGTTGCTTTAGCCCACTTTAATTACCTTGCAAAATTTATATTTTCTCTATATACATTACTGGTTCTATTCCCTTCTACTAGTGTAAGCTCATATTTATATAACTCATTCGCAGGATGATGAAGATACGTAAGATTATTTTAGATGCGTGCAAATTTTTATTTCAACATAAGCCTGATTGCTGTAGGTCTAAGAAGATATGCTAATTTGATAAGCTAAAGCTAGAGACTTGTACATGCAATGAATCCTTCTTTAAGCAGACAAAAAACAGCTAAATGATCTTGGCTAAATTACTTTAACTTTTTAAGCATCGGTTTCCACATGTACAAAAATCAAGATAATGATAACATATATTTACTAAAAAAATACTTCTTGAGCATATACCCAATGCCAGGCTTAGATCTAAGTGCAGGGGTTAAAACCTAAATAAGATTGACAGGGAGCTTGCTACCATGGAGTTTACATTCTAATAGGAGTAGACAGATAATAAGCACTTAAGCTAATATGTAAATAAGATAGTTTCAGCTATAATAATGCTATAATATAGTTTCAGCTATAATAAATGCTTATAAAGAAAAGAAAAGATAGTAATGAGATAAAAAGTGATTAGCAATAGGGTATAACTATTTTAGATAGAGTGGACAAGGAAGACTTCTCTGAATAGGTATCATTTGAGTTAAGATCTGAGACACCTAGAGGAAGAGCAATGAGAACTTTCCTGAGTGAGGGAATAGCTAGTAGCATGCAAAGGCTCATGCTTTGTTGAGTTTCCACTTCATAGAACTGTTTTGAAAATTAAATAAACTAATGCAGGTAGAACATTTGGTCTATAACTGCCATTTAATAATGTCTGATGATGATAAAAGAGGTGAGAATGATAATAATAGATGATAATAATAAAGGAGAGAATGATAATGGCTATGATGATTATGATACCAATTATCAAAAGTCAAGTATTACAACTACTCTCCACAATCCTTCTTAGTTTGGAAACTGCAACCTCTTTCAGACCAAAGAAGAGTGTTGTAATTTGTCAGAAGAGCCAAAGATTGGTAATAAAAAGAGACATAGTAGATATTCAGACTTAGGTTTCAGCTAAGTAGGACATAAAAAAAAATGTGTTTTGAAAATAATATGATATTTCATAAAAATCAATGAAGATATCTCTGATAAAAGAGAATGCCTTTCTGTTTATTAAAGTTTTACTGTAAATTTCTGCATAAAAGCTCTTGTGATACCATATTGTTATTAATTTGTGATAGCTACTGTACTTATTAGTATTTTCCAGGCAGTGAATCTATACTTAATTAGAAGTGTTGAGGCATTTTCAAAGTTTATTTAAAAAAATGTATCACATAGGGAAACTAGTGAAAGCTGAGTAGTAAAGAATATCTACGCTGTTAATCACCAATACCCGTGTCCAGATCACATTAAGCTTCATTTGGAACAGAACAATGTTATTAATGACGCCAGAGGGTGTTTTGGTTCAGTGTTAGTGCTTTTGTTACTTTTGCATTCCTGTTTTGTTCCTTTTGATTTCCTATATATTTCTAGTATAAATTATGGTATTATGGCTTGGTTGGGGTCAGTAAAAGCAGTTTTTGAGATATATTGCCTACTTCTGGCCAGTTTATTTTATGGCTGTCTCAACACAATAAACAGGAAAATGATCATATATATTTAGTGTGTGTGTGCGTGTGTGTGTGTGTGTGTGTGTGTACAGAACACACATATACACATATATGTACATATGCACACATACTTAATATATAAATAGCTTATAGAAGGAGTTCAAACAAATATCTTCAAAGTGTGCCACTTAGGCATGTGGACTATTTTGAGCTGAAGGCAATCAAGATCCAGTGGGCTCAAGAGAAACTCCTGCTCCTCCCTTAACTACCTAGAAGAATTTAAATCGGGTCTTTGCCAGAATGAGAGTTTTTACCATACATAAATTTTATATAAGTGACCTATCTGTGCAAGAAGGCAAACATTTAAGTGTTATCAAACATCTGCTCTTCCTATTGCTCTGTGAATTGCTCTCCTTCCTTTTAAAGCCCAAACTCCATCCCATTTCTTAGCTCAGAATGGCATAAATACCCCATTTTACCTATCTTTGAACCTCTCATGTATGTGAGATTCTCTTATGTACAAAATTAAAATTTTCTCCTGTTAATCTGTCTCATGTCAATTTAATTCTTAGACCAGCCAAAAGAACTTTCGAAGGGTAAAGGAAAAATTTTCCTCCTCAATAATATATATACATATAGTATGTGTATGCGTGTATTTTATCTCCACTAGCACATGCCAAAAACCACTGAAATCATGTTACTAAACCAGTATTACGTTAAAAATAAACATAAGCAGGAACATATCAGGTTGTCACAGGAGCAAAAGGGATCCTCAGAAATATAGCACCATTGAAATGCAGGGTTAGTATATGTCATATATATGCAAAGAATATATTTCTAATTTTCTATCATATAATGTATTATTCTTATATAATGAAAATTCTATACAAAGGGAACTTGAACTTTGTCATAATTCCTTAATTATTAAAAACATGTTAAAAGATCTAAAGAAACTACAATAAAACATGAACATTTGTTAAATCTAGGTGGTCAGTGTATGGGTTATTTGTTATTCATTATTGTATATTGAATTAAAAAAGAGAACTGTAAAAAAAAAGATAAAAGGGAACTGATTCACCAAAGGACATTTACATGAAGCTGCCAATACCCATAAACCTTTTCACACAGATTTCTCAAATTTGGAATTTGGGATCATCTGGATACTCTTTTGCCCTCTTGTCTAAGAACAAACATAACACCAATGTCTACAAGTCATACATTTTTCATTGTTTTTTTCTTCACTAAGTGTATATTAATTGAGAATGTGTTAAATTGTAACCACTGCCTGATAGTGTCATCATTAAACAATTTACTCCCTCTACCGTTCTGAGGTTGCTTCAGGTAGCTTTGCTGTGCCCTGCATTGCTCAGTTGTTAAATGAGAAATACAATGAAGTCAAATGCTGCAGAAACTAATTCACGAGAGATTTCCAACTCTTAAATTTCTTATACACTAGCTATTCTTAAATTTTTTCCACATAGGGAATCCTTTGGTGATAATTATTCTTTCTATATATGCTTCTGTATTCTTTATTCTATATCCTCTAAGGAAATTCCTACTTTCTCCTCTCTTTTCTTCAATTCGCTTTCCTTATTATTTCTGTCAAGTTTTAACAATTAACATGGGGGAGTTCAAGAGTGATTTTTTTTTCTCTTTGTTTATATTCTTCACAGATTATGTGAAAAACAAGTTATTGAAAATGAAAGAAAAATAAAAACTGCTGCTGAAAATGATAGACATTTGATTTAAAAAAACTTTTAGTATAACATAGACTGACCATTATATTTTTTGTTAAAATTAGTCTCATTCCATTTTTGATGGATTTATTTTGAGCCATCAACATATCCTTCCTCAGTCCTTCCCCTGCATACATATCTGCAATAAGATATTTAGGATTAGTTTATAGTTTATACTATATATTAGTTTATGAGAGAACAGCTATAAAGTTAACTAGCTTTACAAATCTGTAACCCTGGATTCATTAGTATTATGTTTTAACTCAATTAAGGTGAAAAAGGCATGTACACTCTTTTTATAAATAGTCTTTTCACAGAGTCACTGTATAACTTAGAAATTTTATAGGTAGAAATATTATACCTAATTTATTTATCCTAGTTTCATCTAGATTATCTCTCCCATATTCCTGTGAGTTAGGTTGGCTTAGGATTTAGGCACACTATATGGTTGGGTTGCCATAGTCCAACACTAAAGCAGTTATGCTCATCCCATTTTGTTCCTTTACAGCGAGCTGAGATACATATATTCATTTTAACAGCAATTATTAAGGATACTACCCTTTCCTCAGTGGCTGGGATGGGTTGGGTTATTATTCATTGAGAAGGAAAAGGAAAATAAGAAACAACTAGAGATAAAGAAGACAAGGCAGTTTCTGTTAAAATACACGTACATATACACACACACACACACACACACACACACACACACGGAAAGGGAAAAGCACAGAAAAAAGTGCAGTGTAGGGAAAGTGCAGTAAGTGCAGTAAGTAAGTGCAGTAAGTGCAGTAAGAAAGTGGGTGAATGTTAATGAGGTATAAATAACAAAATGGGGATTCTTATAGATATTCCTTCACATTTCTTTAACTTTCAAAACACATGGCAGACCTTAAAAACACCAATATCATTCCTGATCTGAAATTGTCTTTGAAAGTCAATAGGCCATAGTCAAAATGTATAGTTTATAAAACTTTAAAAGGTGTGTGTGTGTATGTAAGAGAAAAAGCAGAATCACATCATGACTAATCTTGAGAGCGGCAGCAAAATTTCCCTTTGCGGATGGGATGTTTAAAAGGAAGCCAAAGTGATTTCAAACATAACATAAAACAATGACAGTATGACTGCATCTACCAGGATAAAGGACTTGGTAAAACAAAGTCCAAGTAGGTAATTCTAGCTGGGGAATGTTTCAGACCAAAGCCTTTGAAATAGAGTTCAGTTATGTCTGAAAGTTAGTTAATCGACTGCAAGTTAACTGTCAATTAATTGCAAGTGAAAGGGTACCAATATAGTTGGATTGAAAGAGTGGTACTTATATGCCCAAGAACACTTTAGAAATGCTACTGTCACTGACATATGATAGGGAAAATGGCTACAGAGACCCTTGCTATATGGTGGCAGTTGAGGTTGAATGAATGAGCCAAGATTATTTTGACTTATCCTTTAACTCTTGAACTGTGTTACATGGCTCTAAAACATATGACCTGGGAGATTACAGATAAACTTGCTATGTATAAAGGGAAATGGGCTAAAGAAGGCCATTTAGGTGCTTCTGAGCTTCTGCTCATACAACACTTTTTGTTTGGTTAAACTTCATTAACCTACATATCAAAGGTTGGAGTAATTGATAGCTGTCTGGTTCAATTACTGTACTAACATTAATTTTCATTGGGAACATCCTGATATAAATTAAGCAAAACTTAATAATTGATGTCCACAAAAATGATTTAGGAATATAAAGATTAAATGTTCAACTTCAGGACCATTCGCTTGTTTCTACCTTTTTGAGATGAAACTGTAATGTGAAAGTAAAAAAGGAAAAAAAAAATTTCCCATTTGGAAAAATAGCATCTAGTTTAATTTATCTTCCAGTAAGTAAAACATGCATATATGAAACAAGATAATGCTTAATGCTACTAATGAGGGATGCTGATCACTTGATCATTAAACCAGTTCCCATTTAAAATATTGAAGGTGATTGATTATAAAGTTTGTTTAAAAAAGTTTGGAATGGTCATGGATATAAAGAAGTTAAATTATGTTTGATATATTTAAGGCTGGATGATTAGGCTGTGAAATCTGATGGCAAGACAATTAAAATCAGTCTTACTTGGACCCAAAGTACTCAGACTCAGACAAATATTTGAGATTGAAGATTGACTATTTCCTCATAACATCTTCTTGCAGGTTCCAATGGCATCTTTTTTCTCCCCTTTCCTACTCTTCCACTCATGTGTATCCTTTGAAGGGATGCCTTTCTCCATTACTGAAAAGTACCTGTGACTAATTTGGCAGCATCTGACTGCAGAAGACCATTTTCTGCCTCAGTTCCCACTTTTATTCCTGAGGAACTCCCTTCTCTGTCAAGCACTGCACAGAAGTTCATCATTAATTACTGCCGCTTCAATACTGAATTCAAAGGACTAGATAGCTATAAGAACTTTTCTTTTAGTGCAGATATACATAGCAGCCTTCTCAAAGAGCCATGCATTATTAGTTCAAGCTATGCTTCTTAACAAGAACACTTAGGCATGGTAGCCCAAACAGAATTAGATTTAAATGCTGTGTGCTGTGATAATAGCAAGTTGCCAAAGAGCTAATTTTTACGAGTCTAGGCAATATTGAGTGCAGAATGGCACTGACAAAATTTCAAAAACAGACTCTTCTTTTCTGATCCTAAGGAAGATTTAGAAAAGGAAACTTGCTAATGTAGTTGAAAACTATAGCTATAAAAGTCCATATGAATCTAAATCCCTTTCGGGGTTTCATGGAACATGAAATTTAAAAATATCTTCAAGGTCTTTCTGAATTCATTCTCGTTCTATAAGTTGTTGCTTATGCACTGAACTATTTAATATGGGAAAGTCAGAATAAATTACTTATTCTTTAAATAGTGAAGCAGAAAAGGGAGTGAAAAACCAGGGCTTGTTTTCTCTCTCCATTCCTCCCTTTCTTTTTTTCCCTCGCCTTCCTCTCATATTCATTCTTTTTGTCCCCTTAAAATGCAAAACATCTGAGTATAAACATACCTACTTTTTCTGCCCTTTCAATTCCAAGGGATATATGCAATATTAATTTTCCTTTGTATAATACACATTCAGCTGTTTTATTATAAAATATTTTGTATAATAACCTTACTATTTTTCAGAATTCTTCACTTTCTATAGAACAAAAGTCACATGAAAATTAAGTCAAAAGCATTTTAAAAGGTAGATTCATAAATGATGCAAGCACATGTATTTCAAAAGCTGTATGTGGTTTCAACTTATCACCCAATGCACTGATACTTACTCCTAGATATAAAATACATCACTGAACATGAGACTGGGTTCCCAAAATATTCAAGCGGAAGAGAAGTAAATAAGTATGATAAAATGAGCATACCTATCAAATACTAACATTATATATATGTAACTATACAAGTTGAACCTTTCAAAACCGACAGAAAGAATGATACCATATATTCTCCATTTTTATTTCCAGCTTAGTATATTGATGATAATAGGGTACATCTTGTGGAAAAGCCCTCAACACTTTTCTATAATTCTTAATTCTATAATTTTTGTTAAAATTGAGAATAAAAATTCTGTCTTAGAGAGATGCTGTGAAAACATAAAAGGATATTAAAAAAACCCCTTGAATAATGAGCATAGAACACATAGGATTATTGACTGTAAATATTTTAGATTAATCTCATTTGGAAAATGATAGCTGCAATTGTGAAATTGAGTAGGAAACATTTATTAGATAAACACAACTGGCTAAAAATACATGGGAAAGACTATTTGTATGATTAAAATGGATTCCATAGGATTCAAAATATGCCTTACATTCAATTGAATGGACTAAAAAAATATATCAAATTACTTTAAACTATATCTCCTTTGCTATATGTTATTTATTCTGACCTATACTGCTTACCGGAGTCCTTTCTTTCAGGGTCTCCTATACCACTCAAATGTGTAAGATAACTTAGCAAAGAAGAGCATTTAAAGGGTGAAAATTTGCATTTTCTCCAATAAATAATGTTAAAGAGTAATATCATGCTTTGCTTTTATCTCTCTTTTCCAAAGAGTTCTGTACTTGGAAAATAAATTAATTAAGCCTACTACCAACTTAGAATAACTGATGTAATTTCTGTATAGACAAAAATGTGGCCTCAAGAAATATATATTTTTTGAGATTTTATTTATTCATTTGAGAGAGAGAGTGCATGTGAGCTCAAGCAGGGGGAGGGAAGGCAGAGGGAGAAGCAGGCTCCCAGCTGAGCAGGGAGTCCGATGTGGGACTTGAGACCAGGAACCTGGAATCATGACCTGAGCCAAAGGCAGATGCTTAAATCACTGAGCCACCCAGATGCCCCGCCTAAAGAAATATTATGGCACTTTTAAAGTTATGTAATAAGGACCCAAGAACTCAAATCTATCCTAGAAAATCTGCCCTAAGCAAGTTCTTTTTTGGGACTTAACAATAATTTGGCGAATTTTAAAATAACTCCCCCATGACTATTTTGTGAACATAGGACTGAAGAATGATGATTTTCCTTTCCTATAGACTTTTTTTTTAAGGATTTTATTTATTTACTTGAGAGAGAGAGTGAGAGAGAGAGCATGAGAGGGGAGAGGGTCAGAGGGAGAAGCAGATTCCCTGCTGAGCAGGGAGTGCGATGTGGGACTCTATCCCAGGACTCCAGGATCATGACCTGAGCCGAAGGGAGTCGCTTAACCAACTGAGCCACCCAGGAGCCCCTAGACTTTTTTTTTTTTAAAGGATTTTATTTATTTATTTGTCAGAGAGAGAGAAAGAGTATGCACAAGCAGGGGGGAGGGGCAGAGAGAAAGAGAGGGAGAAGTAGGCTCCCCATTGAGCTGGGTGCTAGACTCCATCCCAGGACCCTGGGATCATGAACTGAGCTGAAGGCAGATGCTTAACCAACTGAGCCACCCAGGTGAACCCCTACAGACTTTTTTAATGCTAACATTGAATAGTTTTAATTTTTCAGAGCCAAAGGCACTGCTTCTAGTAAAATTTCTGAACACCACAGCCTGAATACATAAATATGATTTAAAAAATAGACAATATTCCAATTTGTAAAATCCTTAAGTGAGGCTCTATATTTAATTTTTGCTACAGTCTCTGTATACCTAATATGTCAATGTCTACTCCATAGTGTAGATACTCAATAGATACTTGATGACTAATCAGGACTACTGGTAGTGTTAGCAAAACTGAAAGTATAAACAACCAAGTAGGAATAACAACCATATCAATTTCAATCTTACAATTACTCAGGACATCAAAATCCATTATGGACTTTTAAGCTCAAGCCATGTTTTTTACCTTCATTTGGCACTCTGACTGAACTTTTTTTTTTTTTAAAGATTTAATTTATGTGTTTGAGAGAGGGAGAGCACAAACAGTGGGGAGAGGCAGAGGGAGAAGGAGAAGCAGACTCCCTACTGAGCAGGGAGCCCGTGCGGGACTCAATCCCAGGACCCTGGGATCACAACCTGAGCCGGAGGCAGACATTTAACTGACTGAGCCACCCAGGCACCCCTCTGACTGAACTTTTAAGTAGAAAGCAAAATGCACACAACATAATCAAGACCCAATTCCTCTAAAATTGTACCACTAAAATTTTTAACAGGATTAAAACCCTGTTTGCTACATTCATGATGAATTAGCTTTCTCATGAATAGACCAAGCAATAGAAGTCACCTCTTTTAATTCACAGTCATATATTTATTTTACTTTGCTTACCTAGCTCAAAGATCTATATCTTATTTGCAAGATAATAAGGACAAAGAAGGCATTTAGTTAGAAATAACAGCATTCACTAGATTGTAATTGTGAATAATAATAATACCACACAGTAGAAAGCTTACTGAAATTTAACTATATAGGCATAAACCCCTGATATCAACATCCAACTTATAAATTCATTCAACAAACACTGATTGACGATGCTGTGAAGAAGTCTTTGTCTCAAATGGTCAATTTCCCTCTCCCTTTACCTTCCCCTAGTAAATGGATATTCCAAGGAAAATGCTCCATTTGAGCTGTTGGAGGAAAGAAACAGGATGAAAGATTCTGTTGCTAATCAGAATTTGTCAGAATAAAAATGCCTTTCAGTAGGCTGGATTCTGTTAGAGGTTAAAATGCCTTTTCCCAAGAAATAATGTTATAAATAGTACACAGATTCCTACATTAATCCACATATGTCTATTTGACTCTCAATGCAGTTAAACTATAGTGCTATTTCAGTTTTAAACACTAGTCTAGAAATCTGGTCACCATTTATAAAGTTATTTTCATGGGAAACTGCTTTGCTCCACCTCTAAGTTGGTGGGTGCCTATAGAGTGACATATAATGGAATTCAAGGACAATAGGATCAGGACATGTTACCCCAAAATATGGCATCTTAGCATGCTGAATAATTTAAACTGAGTAATTTTGAGAAAATGGCAGAAGCAAGAGGGTCTCTCTGTCCTTCCCCTGCCCTTCACAGCGAAAACAGGTCATAAGAGTTGCCCTCTCTGTACCCTAGGAAAGGAGCATCCTTATTTCCAAGATGGTGGAACACTGAGAAGAATCAAAATGAACAGCTCTTTCAAGTTTCCCCCAGTTTAGTACCCTTAGCTCATACCTTTTGCCCCATGATAATTCTCGATGATTGTCTTCCCTTCATCAAACAGTATAAAAACACTCAGGTTTAAATATTTGTGTCTTCATTTCCTTATGAAGGTTCTGTAAAACTTAAATATCATATAAATTGGTATGCTTCTCTCCTATTAATCTGTCTTTGTCAGTTTAATTTTCAGACACAACCAGGATCCTAAGAGGATCGAGGAAAACTTTTTCCTACCCTAAAATAACAATTACAATAAAAAAGTGCTATTCTTATGATTCTGGAGAAAAAGACAAGAAAAACTAGGGAAGACAGTCAACTGGCTGAATGAAAAGAAAGACATATCTCAAAATAGATGTTCATATATATCATATTCAATATACTTTGACAATGATCAGGAAAAAGAAGCAAGGCAGGAATGGTACAAATATTGATGTAAACTTAGGTCCAGTTGATAATGTGCTAATACTTGATTTTTCAGTCAGGTTGTGACTAATAACCATAATGCAAAACTTATTTTACTGTGTGAAATATGTTGCAGATAACATGTTTCAGTTAGTTCAAACTAAAAATAATTTTACCTTTGGATTTTTGGTATAACAATCAGTATTGATTATAATAATAATTCTCATTGCGTACTTATTCACATCCAGCACTGCACCCATTCAATAGTTAAGGTCCCCTAAAATGGTGGTATCACTCCATTTTATAGGAACATGAAGCGCAGACAAGTTAACTTGCCTAATATTACAAAGCCAGTAAGAGGCAGGACTGGGTTTCAGATCAAGGCCTGGGATTCAAATGTAGTCCAAACTGAAACTTTTAAGTACTATGCTGAATTGCTCTTTAGTAAGTTTACTTCAATACCATGAGAAAACCAGTAAAATATTAATAACTGCCAAAGCATGAACATCTTTAGAATATGGTGAGAACCTGATTAAACTTCTTAATTCTTTTAGAAAACCTAGGATTTTATTTTTTAAATAAAAACCTCTAAAATAAAAACATCCTTTACATTCTCAGATCTAAAAATCACATGGTATGCATGAGGCTATTTAGAGATTTTAGTATCAGAGAAAAAGTCAATAAGAATTCCCAAATGGCTTAAAAGTACTGAACTACGTAAAAGCAAAGACAGAATTACTGTATCTTTAACAACTCCAGGAGAGAATTAAGCCCTAATGCACTATATATCCACTATATGTAATAAATTAACTTATCTTTTATGAATCTAGAATAGCAGCACCTTCACAGGAGCTTGAGAAAACAGCCACACAAATCACTTCTTGTTCGGTGGTTTGGATCAGGAATCCTGGTTGAGAAAGGAAGTCCTTTTTTTTCTTTTTTTTTTTTTTTTGGTAGTAGAGGGAATATAATTGAATTTTATTTATTTTTATTTTTAAAGTTTTTATTTAAATTCAGTTAGTTAACATACAGTGTAATACTAGTTTCAGGTATACAGTATACTGATCCAATATATCCATACAACACCTGGTGCTCATCACAAGTGAACTCCTTAATCCCCATCACCTATTTCACCTGTCCCCCCAAGCACCTCCCCTCTGGTGACCATCAGTTTGTTCTCTATAGTTCAGAGCCTGTTTCTTGGTTTGCCTATCTTCCCCATCCCCTACCCTTTGTTCATTTGTTTTGTTTCTTAAATTCCATATATGAGTGAAATCATCTGGTATTTATCTTTCTCTTATTTCACTTAGCATAATACTCTTGAGCTCTATCCATGTCATTGCACATGGCAAGATTTTTACGGCTGAGTAATATTCCACTATATATATATACCACATCTTCCGTATCCATTCATCAGTGAATGCACATCTGGGCTGTTTCCATAATTTGGCTACTGTAGACCATGCCGCTATAAATAATGAGGGGCATGTATGCCGTTGAATTAGTATTTTTGTATTCTTTGGGTAAATACCTAGTAGTGCTTTTGAAAGGAGGAAAAAAGGTAACCAGAGAAAACTGACAATCCATTTGCTGAAATCTAGGTTGTGCAATTTATTATACCCAAATGCATGTTTGTGTGAACAAGCAAAGAAAATTTACACTGCTGGTAGTCAAGAAGATATTTATCTGAATGTTTAAAAATTAGAGCAGGATTGGTAGCAAACCAAACCTGTCTGTAAATCTATGAGTATGAACCAAAGCAGGATATGACCATGAGCTATTCTGAATTCATTAAACCTATGTGATTTATTGGAAGCTGTATTTGTATTACCTCCCATATAGAAGAGCCAATTGGGTTATGAAATTAAGAAGAGAAATGGAGACAAAATGCTGGTCTGTGGTACATATGGGCACGTGAAGAATAAGAGGGATGACCATCAGCCCAGTGAAGAGTAAAATTCACTTTGATGTCAATTTCCCTCACTACTGGATAGGAACAATAAAAACAAAAAAGAGCATTGGAAATTTATATTGATCCTTCTTTTGACTTGCCTGTCAATACTCCCTTTGTGTATTGGTAATAGATGAAGAAGCTTTAACCAGGGGCATATGTACAACTTACTTATTACTCAGTAACACTAGATTCTGATTTCAGTTTTGTTTAAAGCTAACTAAGGAATACTTCCTACTGGCTAACAATAAACCTCAGCTTTCTATATTTTTTGTGTACCAATTCTGATTCCTATCTGAATTTATGAGAGCATGATTTTTTATAGACTTTAGTTTCTAGTGTTTTTCTAACAGGATGTCAAGGGGAGTGACTGGAGTCACAGGGATAAAGCTGTCCTGCTCTAGGTAAACTTCAGGTTTCAACAACAGGGAGTGAGAGTCAATTCTACAGTTTGAGGCTCTCTTCTCTCCTATAATATCCAAGGTCAATAAGGACTTAGAATTGTAGAGACTGGAGTAACTGATATTATTTGAGCCCACATTCAAGAAAAATTAAGCTGCTATCCCTGTTACTTATTTATTTAAAAAATGGAATATCGGAGTATACTGTAGGAACAGTCAGGCAGAGTAGAATTAAAATGTTTTAGAAGTACTGATCTAGATTACTATATACTTTTGGGAATCAGAAAAATGCATGTAAATTTTAGGGACATAGGACACATATAAGGGAATATTTGAAACTAGGTTCTAACTCATGATCTGGTCAATATGTGTTTAATAAATGCTACTGTGTGCTAGATGGGGAAAAGGAGTAAAATTCAAAAGGAGCTAAGTCAATGTCTTTACCCAACCAAATTTCATAATCTAATTAACAGAGTGAATGCTATTATAAATATACCCATTAGGGGATAATTAAATGTCATTCATTCAATCACTCTTTCAACCCACACTTACTGAATACCTACTGTTTACCTCAAATTGATCTAGCCTCTGACTGATAGGTTTAAAAAAAAAAGCAACCTCTGGTCTCCAGGAGCTCACAATACAATAGATCAAGACAGTTAAGTAAACATATACAACACATCATGATAAATGCAGTCATAGAAGTTAGTACACACTGCTGTGGGGATATGCATGAGATGCTCCCAACTCAGATGGGGGCAGGAGTTGGGCAAAGATTATCAGGAAAGACTTCTTGGAACTGGGATATATGAGCAGAATTTTAAGGGACAATTATAACTTAGGTGAAGAAAAGGGGGAAAAAATCAGAGAATAAGGCAAGTGTAATTCACAGATATGAGGGACCATGGCAACTGGGAAATGGCAAAAAAAAAAAAAAAAAGTGTATCTGAAGCTAATTTTAACCATAATAGGGGGTGGTAAGAGGAATAGTTGATGAGGTAAGTAAGGGCCAATTCCTAGGTTATGGAGAGCCACTGAAAAACTTTAAATAGGGGAATGGCATGATTGCATTAAGATTTTAACAAGTTCATTCTGATGAGCAATGTAAAGATAGAATAGAGATAGTCATGGAATAAATGATGAGGGTAGAGAAACTAGTTTGGAGATTAATCTCGTAATCCAGATGAGAAGTCCAACTAAATCATTGAAAGTAGTTCTAGAGAGAAGAGCATAGATTCCAGAGATACAAAAAGGTAGAATATAAGACTTAGATTGTGATTGGTCTTAAGGGATAGAACACCCAGATTTCCAGTCTGTGTTATTGCATAGTGTTATATATTGAAATAGAGTATGAAGGAACAAATTTGGGAGATGAGTTATGTTCAAGGTGCGTATAACTTTGCAGAGAGATGTGGGCTGTAGATAGCTGATGCCACGGTAGATACCAAATAGTGACAGTGATATGTGACAGTAATATATGTGAAGCTCCTAGAGTTATTCCTGACCAAAGTAAATGCTATATAAATAGAAGTAACAATGATGATGAATGGTGATGATCATAATTATAACAATGGTTGATTATAAGAAGTTTTTGTGCTGATAAAAATGTATATTTATGCTTTCTGATACAGTAGCCACTAGCCACATTGACTACTGAGCACTTGAAGTGTGGCTGCTGCAAATAAGAAACTAAATTTTAAATTGAATTAATTTTAATGAATTTAAATTTAAAGCCACATGTGGCTGCCGGCTATTGTGCTGGACAATGCAGATACAGAGTGAGAAATGAAATGAGAATCTGAGAGTGAATCAAGTTGATTATCAACATGTAAGGAATGGTAGTAAAATAGTCAAATAGGCAGGAGGAAAAGCAGTACAGAGTAATACTGTCTATAAGCACAGTTGAAATTTCCTTCAGAGGATGATTAGGAGTAAGTAGGAGTAAGTAGGAGTTTTCTAGAGGAAGGTAGAATGGAGCTATGAAGTGTAGGAGGGCATTTCAGAATGACAAATAGCACAAATAATGGCCAACAAGAAAGAAGGAATATAACAAGAAGGGTCCCCTTGACTGGTTGCTAGGAACATGATGGGGAGTAAATGGCCAATTGTCTTGTTTGACAGGGACTGAGGGGGTTCCTGGAGTACAGAACATTCAGTTTCAAACCAGAGGTGGTACTCTCAGTGCTGAAATCAGTAAAAGTTCTGGGCAAACTGGGAGGAGTTGGTCACTCAAAAATAATATTAGATAAATAGCGGCTGGCCAAAGTATAAAGGATGTTTGGAGAGAGGCAGAAAGGCATTTACTCTTGATACAACAGCTCAGAGGTAGGCTATTATAGCTTTTTTGATTAGATAACTGATGGGAATTAAAGTAGTGCTTGGGAAGATTAGTTTGACTTAAGAAGAAAGAAGGACTAACAAAGAGAATCCAATTGTTTAGCTACTGTAATAATCCAAGTGTGAGGTGATTAGAGCTTAAACGATCAAGGAGAAGAAAAATAAATTAACACTTACTATGTCCCAGGGATTCTACTAGATTTTACATAAATCACAATTCTTCCCAAAACCCAGATGTAGAAAAGTTACAAATTTTAGAAAAGTTGACTGATGATTTAAGTATTCACTCACCATTTCCTAAATATTTTTTGAGTGCCTCCTATAGGACTTGCCAAGTTCATTGTTTTATGAAAGCCAGGATTTGAAAGTAGATCTGGCTACAAGTTCATTGTATGTATTAGAAGAATTAAAAGGAGATAATTCTTTCTCAAAGATATCCATAGCCTCCATCTTAGTTTTAAGATACTTAATAAAAAACTTACTAATCTTGTTATCCATGCATTAATATTTCCTCATTTTAAACTTTAAAATTCTCATGCCTTATTTTCATTGATGATCTCTTTTGTATTTCAAATGATCAGAGTAGATGAAGCAGTATATGAGGATAAGTAGAAATTCACTAGTGTCAACTACAACAGTTTGTTTAAAAAGTCTTTTTAGTATGGAAATTTAAAAATGTACGCCCAAGGAGACAGAAGTACCTATCATCTTTTTTTTCAAAAATGTCAATCAATTCTTTTCTAAGAAGGTTTTGATTAGATAGATTTATCAAATATTCCTGTCAAATATGCTTTCCCATTACCTTTATGGCTGGTCACTTATTTGGATGTCAGAGGAAAGTATGTACTTAAATTTCTTATTTATTTGTTTGTTTATGTTTGGAGATGGAGAGAGGTGGGGGAGGGGAGAGGAAGAGGGATGGAGAGAATCTTAAACAGGCTCCATGCCCAGTGCTGCGCCTGACATGCGGCTCCATCTCACAACCCTGAGATCATGAACTGAGCCAAAATCAAGAATCGGATGCTCAACCAATTGAACCACCCAGGTACACCTCGCTAATTTTCTAATTTTGATCCAAACAATTTATATACTCTAATTACTTTTTAAAAATTCAAAGGTGAGGTAGGAGTTATGAAACTTTGGTGAGCAACAGTTGTAGTGTATTTAAAAGATTTCATTTTTAACAGATTTCTTCACATTATCTCCAAATTCCCAACTATTATGTACAAACAGAATGAAAATAGTAAATATAAGAGTGACAGGAAAGAGTGGAACACCACAGAAAACTATATTGAAATAAATAACAAATCGATTATTAATAGATTTTCTAAGTGAGATTTTCTAAGTGAGATTTTGTGAAATAGAAAATGTTAGGTGATCATTTCACAGTGTAGAGTCTTTATCTTATTAGTTTCTTCCAATGTAGAAGTTTGTAGTCCTGTTGGTGGTTCAAAAATGGTCCTGTTTTTTTTTTAAAGAGGAAATGTTGCAATATTTAAAATCCAGTTTTCTTCCTTCCCTTCCATCTTTCCCTCCTCCCTTGACTATGTAGATGTACTTCTGCAATTCAATGGAAGTTTACATTTGCAGAAGTCCCAAACTAGTCAGCCAAGGTTTGTTTAGATCATAATTGGTGTTATAAAAGTGTGCCGGGCTCAAAGGGCAACTGTTTTGCACGCTACAACTTAAAAATGCCACTGTTTCTTTAGGTAGCTACAAGTTTTAAAGCATTAAAATAAAAATAAAATTGGGGCACCTGGGTGGCTCAGTTGGCTAAGCATTTGCCTTCAGCTCAGGTCATGATCCCAGAGTCCTGGGATCAAGTCCCTCAACAGGATTTCCACTCAGTGAGGAGCCTGCTTCTCCCTCTCCCTCTGCCCCTCCC
Organism: Potos flavus; assembly: GCA_028534135.1. Taxonomy (NCBI): domain Eukaryota; kingdom Metazoa; phylum Chordata; class Mammalia; order Carnivora; family Procyonidae; genus Potos; species Potos flavus. The sequence continues at coordinate 96,903,584 of CM052896.1, read as the reverse complement.
CACTGCTTGTTTTTTCTCTCTCTCTCAAAATCAATCAATAAATAAAATCTTAAAAAAATAAATTAAATTTTGGTCTCTATCCACACAATAGTAAAAATCAATTTAACTTCAAAATTTGAAATGACCTAAATCAACCTTGCTACTGAGAAATCTAAGACATTAAAGATAAGGTTTTAAAGGTTTCAATGTTTATTACTATTATTTTTTATTGTTACAAATCATAAAAGATTTATATCTAGTGTATATTTCAGCTTTTCAAATAAGTCAGAAAGAGCACTATTTCCAAGGCGATAGTACTTAATTCTGGCTTTTGTCTAAGTGAATTCTGAAGCAATTTTTTCAAAGGATCTTAAAAAATGAACACTGCTGGAACAATGCCGGAACAAAACTGAGATTAGTTGGGAATTTGAAAGGTGAATTCTTTCTTTTTTTACTTGAGGGGATGAACAATCATGTAGAACCTGTGACACTGATCTCATTACATTCATGATATTCTATGCATTCTAAATGTGAAGGTCAAGGCATAGCTAGCAGATTATAATTACATTTAAAGAAGAAATAGTAGGTGTTCAATACATACTTATTGAATGACTAAATATAAGAAAAATAAGAATAATAAATTATAAGAGGAAGGTCTTTCTAATACATCCTTGCATTAAAGCTCTGTATCTTATAGATACATCTAAATCTTCTCATAAGATAAAACTAAAAACTATATGATCAGACTGAACCAGGTAAATATATACTGAAAATACAAGGCTATTGCATGCCATGCAGAGCTGATGACTTTTAATAACTCCTGAACAGCAGAAAGCATGGTTTTAAGAAAAAACAATTTTCTGACACTCATTTGGAAGCTTTATGACTTAAGGCAAGATATCTAACCTCTTTGAGATCAGTTTCCTGGTTTGCAAAATCAGGATGATGCTAATATCTTCTCTAAACAGCTGTAGTGAAGACTAACTGAAATAAGATCAATGAGATGTCAAACACAGAACTTGTCATATAGTAAGTGAATTGTAATTTTTACAAAGGAGCAATCAACTACATGGAGTAATATTTGCTGAGTAGTATCAGTCAGGTAAGGTTGGTAATTATTTTGTTCTTGAATAACTCATGGATAGACTCATTTTTGAACATGTCTTACTTTTTGGTCTTATAAATGACAGAGAAGATAGTGACGTGAAATTGATAAAGCCAGTGTGCTATATTAGGTACTGGAGAATTTATTCCTTTAGTACTAAGGTCAGTGAAGATGGTATAAATGTGAGGAAAGAAGAGATTGAGTCATGGAAAGTTTGGCTACCTCCACTGATGCTATAAAATAAAAAATACAGTTAACCAACAGTCTCATCAAGAGGCTTCCATATGAAAAATTAAAACATCAGGACATTTCTTGAAGTTCTAATTATTAAGACTCATAGTCCAAAATTTTATAAAACAATTGTTCACCAATTTAAGATGAAGTAGAAAAAATTATGGAAGGTTATTCTGTCGGAAGCGTTATCATGAATATTAGATTCCCTAAGCCGTTCTTCATGGTCTTATTGGGCTTTATAGTATCCTAAATTAAACATAAATACCACCTATGAAGTCCACAGAGATGTGTCATTGGGAATATAAAAACCCTACCACAAATGACGAAAAGAGAAACACATTTCATGACAAATAAATAAAGCTAATGTATCACAATGAAAGTAATAAATCCAGATAAAGCCAGAGTTCATTTAAGAGCTGAGTGCTATGGAACAAATGCTACAGCATACACAATCCCATCCCCCCAGAAGCCAGTTCCACATTCCAACCTGAGAACCCTCCTGCACACAGGCTGTCACAGAGAAAGTAATACCCTGATGGATGCTGTAGGCTGTGACTGAAGATGATGCCAATGGTAGACTTCTTATACACTCTCATGGGAAATGGAGAATTGCCTGGATGAAGTGTCAGAAAGAAATGGGTTATATTTTTTTTTACAATGGGAATCATAATCCTGGGGAATTTAGAAAAGACCTTTGGAAAATGTGGTGATGAGATGATATTAATCTTGTCTCTCAAAAGTCTGCTGATATCACAAGTAATTTATTTGCCTTTCATTACTTTCTTTTCCCTACAGATAATATATTTCAAGAAGAAATTCATTCTCTACAAAATCAGTTTTAAGAGAAAAAATCTAAAACAGCTGTAACTTGCAAAGGAAAAAAATTAAAGAAGATCGCTGTAATACTATTTATTCAATAAATTCAATCTTGTGAAGCTAGTGGTTTAATCAAACTATTCATTTTAAAGTCAAAAGATGTTATTCTGCCTGTGGTTCTGCATACACTACCTGGTACTTCAGATAGTGCCATGACATTTTTGAGATATTTCTGCAATCAGAATTAAGCTAACAGTACTAAATATCTGTAGAAATGTGTTTTGTCTGGAAAAAATTAGGATCTTAAAATTCATAGGATATTAAAGTGCTTTTATTTACTAGCCATATTTTGAGGCACAAATACTCTTTTCTCTTAGTTACTCAATGGGACCCCCTGCTTTGGAAAGTAGACTTAAAGTATATTCAAAATCTGTTAATATTTCAATGAATCTGTTTCACAAAAACAAACACAGATATGCTATGATTTTACAGAGTGAGAAAAAGAAATCAGGCCCTTAAAAAGGCAAAAAACATAGCTTAAATGTCACATAAAATATTTTGTTAAAAGAACATGAATCTCATGAGTGATTATAAAATTAATCTTCCAGAATATAAGAATCTTATACAAACACAAGTATCAAGGAAATTATTTTCCTGAATAACCTAATCAGTTTTTAAAAAAGGAATGAGTCTTCCCTTTTATAAAAAAGTAGGGGAATCATATTAACTTTTCATTTAATAGCCAATTTGGGATGCTGCATCTATGGTTAATGGGACAAGACTGTCACTAACTCAATGTACATCTTCAGCTACCAGAGAGACCTACACAGGCCTATAAACGAGAACCTTTGTCTTTGGCCAATATTAGTTTACTAACAAATTACCTGGCTCAAAGGAATTTTTATGGAATTAAAGTGGTGGTAATAATCAAGTTGGCTATTAAGACTTCAACCATTTCAACATGATACAGTAACTGCCCTCTCCAAAGTTACTCAGAAAACAGTACAGTATAAAAATATAGAAAATTCCTTCTGAAACAGCTAACTTTTCCCCTTTGGTACCCTTATCCCTTTCAGCCAAGTACAAAGTGCAAGGCAAAATAAATTAAGGCAAAAGGAAAATAAAATAAGAAAAATGGTGAGGGCGAGCATGTTGTTGACCATGTAAGATAACACGTGCAAAGTATACCTCAGATACACTATAGGTAGATGAGCACGAGGGAAGCCGAGCCTGGTTTTGCAGTGGGGAAAAGAAAACATTGTTAAAGAGGAAATGATAGCATAGTAAGGGTCTCAGATTAGACGGCTCTGTCACCAACACATTTGCCAGATAACAAGACCGCCTTATAAGCAGACACCTGAGTTTGAAATCTCAAGGTTCAAGCTGTTTGAGGAGAACCTTGTGATTAAAAAAAATACCTGGCTTAAAAAAAAAAAACACCCATGACAGAGACGACTCTGATCAGATCTGGTATGATCTTGCTGAGGAGATGCTCATTAAGGTTAATTGGAAAGCAGAACACTAGTCATTTTTCTCTTGTGGTACTACATTGACCTTCATTGGTTTAGTAACACTAGAAAACGACATGTGAGGTTATGTATAAGATGAGAGCTTTACTGTATATCTTCATATTGCTTTTTAAAGAGGGCACCAGAGCCAGCTCAGTATTCTGATTCTGATGTCCTGTTCCTATTATTCCATTCGCAGTACTACCGAATCTTCATATACACACACACACACACACACACACACACACACACACACACACACACATATCTGCATATGTATGTATATATGATACATTAATGTATATATCAATAAAAACACCATAAAAGGCAAAAATTGAAACACAAAACTCTTGTCTAAACCTATCTTTTATCAGAATGCTTTACTGATTTTTTAAAAACAGCTGTTTTATACTCAAAAACATATTTAATCTTCATGCTTTGAATTGATAATTTTCTGTCCTATTATTACTTTCTAGGTTGTTACAATGCCATGTTCAATTCTCTGGCCTCTTCTTTCATTAGGTTGTTACAATGCCAGGTGACTTAAATTTTTAAGTATGCGTTCTCTAGTTACAAATTCTTCATGAAGTGTGGGGAAATGAAGATATAGAAGATGGCGCAGTGCAGGAATCAGAAATGGCCTTATTATATGATTTGTTCAGTTGTATTTCTAGCACCCAGCACAGCAGAATGTTGAGGGTGCTCAATAACTGTTTAATGAATAAATGAATATACAAACTCTTTTTCTTCTATCTTTAAAAAACTGAACTGTGTGAAATAATGTTGAGAAGGTTTTGTATTTACTGTCACAAAGATCTGTGATAAAATGTTATCACTGTCACTTAATAGGTTACTTTGAGGTATTTCCTAAAATATGGTCAATTCTATAAATACTAACAAAATGTTTTCCAAGTGTATACACATGTAATTTTCTTCAGCAAGGTGTTAGTTCTAAGAAAACTTTGCTATGCATGTTTGTTCTGTCTCTGTATATCCATAAAACTGAAAAACTTTATCTTTCAAAACAGTTTGAGTCTTATCTTTTTTCCCCCCCATCACTTCTCCATTTCTGTTACTAGGGAAATTTACTTGCCAAGGAGATCTTTTATTAGTACCTTATTTTTATATTAAAGTCAATTCTGAGAATGGCAATTCTGCAATAAGCATTAAACACCTCACAGTGTGTGTCATTTCCACTTCCGTGATGTCTTAGGTACGAAAGGCGATTTTATAAGTATTAGATGAGATTTTTTTTTGTTCTAAAAGCAGATTTTTGTTATTCAGTAGAAGTGAAATCTCAGAATTGTATTAACATGTAAGTTAAGCAAATTTTAAAGAAGTGAAAGGTAGCAAAATTAGCCTGTTTTCCAAACAGATAATACTAAAGTTGATTTACTGTCATCTTCATCATTACTGTAGTCTGGTCATATTTATAATACATCATCTACCAAGGATACTCAGGATGTTACATAATTATTGTAAATTAAAGAGTAAATAAATGCATATTATAATATGAGTAAGTGCCAAAACATCACACAAGGAAGACTTATTAGAAGGCTCAAATAATATTCTACAAAAGACTCTAAAATTTGCCTGAGAAAGTAGAGTATATAGACAAATTGATGTTTACTCATTTAAAAGCTGCTGAATGCTTATTTAGAGACAATGTTCCAGCTGTTCTTCCTTACTTTAATCAGAGTTGGCTGATTCAGTGCAGATGCCTTTTAGATATTTAAGTGCTATTAAGACATGATGTAGTAGTTGATCCTGTCAGGGCGTCTTTGCCGTTGTACAAAATTTCCTGTAGATGGAATGATTTCTTGGTGCAGTTACATATGAGCAATCAAAAGGTGGCCTTATCTTTAATAAGATATAATGAAGCTATAAACAGAAAAATGTGGTGTGCAGCAAAAATACTCCAAAAATACATTTTTAAGAAGTTTAAGAGAGCAAAATTGGAACTTATCTTTTATCCTAATCTCTGTAGGGGGTGCTTCTCAAGAAAGAGCAATTTATAATCTATACTTTATCCATTTGACAGTTCTATATTTAAGGGTTTAATGTTAATCCCAAGCTGGGTTTACTTTGTGTGTGTGTGTGTGTGATATGATGTGAAAAAAGAGTAGCTAGAAAAACAATGGCAAACAGATGACTAAAAATGTAAAGATAGAAGATTTCAGGATATTAACTCTTTTAGACATAAGCTTCCAGGCAGAATAATCTGAAACCATCCCCCCAAAATGAGCACCTCTTCTTTCCTCAAGCTCTAAAATGAAGATAATTTTACAAAGCCTCTATTATCACTTCTCTGTTACTGTCATTTTGACACACTGGCTCGTTATAGCAGGTCTCAGCAAACTTTTTCTGTAAATAGATAGTAACCATTTCTGGCTTTGCATGACATATGGTCTTTGCTGTAACTGTTCAGCTCTGCTTTTGTAGCTCAAAAGCCACCATAGATTATATGCAAATGAATGAATATGGCTGTGTTTCAATAAAACTTTATTTTCGGACACTGAAATTTGAATTTCATATGCTTTTTACATGCTGTGAAATGACATTCTTTTGGTTTCGCCCCATCATTTAAAAATACAAAAATCATTACTAGCTATGGGCCCACAAAAGAGAAACAAGATTTGGCCCAGGAGCTATAGTTTGCTGACCCCGGAGTTATAGCATTAATTTGATGAATATAAAAAAGCAAAAAAAGCCCAAAACACTTCATCAAAAATATAAGAACAGTTAGTTCATAACTAAGACTGCGATGAAAATGCTGATCTTAAAAAATCTATAAAATCACAAGTATCTAATCCATTATTTATATTGATCCCATTTCATATTAGTCTTATTTCAGCATTCAGAAAATTGTTAAACTTTTAAAAATCATTCTTCAAAACACATTACTTTCTGACTTGATTCAGATATTTTTCTTAAACTTATTAAAAACATAGTCTTATTTTAAGGGATAACTCCTCCCTTAACTTTTTTCCACTTCAAATAACATATCCTGTTATTTATGTTAGCATAGCAAGTACTTCTAATTATCACATTCCTTTTACTTCATTGCCTAATTCCTAGTTTGCTTATGTGCCAATAATCGGTTTTCATAAGTCATCTTCCCTTTTATTCTTTGTCAAAGCCTTTAAAAATTAACATATTTGGTTACCCAAAACCTATCTGTATGTTTGTAGCTGAAGAGAAATTTACTATCACACTACATAGACTGAATGAAAATATAAAATTTGCGGCTTTGTGGTATTTTTACTCCTCTCTTTTCTTTCTACTTGTCTTTATTTCATGAGCATTTATGTTCTTTTTCTCTGAATATTTCAACTCTCAAGCTTTTCAGGGCCTCATCACTCTTTAATTAACTTCAACTTTGTAAACTTACCTTGATTTATATTATCTAAATAAAGTATTAGTTTGTATTGTCTTATGTTTTTCAATTCTCAACATTCTTTACACTGTTTTTCAACCTTAAGCCTAACTTTTAATATTCTTCCGACTAGATTCATGTATTTGATTACTTTTTTCAATTTAAATTCAATTAGCTAACATATATAGTACATCATTAGTTTCAGATGTAGAGTTCAGTAATTCATCAGTTGTATATAACCCCCAGTGCTCATTACATCATGTGCCCTCCTTAATGCCTGTCACCCAGTTACCTCGTCCCCCCCCCCCCCACTCCTCCAGCATCCCTCATTTTGTTTCCTACAATTAAGAGTCTGTCATGGTTTGTCTTCCTCTCTGATTTCTTCCCATTCAGGTTTCCCTCCTTCCTCCTATGATCCTCGGCGCTATTTCTTATATTCCAAATAAGAGTGAAACCATATGAGAACTGTCTTTCTCTGATTGACTTATTTCACTCAGCATAATATCCTCCAGTTCCATCCATGTCGATGTAAACCTGAGTAATATTCCATTGTGGAGATTTTTTTTATCTATCTATCTCACACCTTCTTAAATGTAAAGATAATTTTTTCCTTTATACGGTGTTATTTTCTAGTCATTATTCTCAACACATTATTAATCTAAGGATTTGTAGTAACTTTTGAAGTCATTAAATTAGGCAAACTCTGCTTACAAGATAATAATTTATAAAGGCACAAGATGATAGTTTAATTATTATTAAAATTACTAAAAACTCATTTGGGCTTCAGAATACTTCTGTTTTGTACCATTTATAGAAAATGATGATACATTCTTAATTTATAATTCAAGAATCTGACATATCCTACTTGTTGCTGTAGAAATGCCAGTGTAGGATAAAGTATATTTTCATATGAAAAATAAATAAAATTTATTATTATTCCAAAAATTACATCTTAGAATATAGTATTTTATATCACTGACTATCTGTAATAAGTAAGGATGCAGGATTCTTTTCTCTTTAAAAAATAATATATCATATAGATGATACCAATTAAAGCATTAATGATTTAATTAAATCCTATCCCAAAATTTGAAAGATGTCTCATTTTTCCAACTGTTAAATAAAACATTTAAGTGCAAACCTGGTTTTTAATCTTTCATCTTACTGAATTATTTAGAAATGTTTCAATAAATTAAAAGGCACCCACATACTTGCTCTTATATATAGATGCCTACAATAAATTTTTGCAAAATGGAATGGTCATTATATGACAATTCATCTCATTTTAGAAACAAAATCTGTTTATATAGCTTGTGGAACTGAGAATAACTTTATTCTGCTTCTAAGCAAAAAATTTTAACATGCAAGGGTTATTTTAAAGCATTCTGGGGTAATGGGAATTAAAAGGAAGGGGAGAAACTGAACACTCATCTAAATATTTGATATGCATCTTCTTAAAGCTGAACTCTCTAACGAAGATACAATTTGCCTTTTGATAGTTTTCCTTCCCATACATTTCTAGTTAAAAGGAATCTTAGAATGATTTACCTAATATTCAATCTTTTTAGAAAAAAAGGTAATCAGAACAAAGTGTGACCCAGCGAAATGAAACAAAAGATGAAGACATTGGGGTTACTACTTATTACATATTGTACCATGAAGTACAGGTGTTAAAAAAAGAAATTGAAAAGTAGTATGTATATAACTTAATTTTGAAGCACAAAACTTTTAATTTAATCCTAATCTAACATAACTCCCTTTCACATAGACCTTAAGAAGTCCTAACTTTCTAGTTTTGGTTTGATAGGGAAAAAAGATCACTTCTCATGATTGGTTGTAGAGAGTATGACAATAAATACATTTACTAATACTGTCAGAATCTCTTTAGGGCTTTCTAGAATAATATTCAGGTATGTTTAGGCTGATTTAATCATAAAATTCATACTAATCAAGATAGTGGAATAAATTCTGGGAGTGATTATGGTTGATCTTTCAAATTCTGTAAGAATACTCATAGAAAAGAAGGACAGACTCACAAGAAAATAGAAAACCAAGACACTTGCATTAATTGCTACATCACTTAATTTAGCAATCAAAATTTAATGATTAATACTATAAAAACAATTTTGGACTTTAGTAATCAGAAGTTTAATATAGAGATATAAATAACTATGTATGGTACATAATTAAAAACAAGCTGAGAAACCAGAGAATTATCATATTACTATTATTGTTTATTCTACTCTTTATAACAAAACTATTATAGCAATATGAATTAAATGCATGGCAATAATCTTGAGAGAAGTCAATCTAGGCTAGGATTGATAGAAACTTTTTAAAAAGCCCCAGGAATGGGATGTCAGAGCTAAACAGAGTGAGAAATTATTTATGCAATGATTTAGTTTTTCTTCTGCCATATTTATACCATATACCATTTTGGAGATTTTATTTCCATTTCTCTTGAAAAGATATATTCAGGAGAAGGATGAAGCATTCTGAATCTGAGCTACAGGTCACAAAAAACACTATTTTTAGTATTGCCTATCTGACACATGTACAGTATTGAGTGGCTATAAGGTATTGTTCTCCTTCAAAGTGCTGTCTTGGGCATATTAGCCTTTATATCAAGTATTTATAAGATGTTATATGACATTGAAGATGCTTACTGCCTATTTTTTTAAACAAAAGAATCTTATAGCTATTCCCAAAGAGTTTGAGTTAAGAGAAGTCTATTAACTTAGAAAAATGTGTCTACTTGCCAGATTATCAATGATGATACTTTAACATTGATCATTTTCCTTGACTAATGGAATTGAATCATCAAGGGTCTATCACTTGGATCCAGCCAATAATTTATAGTCCTGCTGACAAATGCAACAAGGGGCAGAAGACATGGTCAATGGAAAAGCTCCAAGTGAAGTCTCATGAAAAGATTCTCAAAAATTATACAATTATGTAAGAAACATGGATTTTGAAAAGAAAATTTTTATTTTGCATTGGAGCCATAAAGTTATTAAATCAACTGCAATGTTAGTGTGGCTTAAGTGTCCTCTCTCCTGCCAATTTAATCTTTATTTCATAAATGTGAGCATGAAGCTACAGCTAGGAAAGAAAGAAAGAGATAGGGAGAAAAGAGACAGAAAGTAAAAAAGATGGAGATGAGAGGACAAACCAATCAGATTTGGAATTACCAGTCAGAAGAAGTTTAGGAAAAAAAAAATCACCGAGTGAAATCGTACATTTACTCTGAGAGAGTATCCTTTCACATTGCCTTCTAGGTGATCTCTGAGCTCCTCCAGCTTTCGATGGAGCTACATGTAAACATCAGAAAATGAATTGAAAAAGCAACTTGTTCTCTTTTCAGTTTTCCTTTTTCCTTTTAAAAATAAGATCACAGCATTATACATTTCTCACTGCCTTTGGCAAACATTTCAAAACATCAAAGATCTTTGTGTAACACAAGAATACATGCTCATTGAACCTGTGACTAGGAAGCCAACTTTTATTTTAACTATAGCATCTTATGTCCTCAAAGTGTTGGAAAAATTAAATACTATAACTATCCTTATAATCTCCTAGAGATTCACTTTAAAATTTTCTATTTGGTGGAAATATGGAGTAAAAATATTTAGAAATTATGAAATTTGCTTTTCCCAAACACACTTTTTGAGTTAAAGCTGAAACCATATTAAACTGATTGAACCCTACCATGTATCTTTGATTTTATACATATACATGTGTATATATATAATCATACTGTATATACACTTAAAAATAATAAACATACAATTATAAATTAAAGCTCTATACAGCCAAAAGCTGAACTTAAAGATAATTAAACACTTGCACACTTGCACACACAATCCAGTTTATAGCAGATGGTGCTGCACTTATGGATGCCATTTCATCTTTATTTCACTATCAATAATTTCTAAAAAGTTATCTCATACTTTACTTTTTCACTTGAATCTAGTTCATAATCCATAGTCTAAACAATAATGGACTTATATTCCCTTAAAGACAAAGGTAAAATATGATACCTCACAAGTAGACAGTGAGGAATGCTACTGATATATCACTGGGATATATAAACTTGTATTTTTCTGACTTACGAATAATTTTAACTTGCCTTGATTTTGAAACAGGCATATAATCAACACTTCCCATCCCCTCTCATTATTCTCAGTGAAAAAACATTAAAAACAAAACGAAACAAAAATGCTACCCAGTATACAGCAGTGTTAGAGAACAGAGAAGATGGTTTGTCTGGAATAAAGGACACAAACATACAGACACACCTTCATCCATGTGTACTCATGTGCGTGCACACACACAAATAAATAAACAACAACAAAAAAGTAAAATTAAGAAGGCAGAAGGGGCAAGGAGAGGAAGGAGTGCAGAAATTAGTGCTTCATAAATTGTTAAATGGAAATAAATAGGCGGTGTATAAAATTTTGAATTGACTTAATATTAGGCCTCAAGGTAGTTATTGAATTTTAGGTTATCCCAATGCAGTGAACTGTCTGTCATTTTGATTAACAGTTACTATTGCTATTAGGACAAATGCGATTGAGATATAAGTAGTAGTTAATTTTGGGGGAAATTCTTCGGCATATTTTTAAAATTCAGCAAATTTTCTAACTTGCATTTATGGTGGCAGCATTAAAAGTGATCAATGGCTATTTCTCTGTTTCTAAAGGGTGATGACTGGCTTACCTTTTCATTGTCATTGAATGTTAGAGTATCGAGTGCCCAAGATATATTGACCAAATAGATATTTAACAACTAGCAAATGGGACCATCATATCAGAAATCCTTAAGTTGTGTATTAGTAGATCACATACACAAATGGGCACACATTTCGATATATGCTGGTTTCCACTGATTGTTATATCAATTTTTTAACTTTAAAAAAACAAATCAAAGGAGATTAAAAGTGTTTAAATACTATTAGCTTTATGTGAGCCCATTATACCAGTATCATATAAAATTCCTTTTCTGTCAATTCTTAAGATTATATATATATTTATGTATATATACACACATATATATGTATATATATATAAAATAATAACTCATACTAACTCGTAATAATTATTTTTTCTGGAATGAACTACAAATGGTAATGACACTAACAACATTTAGTTACTTTTTATAAAACAAGCAAAAAAGGGGAGATAATATTCTGAAAATAAATATTAGTTCTTTGTGTAACAGGAACTTAACACATAGTCAGTGACATCAATCAGAGGAACGGTTTACTCTAGAACCCCAAATTATAGGCACCTGTAATGAGACAGTTGCCCTTTCTCTTGTTTGTGGTGCCATTCAAAGCTAGTTATTTGGCAGCTTGCCTTCAGCTGGTTGCTCTATGTGTAGCTGAAACAAACAACAACAAAAAAATATGACCCAACAGCCAATAAAAATATTAAAATAAAAAAAATGGGATGGTGAAAAATGGAAAAAGCCCCCTTCCTCCCACCACCCTCCAAAAAGGAAGAAGTGTAGGCTATAGACGAAATCTTGCCAAAAAAAATGTTAGAAACATATTTACTTTGAGGGATCCAACTCTACTAGCAACTCCTTTGCTTTCATCCGGCCGTCTAATTTGCTACAATGAGGGAAGATGGGTAAAAAAGACAGAATAAAGAAAAAGTGAACTTAAAAAATTTTCTACACATTAGTAAGTAAAACATGCAAAAACATCATTTGACTCTGAGGTATCTCTTAGGAAGCCGAGGAGTTAACTAACCCAGAGGCGATATGACATGCTTTGCAAATAGGTTGGTCACTAGAATTGTCCTTATTATAGCATTATTCCTAAGATTAGGAAATGGGCACTTACTTTTGGTTATCTTGGGGACTTCTGATGTAGCAGTATCTGGAGTAGTGTTACATTTGCATTTGGCTTACGAAAAACAAATAATTACAAATATATCTATGCAGAGAACTTTGTCTCTTTAAGTGTTATAGTGTCTATTCCATTGTAATATCAGAAAACATCAATGGTATGACTAAAACATGGGTGTTCTCTTAGTGGAAAGATCAGTTCTAACAAGCATCATTCTTGATAGGTGACAGAGTGAAGCTCCTCCGCTTGCTGACCCAAGCACTGAGGTTGTTCAGCTGTCACTGAGATTCCCAATTAAACAATCGTGCTGCCCAACCAGAAAATTTTAATGCCAGACCAATGTTAAATACATTCACTCCCTCAAAACTTTCTTTTATTTCAGTTGAATTTTCCTCTTGGGTAAGATAGGGGAAACTAATAGTATACTATTTTTAAAACTAGTTTCACACCACTATATAAATGAGAAAAGGAAAATTCTCAACACAGTGTTTTATTAGATGAGACACAAATTAGATTTTTTTTTGCTTTTTCATAGAGCTGTAACAAGAATTAATACTTGGCTAGAGAGGAAGACGACAAAAAAAGGTAGGGAAGAAGGGTGAGGAAGCTTCAGACCAAGTGCTTTTATGTGATGGGTCCTACACATGCAGAATGATGGTTTCCATTCAAACCAACATAGGTCAAGTTAGCTGTGATGCTCCTGTTTTTTTTTTTTTTTTAGACAGTAGAGGAAGCATAAATGTGATATGTGATGCCAAGTTCCAAGTGTTAAAGTCCTCAGGAAAAATAAGAAACCTGACCATGCTACAAAATTATATTTCCTGGAGGCAGGGTATAGATTGTCTTATCCCTTTTAGGATCTTTCTGATAGCATATGGAGATTGCTTAGGAATAATACTGAGAAAACTGAATTTTTATTTTGAAAAAAAGCATCTTGATATATAAGAATTATGTCAACTTTTGGTTTTACTTGATAAAGTTTTTACTAATTCTTCAGCACTAACTAAATGTTATACCCAAGAGATAATCACCAATTCTCATTCTTCTTAGTCAATATTTCTTAGTCTAATACTAATTAGAATGGCAACACTATAAGAGAGGGCTTCTGAGTGGGCAGTGAACTTATAATATCTACTCTTTCTCTTGTGCTATTTTCTTTGATCTTAGAGAACATCTTTATATCAAAACCATTTCCCATTTTAAGTGGAGACTCACAATATCTTGATTATAAAGATAAAGTAGGTAATTTCCTACTAAAAATATAGTCTAATGCCTCATGCTGCTTTCTGAGAACTTTCAGAAACTGTGAAGATTTTCAGAATCGTTATCTAACAAATGAACATCATTTTCTACATTGTCTTTTATTTCCAAAGACTTAAAATTACACAAATTCCAGCAACATGAGGTATCTTCTTCAAGGTTATTTGTTAATGACAAATCTAGGAACAACACCCACAGTTCCTGACTTCCAGTTTATAGTTGTATTCCCTCTACAGGCCTGGAAATAAATGGGTTGGAAAAAAATTGATGCTTATAAGATGTATATGTATATGTATCTCTGTGTGTTTATCTCTCTCTTTCCATCAATGGAAGAAACTTAATGTTATTGTATTTATTTATGGAAGAAATTTTTCCTGAACCATTTCAGTTCCAAATGCAAGTGCAAATACAGAAACTTAGTGAGTTATAAGAGTCACCTGTTAACTCTAAAAGTGAAAAAAAGACTATAATACCAATTTATTTTTATTTATTTATTTTTTCAAATAATACCAACTTAAAGATGTTTGGGAACAGAAAGTTCACCTGTCAATGCTTGACATCAATTTTCTGTATATAAATCTAACTTTGCAAATTTGAAACTATCATAAGAAGATGACTTTAGAAAACCCATGTGGTTATTATCAAACACAGAAGTGGCTGTAATTCAAGTGTTATGTGATTTTTTTTGTGGCCCCTGAACCAAGTATAATAGCTAATAATGAAAAACTTCAGAAAGAATCTGAAAAAGATTTGTCTCATAAACTAAAATTTAAGAACTAGAGAAAAGTAACATCAATAGATTTTAGTTTAATACTCTCATTTATTCTAGTCAATCCTTAATCATCAATTATGATGCAGTAGTATAAATAAAAGAAATTCATAGCTAATCCAAATGCCTGATTATTATTTTTCTTTGATAAGAAGTTAAAAGTAATCACAAAAGATTAGCATTTGGATGAGATAAATTACTTTACTCTTCATGATAATTATAAGATCCTCACATCATTAGCTAATTTTATTCATATTTGTCTATGAGGCTAAACATTTTGCATCAGTAACTAAGAGATGTTAAACTGCAAATGTTTTTATTACATATAGGATTATTGCAATATAAATGAAGTTTGAGAATTGGATATAAAGAATTGTGGGGGTTTTGATTGGTTGAGATTATCTATAAAGTTTGAAAATTAAAATGTTACAAAAACAAAAAATGTTATCACTAATAGTTTTTTTACTCTGAAGAAAACATTTTATAAGTATTTCATTGTGATTTCAAAAGGCATAAATCAGAGGGTCAAAAACATTTCAACTTTCTATTCCGCTTGTCAGCTACAATATATTTAACAAAATATCTATTTAAAATAATCTGAAAATATTGCAATGTATCACCTCTTTTGCAACCTCCTGGGAATCTTTTATCAGAGATTATTTACAGAGTAATCTATCCTCAACAATTAATTACTAGGATGTGGCCTATAAAGCAGTGAAATGACTCTGCTATATGTATTTACCTTTTTTATAACAGCTTGAATTCTAGAAATACCATGCAACAAAAGAAACTCCCTGGATGCTAATACAATATGCATTGTTCATTACCTTTAATTTATCCCAATTCTCCAAATCCGAGCTCACTGTAAAGTCATTTCCACTTTAACAAGGTAGAAAATTATCCCATCTCAAAAAAAAAAAAAATTTATTCCATCTGACCCTCACTCCTCTTGCCAATAAGTGGTTGTAAATGTTATATCTGTATTAAAGCAAATGTAGATTTTGGAGTAGGAACCCAACTTTATATTAATTTTCAAAATAAAATATAAAACTTGAAAGAAATTTTAGGCTTGTAAAAGCCATATTAAGTTAGGTGCCTACATCACTGGGTGTATGTATTCACACTTCTCTTTAGTTATTATAGATTTGTGAAAAAATTTGAGGAGAAACTGTATATTTTCTGTGTTTGAACTCAGGTCTAGAGAGGTTCAGGGGCTTTCTAGAGATTTATCCATAAAAAGATTCTCAGTACTATTAAAATCTCCTTCAGGTCTTTTCATTAAACTTTAGGCTCTCATTTATGGGATGACTAATGTGGATTTCCTCTTTCTCTCATGATGTATTTTATATTCATTTGAATTAAAATGGCACAGATTAAGCAAACATTTTTCCATGCTTTTTTTTTTTGCCTTAGGAACTAAATTACTTTATTTTTAGAATTACCTATAATTTAGAACTACCCTGAGAGACAAATATTTCAGAACTACCCTGAGAGACAAATATTTCTAACCCCATTTTATTATGCTACTTTTCTTTTAAACATGGGTATCAACGAGAGGAAATAAAACTTTTTTCTTAGAAATCGTTTCTCTTTTAATCAATACCACTCAGTACATATTGGTACCACTACAGATTGTTTCTTATAGTTATGATTTGGAGGAGATTTATAAAAATCTCCTTTGAAAATTAAAATGTTGCAAAACAAAAAATTTTATCACTAATAATTTTTCTACCCTGAAGAAAACATTTTATAAGTATTTCATTGTGATTTCAAAAGATACAAATCAGAGGGTCAAAAACATTTCAACTTTCATTCAGCCTGTCAGCTAGAATATATTTAACAAAATATCTATTAAAAACAATCTGAAAATATTGCAATGTATCACCTCAGAGCTCAAAATCTAAACACACTCGAAAATAAATACTTTTGGTATCTGGTTAATATTGCAATTAACTATATTTCATCTCTTTTAATAAAACTGTTGCTTCATCATAAAACAATTCAGTTTTATTTGTGACTTATTAAGGCAAAGTAAAAAAGAGGGAAGGAAGAAATGAAAGTAAGGTAAGTGACAATTATGTGTCAAGGAAAAATAATGCATTTCTGAAGAAAAGCAATATGATTATAAACTAAACCAACAGAAGAATAGAGAAGGTCAAGGAGAGTTGCAAAGGTTAATGAGGAAAAGAGAAGTAAAAAATCAGAATCTTGGTAGCAAGTCACAGATCCACAAACCTACCTCTTCCTGACAAAAAAATTTTTATCCTTAGGAAATCTTCCCTTTTTAAGGATCTGATTTCTCATGGTAAATTAACATTTGAAATTATTTATTTATAGTTTATTATGGATTTAATTTTGATCTTTAAGTTTCTATAATAGCCTTGATTCCAAAACAATCTATACAAAATTAGACTTTTCAGCAAGTTATTTCCTGCCAGAGCTTACATAATGCAATCCATGTTCTTTTTTTCCCAAATTCCCTATCTCTCTGAAAGAAATTGTGAAGCCCATCAACGGTGTGGTATAAAAGTTATTAGGCACTTTGAAATAACTTAAAGTAGTACAGTGTATGTTACTAAGAATTATTTATTATTTGTATGAAACAGAAAAAATTTTATTTTAAAACTTCCATGAAGTTTTAATCTACCCAGCAAGATTAAGAATAGAATGGTTTAGTCTAGATATAAAGATGCTCTGGTATAAATACAGTTATAAAAACAAATAAATAGTTGGCTTTATGAAGATTTGTTATAAATCTGAAAAGCAGGCAAAAGACATCTGTCATTATCAGACCCTATTTGAATAACAAAAATTTTTATTTTTCTGGTTTAAAAAATAAGATAGATTACAAAATAACTTGCAATTCCATCCCTATGCACTATTGTTTACCATTTTTTCTAACCACATATTTTATTTTGAGCTTTTTCCCATATCATTACGTACTCCAAAAGATATGATTTTTTTGGGTTAAGTAAGTAACTCACATATGTATGTATAAGTTATTTAACCATAGAATTAAGATTGGTTCTAATTTTTTATGAACTTGAAAAATGGTATGATAAATAATCTTCTATGTAAGTCTTTGATGGCTTCTTTGATAATTTCCACTGGATACATTTCTGGCAACTATGATTGATTAAAATATAAGAAAAATTTTAAGGATATATATCCTTACATATATATTCACTTGAAAGGTCACACAGATTTATATTCCTATTAGTGTCAATAGGAACACTCAGGTCACTGCTCATTATAGTATGATTATAATTTAAAAATGGTTATCAATTGGACTGCAAAATTTGTATTGTTTTAAATTTTAAATAGATTTCTAGTGAGAGGATACATGTTTTCTGACATATTTCTTTGCTGAATTTGTTTCTTTTTATAAAATGGCTGTTCCTGCCCTTTAGTTATTTTCTTTTTTCCCTATGAGCTTAGAAGAGCTCTTTGGGCTATCAACACTTTATCTGATAGATTTGTTGTAATCTTTTTTTTTTTTTTCCCTCACATCAGCTCCTCTATAAGGTCCTTGAGAGCAGAGCTAAGAAGTCTATCTACTGCTGTATTCCCAACTACCTACCATAGTACTTGACATAATATGCACTAAAAAATATTCATTGAATAAATTTCTGAATTAATGTATTGTTTTGTTTTTAATGAAAAGAGAAAGTAAGGACAGCAGGTAATCCTGAAGTTTGGGCAAGAAAATACATGACCAGTTTTAGAATATATATCATTTTACAATATAAAGATCTAGAGATTATGTTAGTTTGGGATATGCTCTGTATTGAACTCCTACGTGAGACACAGCAGTTAATTACATGGATTTGAGTCATGGCTATATCTAGTCAACTCCAAAATTAGCTGCAAAAATAATGATGGCACAGGTTATCTTTGTTCAGCTGCTTTTTACACAAAACACGCCCCCCCCAAACCATTAAAAATAAATTTATACAAAGCAAAGCTATCAAACAGAACTGAAAAGTGGTACTCGTAATTTCACTATTCCTTGTATTTCTAAGGTTCTTACTTTCCTATCCTCCTATAACTTGAATACAACTCCAGTGGATACCAAGAGAAACCAGTATTCCATTTAAAAGAGATGAGCTTGATCTGAATGAGAAAGATCTTAAATGAGGTTAGAACATTTTCAGTTGATAATCTGTAACTTTATGTAGTAGCATGGAATGCAAAAGCTGGAGTAAATAAATGTAAATTATTTTATGTTAATTAGATATTAATATAATATCAGAGAGAAGGGCTAACTAGAAAGATAATATTTATTCAAGTCAGTGGAGAAACTTATTTCAAAGGAATGGGATTATAGGCCTACAGGGAATTTTGAGGCTGATTAATTTAATACCAGGGTGCTACAGAAATAGAAACTGAGGTCTACGAGTTCTCAAAAAGTTATAAAGTGGTAGACTAGGACTGATACTCAATATTTAGTGCCTTATAGTGCAATACTTTTACATATTCAATGTTGTTAATTTTTCAAACAACTTTGGATCCATAATTTTTAAATGTCTGCCAGTCAATCAGTCAAATACAAATGCTAAACTTGCTTCTTCCATAATATCACTGAACTGAATTCACGAATATGCAAAAATAATATTTTTGGTGTCCATATAAACTATAGGAATCAAGGACCTAAAAGTACTGCATATACTTTCAGAGGCAGAATTAATACAAGCTGCTAAGTTTAATGAAAAGACGACTAAAACATTTAACCTCTGGAAGATTATTACACCATTGTTTTTAAATCTGGGAAATAGGAAATGCCTGAGATATCCAAATAGGGGCTGGCAAAAAAACTGGGCTACAACCAAAGAGTAGAATGCCAAACAATAAGTAATAATAATGTTGCAGAAGATAATTTAAAAATGTAAAGAAGCTCATGATATAGGAAGATGTTCATATTACTAAATGATTGAAATAGGTTAAAATATTATATAGCTTATTAATAATAGCTAAAATTTACTGAGCACTTCCTATATTTCAAACAGTGTGATAAGCTATTTGCATTTTCAAATTAAAACTTTAAAAAAAATCTGTGAGGCAAATAGTATTATTTTTCATTTTAGATCAGATAAATAAGATTATAGAGGTAAAGTAACTTTCTGAAAGCCACACATCTTAGAAAGTGATAAAGCTGATATTCCTCACCAGGTCTGTCAGACTCCAGAACCTGAGCTCTTAATCACTGCCTTCCCATTATTATCCATTTATATAAAATATTTGAATTTATAGAAAAAATAACATAATAATATAGAGCAAAATTTAGATGTTGCTATTTATTAAGGGTAGTCATACAGGAATTCTATTTTTTCTTTTTTTTTGCTGTAAAATGAGTATATATATTACTTTTTTAAAATAAAAAAACACCATGCCACTCACAGACTATTTAAGCTATAAAACTATTAACTCTAAAGCTAATAATTTCTGGTTAGCTATATCTTTTCAGGCTAACTAATCAAAATTCATTTGCAAGTTCAGATTTCAGGATGACAATTATCCATTTCGCAGTTAAGTTATACTCAGCTTCAATGATGAACATAAATTCTGTAAATATTCAATAATTAGAAAAGGATCAGGGGAATTCCATTTTCAATTTCCATGATATATAAAGGCAGAGGGGATACTTAATGAGATGAATGAAGAAACAGAAATTAATGTATAATCCTGCATACTTAGCAGAATGTCACAGAATAACCATTTAAAATAATTTGTAAATTCAAAATTAATAGCTAAAATATACTGTTATTATCTAATTCCAGTTTTTTCAAAGTATAAAATGCTTTACTATACTGGGTAGTACCTTTCTCATTAGAAAAGGATATAAGAGAACCATCCTTTATTTGAAGCCTCAAAAACCTGTTTTGCTATCAAGCCAGAGTAAATAGCAAAACATACACGTGATAGAGGAGAAAGTAAGCAATAATGAATGAGTGAAAATCAGTTGTAACTCTAGGAGCCTGGTATTTAATGAAAATAAAGAAAACAGCTTGGTGGGTATACAGAGTGCCAGGTGAGTGTTTATATATGTCAGTATTAGCCCAATAATGTCAATCTGATTTTTTTAGGAAAAGCTGAAAATTCATCTTTTTTTTAAATATCTCACGAAGTTTAAGTGTTAATTAAAAAAGCTAACTAAAAAAAACCCCCAATTAATGATCTTCCAACAACTATGCTATGACTTAAAAGAGGGCTCTCTGTGTATTTATTAGGACACAATATCCTGGGGAAAAATCAGTTGGTACCCAAATACAGAAGTAGCATCACATCAGAAATGAGTAGAGTTAGCCAGAAATAACAAGTTCTTGCTATGTGTCTTCAAAAGACTCTTAAAGTCTTCTTTCATTTTGAATCGGTGAGGAGAAACTCTGTTCCCTGCCCCAGAATTAATCTGGATCACAGAGTTGGAGTGAATCATTTGTAATGCTTAAGCATGGTGTTGGTGGTCATTTACATAAAGGATACAGTCTCTGGACTGAGAATACCACCATAACACTGTCTCAGTGGAAGATAAGATTCAGCATACATAATTTTGACCTAGGATATTTTCAAGAAACATAAGCCACTTTACTCATTTTGTTGTACTAGTGACAATTTAAGTATGGTCCATGGACCCACGAAGGTCCTCGAGACCTTTTCAGGGGCCCACAAGGCCAAATTATTTTAACAATAGTACTAAGACATTATTTTCCTTTTTCACTATATTGACATTTGCACTGATGGTACAAAAGCAATAGTGGGTTGGTATCTTAGTGCAAATCAAGACAGTGGATCCAAACAGTATGAATAGTCATATTATTCACTACTATATACCAACAGTTAAAAAAAAAACAAAACCCCAAACTAACAGTTTCAAAAAAGAATCATTTAACATTGTCTTCAATGAAACAGTGAATACTAATTTAATTAAAACTTGTCCCTTCAGTGTGACAAAATGGAAAGTATGAATAAAATACTTCCATTGCATACCAAAGGATGATGGTTTTCTCAAGGAAAAGCACTTCTGCAGTTGAGGTATAAGTAGAACTAACCAGGTTTTGCACAGAACACTATTTTTACTTAAAGGAATGAAAGAATGATGGACAAACTATGGATATCCAGACTTAGATGTTTGGTAGACATTTTCTCAAAACTGAATGAAATGAGCCTGCCAGTTTAAGGAAAACAGACAGGATTTGTTTCTTTTTTTTTGCCAAGGATAAAATTCTAGCTTTAAAGCAAAAATTAGAATTGTGGAAAATGTATCACCATGAGTTTGAGAGCTTCCAATGCTTTTTTTGATCAGCGTGGTAGTTGTATCAGTGAAGATAATTTTTTTGGTATAATATAATGAAATATATTAACATTTGGAAGAACTTATATTTTCTATGTGACCAACAAATATATTCCAAAACAATGCCTGGTTATAAGATCCATTCAAAGTTTAAGAAGGACCAAGAAATTTTAATATATCAGAGTGTAGTATAGTCCATGAGAGCGTTTTAGATTTCATACTTCAACTAACTTTTAATACACTGCCAATTGTAAATTTTTGGTGTAGTGTCAAAAGAATATCCATGACTATGTGAAAATGCTAGTCCTTTCTCTTCTAACTACATAACTGTGTGAAGCTGAATTTGTTTTTTGTTTTTTCATATTCTTCAACCAAAACATATCACAACAGACTAAAGTACAGAAGCAGATATGAGAATCCAGTTGTCTTCTATTAAACCAGACATTCAAATATATTTGAGAAATATAAAACAATGCCATCCCTTTCCAACTTTTGTTTTCTGTCTTGGAAAATATTATTTTCATTACAATGTTGTTTATGTTAACATATAAAGGCTTTATTATTCTATTCTGAAGCAAATAAACATAAAAAAATTTCAGTTTTAATTTCTAGTACAGGAAATATTGCTAGGCGTAACCCACATAAACAGAAGCTATTTAGAGTCCTTAATTTTTAAGTGGTCCTGAGACCATTAAGTTTGAGAATTGCCAGATTTGACCCGTAATGTTGAGACTATTATTGCTCAGTACTCCTCAGATAGGGCAATTAACTTTGCACAAAAGAAAACTTATATTTTTATGTCCAGAGAATGTACTATTGACATCACTAATTCTGTGCTTTCCAAACATTTTGGCACTTGTCGACTCCGCATATACAACCCATAAATTTCTATAACGTCATTAACAGTTGAACAGATTTTGATATACCAATGTTGATATAATTTCAGACAAAAGCAAAAGTAATTTAGTATTTAAAGTAATCTTACTGATTTTGTTTAGGCTCTTCAAAATAGTAGAAAATAATCTGCGGGGTCCACTTAGTGTTTTGATCTAGGCTAGAATTTTAACAACTTCGTAAGATTCTTCAGAGACTTGGGAGTCTCAGGTTTAGAACCAATGGAACTAACTGTACTACGTAATCACTCTGGTGTTCACAAAGGAAAATGGTGACAATGTGCAATAGTTGTACAAACTAACATGACTAAGAAACATCTCAAGGGAATATGTAAAGGAAATCACACTGCTTTTCAGACATACACATTAAAAACTATGAAAACCATTTCTTCTTTATCCAATCTAAATTCATCTGCTCAAAGGAAAATAATAGAAACCTAGAGTGAAGTCATAATTCTGCATTTTGTTTGAATTAAGATTAGAATTAGTGTATTAAATTAACATACCCTTCATTATTAAGATATTTCAATACAAGTAGTTTTTACTAATTTCATAACCTTTAATTTTAGATAGATAGTATTTACATTTTCTTCCTAAGAAGAAAAAAATAACTTGTTGGTTAGTCTGGGTACAAAATTCTATTCTAATCTTTAAGGTACAGAGAATATGAGACAATAGACTACATTTATTTTTTAAGCCAAACCAGATGCTTAACGAATAAAAAGATAATTAAATTGGTCTTTAAAAATTATTCCTTATTTTAACAGCATCTACTGGGGATAGTGAATTGATTGAAAGTTTGGATTTTTTTCTTTTTTGCTCTGGTCACTATTCTCTACCCCATGCCTCTTGATTTCAAATAGAGATGCTGCTGCCTTTTATAACTGAAAAATCAGCATTCATTTAAGTTGTGAGTCAGCTTACTTTACAAGAGAATTTATCTGTTGCAGAATTATTCTTTTAGCAAACAATTTTTGGGAGATTACCACTGTGTTAGAATTTGGGTCTTCTAGATATTGCCCACTATTATTTAAATGGAATATACATACTCTGACTTTTTTGGCTAAGTCACTCTTTTACTCAGGGCAATAAAAGATTAAAATTCCAAGTCTGTTCTTAAAAAATACTTCACAGTTTCATAAAGCAAGTGGAATGAAAATCATTTGTAATTTCAGTCAGATTTCATTAAAAAATAACTGGTATAAAAAAGAAAAGACTTTTCCCCCACATACAATAAAATATTACATCATTTCAGCACAACAAATAAATATTGTTGGAGATGATGCCATTTAATAAAGAATTGTTTAGAAAAGTTGGTTGTCCTTATTAGATTACATATTAAAAAGGAAATCTAAATGGTATATTTTATAGATCTTGTTCTCACCATAGCTGGTAATCTTAAAGAGTAAAAGGACAACCTAGGATATTATATTATACAAAACATATAAAATGTGAATCCAAAATAATGTTTACTATTATAGTTGTTGACTTAAAAAAATAGATGCACAGAGGTAAAAGAACTGGAAGTCTTTTAGCTTAAATACAGCCCAGTTGATAAAAAGCTACAGAGGGAAAGTGCTTCTGGTGATTATTTCCAGAGTATTCTGTACTCTTGGTGATAAATCATGGCATTTATACCCCATTATAATTTGTAGTTGCCTATTTCATCTGTTTGTAATGGTAAGAACAATGTCTACTGCTCACCACTGTTTTCCCAGCAGTGGCAAAGACTATTTAATAAATCAATAACCTTGTTGGAGAGGCAGGGACTGCATTTCTTTACAGACATGAAGCTCAGAAAAGTTAAGCAACTTCCTTAAGTTAGTGTGGTTATTAAGCAGAGAAGCCAACATCTGAATCCATGTCTCCTATTATCATGTGTTCTTTCTATTGATGATCATTCAGAACCATATTGTATTTCTGTTGTAAAGAAAATATATTTGCATATATATTTCTGCACATGATAGACTGCATGTCTAATCTGAAACATAGAAGAGGAATTTCTATGGGGTTTGGCTGACATTATCAGATACTAAATTATAAATATCAGCACCAAGATGCAGTAACAGTAACAATGTAAACTCACTAGTGTTATGATTTTATGCTGGACATAATTCCTGGGATATCTCATATGTATCTCAGATTGAATACATTCAAAACCAGAATGTATTAATTCCTTTCTCTTACCCTCAAAATGAGTTTCTTCTCTTATTATTCCTTAATATAGTTAATAACATCACCCTTGACCCATATCTCAAATTAGAAGCCTGGCATTCTGACTTTTCTGCCCTAAATTTTTATGCTACAAAATTAAAATAAACAATTTACCTAGAATAGATTTAAGTGCTAAAACCTATGGCCTTGCAATTTGATTCAGTAGGCAAAAGCAAAAAAATATATTTAAAATAAAAATGAAGTAATATCTGAAGTTGGATTATGAAGTTACTGGATTAGGCTTTTCATGTAGTAATGAAGTTTTAGTCTGAGAGTTCTTGACTAGTGATAATTGGCTGGTGACAACTGTGTTTAAAGTGGTCATTATTAAAAAAATAATAAAAAAAAGTGGTCATTTTTGCTGAATATAATTCTCAAAACCCCCACCAAACACAAAAGCTCTTGTTTTGTTTTTATTCGTCCTTCATATCCCGGTGAAATGTTCTCCTTAGGACTTTTCTGATAATCCTATCTAAGTAAGGTTTTCCTCCTATTTTCTATCAGTATAACTTTTTCATTTCTGCTTAGCATGAATTTCAATTTAAAATTGTTAAGTTATGGTGAAATTATAATTATTAGAGTGATTTATGTTAACCTACCTATTTATTTTCATATACCATCAACTAAACTGTAAACTCCATGAGGTCAGAGATTACATTTCTCACTGTTATAAAAGCACATATAAGAGTATCTAGTTTAGGTTTAATTAAGCAGTCTTATAATTTGAGACTTTCAATAGATTAATTTGACTTTTCTTCACTTCTTCTAAAAAAATCAATATTAAAACTAGTTTTTTATTACATTAGTATTCTGGTTCAGCCTTAGAAGTTTAATTTTAAAATTACACTGAAGTACTAATTTTATCTTTGAAGTATATATTCTGGTTCAGGTAAAATATCTAAAAGGAAAAGAACCTTATTCCTAGGTAAAAATACAGAAAAAAAAAATCCTAGAAAAAGAGATATCCAAACACGTTGCTATATTTGAATTCATTGTTATTTTGAACATCTAAGTGATAACTAAGGAAAAAATATTAAAACAAGCTATTTGTTCTCCTAAAGTTTTGTAATGAGCAAATTAACTTAATAGATGTTAATATTTTTATTTTTAGGATTTCACTTTAGTAAATTTGGAATGCCAAGTTACTTTAGGATAGCATTTAATATTCCATTTGTAATTAAGATGTAATTACAAAGTTTTAAAAAGGCTCAAGAATTACTATGTTTAATTAAATTTAGCTTAGATATTTATGTTCATGGTATATTATTAAGGGAAAGAATACTGCATCTTGAATAGTCCCATATTCCCAACATTTAGGTCTTAATATGTGGTGAATGGCTAAACATTTATAGTGGACTAAGCATTTAGCTTTATTTTCCAGACTTCAGAAAGGAGTATGGCTTGTACAGTTGGGATTTAATGTAAACAATAAATTCTTCTGTTTTAAAAATTTAAAAGACATGATTAAGATTCTTCTAACCAATTCAAGTCTTAGAACTCCATGTTTTCATTCAGTTGAAGATGCAGCTGAATGGCCCCTAAATGGCATTAACATGTATTTTATGTCTAGACTGTTTTTACAGTTTTTCTTCATTGAATATTTAAAACCATAATTTTTTAAACTATAAAATTACATTGTTATATTTGACACAAATCTAAAAGCGATGATATACAACAGTAACACTGTGAGGACTCTGCTGAGAAGACTGTACCATGGTATGTAAAAGCATCTGCACTACATATATGAAGAACTGCCTGAGATCACTTCTAAGTTAATTCCAGTCATAACATTCTTAAAACTCATGAAAAAGTTGGAATTGAGGAAGACAGCTATACAAGTTGTAAATCTGATGACAGAGAAGAAGCCACAGTTTGAAAAATTACCTGCAGATCCCTTGAATAAATTTAGTGTACAGCTGATATCTAATACCATATCTTATTAAATAAGAAGGAATGTTACTGTTAATCTTTTGATGCCAATATTGGATCCATCATATAGAAAATTTGAAAGCACAAATGACTAACTTAACCAGGAAAGGGACCTTCCAGAAGAAAGCAATTACAGCCATAATTACATCTGCTACTTAATTTATCATACATGAAGATATGAGGCAGCAAATAAATGTCTAATCCTTTTTAACTCCCACACATGATTCAGTACTTGGGAAAAATTATAAGAAATACTAAAAAACTTCCTTCCTCCCCCAAAGGTTGGCATTAAAACTTTCTTTCTAATCAATTTAGATTTGTTTCCAAATATTAGGCAGCAACATTCCAAGTTGATTATGTTTGAAAAAATTTGGAATGATACTAGAGCAGGGAGCTACCCCAGCCTGGACAAGCTACAAAAAAATTCTTTTGGTGACATTTTTTTATTTTGTTAATCTTACTTTTTATTGGCCAGAAATGCATTCATCCTTTGCATAAACAAATAATTTCACATCTATACTGATGAGTATGCTAAAAAATAACAAGTCTAAAACAAGAAGCAGGAGCTACAGAAAATAATACCTGTAGCTGTGATGTAGGAGTAGACATTTTACATGAAATTTTATTGTCCTACTATTGGCCTAATTTGACAATCTGTGGAACAGTAAGTGGTAATTATCTTATAGTCCATTCATTTTTCATTGCATTATCTTGCATGCAATCCAACCTTGACAAGCAGAGGGAAATACTGGTTAAACTTCCCAGATTCGTATAGTAGAACAAGTTTAAGGTGCAAAGGAACTGTACTTACTTTTGGTGTTGGGCAGGAAGCTGTAGAAAGGCGAGATGTAGCCTGAGCACGAGGCGATTCTGAAGGAGTAGTGCTGAGGGAAGCGGTGTCTCGTGGGAGCACCTGAACGCCACGAGATATGATGGAGTCTGGAATCTGAACAAGAAAAACAAGGATAGTTCAATGTTCTGAAAATACCACAACATTAAAATCAATACCCTACCTTTTTTTTTTTTTTTTTTTTTTTTGCATTCTTTGCTGCCTAGCTCTCATATATCTGGTCTCACTCACTGTTAGGTATAAATGCATCCAACAATTTAGGATAGGAAAGAAACCTTCAGTTTTAAAATACCTTCTCTTGCCAAATAGTATTTCATGAAACTTTTTTATGAGAGGCAGTCTAGCACTGTAGTTAAGGAGTAAAGTATTCAGCATTCATATACTGGCTCTGCCATTTAATAATTATTTAATTCCAAGATTCATTGTTTATGTACAACACCCAGTGCTCCATGCAATTTGTATCCTCCTTAATACCCACCACCAGCCTCACCCATCCCTCCATCCCCCTCTCCTCTAAAACCCTCAGTTTGTTTCTCAGAGTCCACAGTCTCTCATGGTTCGTCTCCCCCTCCAATTCACTTTTCCTTTCCTTCAAAAACTAATGATGTATTTTATGGTGACTAACATAACACAATAAAAAAAAATTTAATTTCTAGATATTTTTCATTTTCCTTTCAGATTTTCCACTCTTCATCCTCTTGACTCTAAGCTGACCTGTATACACAGAATCAACAAGCTATTCTGTGCTCTCTAGCTTCTAGCTGGGTTCAGCCAGTGCAGGAAACTGAAAGGTTAGAGAAGAGTAAGGTCTGATCTTTATTCTCCTGGCTCCTTCTCTACCAGGTTACCACAGGTTGGCTAAGTCACAGTTCTTTGTCAGGTTGGCTCAGTCACAGCCCCCGGTCATCTGACAGGGGCTTACAGCTCTTTTCTGGATTTCAGTAGCAGTTCTCTCCCTTTGCCCCATTAGGACTAGGGATATTGATGGTTCCCAGTATTACCAGTCCCAGGGCAATGCATTGTGTCTTGCTGTTTTCTCTAAAATTTGCCCAAACCTTTGTAAACGCTATAGTTCCTTATTAAACTCTTCTCAATTATCCATTTAACTACGCTATGCCTTCTCTGGGGACACTGATGGCTCTGCTTTTTAAATCACCATTTCCTTTATCTAAAAAAAATGAAGATAACGATAGCATCTACCTCACTGGATTACTGTTGAGGATTAAATAAGATAATGCATAAAAATTATCAAACACTACAAAGTAGGAAATACTTAATAAATATTGACTATTATTACTGATATTATTATATTATACCTATCAATATGGTAAAAATTGATGTAATTGAGTATCACTATTCTAAAAATATACAAATATAAGGACAAATAACGTGGATTATTCATTTTAAAATTATTATTTCTGTTCATTATAAAATTATTATTTTGGGCTATGCATAATTTAGTTCCTGTTCTGGGCTAATACTAATGGGTTTAGGTTTTCTGATCTCAAAATGAGAACTTGACCACTTTTAAGTTTTGAGCACAGAAGGGATATGCATACGATAAAAAGATAAGCAATAAAAATTCAATCAATAAATATTACTTACTATGTGAAAACAAGGAAGCAGCAACCAGACTTTATGACTAGAAAGGTGCTCTTAATCTTAGGTATCATCTGTTTCTCACAAATTTCCATAGAAGTTCTTTTATTTTGTTTCCATACCAATAGCCTCATTATCAATGGTATTGCTACCATTTTAGGGCCTACTAATTTATGTGATTTATAAATAATATTACTATAACTAGGGTGAATAGCAATGGGAATTCTGAAAAGAAAAACTGCTCACCTGCTAGTACATTTGAGTACTGAATTGTGGTAAATAATTTAAAGAAATGGAGGTAGATAGTCCGATTTAAAAGAGCTACATGTTGCTATTAATGTCTAGTAAAAAAAAGGCCATATATTGGAAAAAAAGTCAGAGAAAGCTCCTATTATACTTCACATGACACCATGCCCCTCTACTTCATAGCAATGTCCAGTTATACTACATTTATATGTGTGATAGTTTGATCAACATCTATCTCAGATACTAGAATGCCTTGTCATGATGAAACCATGCTTTTGCTACTATTTTATGTCCAGTACCTAAGAAAGCACATGCACAAAGTAGTATGTATGTAAGATATACAGATTTTCAGACTTGCAAACATATGTATACATATACTACACATCTCTCTCTCATTCTCTGTGTATGAATGTAAATAGGACAGCAGAATATTTCAGGGGAAAGACAAGTTTAAATTTGAAGTACATTCTTTGGGGTTAGTAGTCTGGAAATACTCAATGAGCAATTAGAAATATGAGTCTGGAGCTCAGGAAAAAGTTAGGGATTGGATATATACTTTGGGAATTATCAATGGAGGTGAATGTTTCAGTCATGCATATGTTTCAGATCATCCAAGGATAGTATGTAAAGGAACAAAAGATGATGGTTGATAATTCTAGGTGAGATCCATATTACAGGCTTAACAGAAGAAAAAAGTAAGGGGAAAAACAAACTGTAAATGAGAAAACAGTACATCCTATTTTTCCTATTTCAAACAATCAGGATTTATATCTATCACACTGGCTCAATTATTAAATAGCACATCTTTTCACTTTCAAAAGTACTTCATTTTGGAAGATAAATTATTTAGTTTTTGTATATTTAAAGAACTGTTAGACACAAAAGAGGAAAATCAAGACAGAGTGATCATAAGGGAAGGGAAAAGAGAAGAAACTTTCAAGGAGATGTTACAAAATATCAACTATGGAGAGAAGATAAGTAGGGTGAGACTTGAAAAAAAGCCATTGAGAACTGGAAAGACTTCACCAAAAAACTGCTAGAATTCAGTAAAGTTGCAGGAAAAAAAAATCGATGTACAGAAATCTGTAGCATTTCTACACACCAATAAAGAAGCAACAGAAAGAGAAATGAAGGAATCAATCCCATTTCTAATTGCACCCAAAACAATAAGATACCTAGTATTAAGATTAACCAAAGAGATGAAAGACTTGTACTCTGAAAACTATAAAACACTGATGAAAGAAATTGAAAATGATACAAACAAATGGAAAAACATTCCATGCTCATGGATTGGAAGAACAAATATTGTTAACATGTCTATACTATTCAAAGCAATATACACATTTAATGCAACCCCTATCAAAATACCAACAGTATTTCTCACAGAACTACAACAAAGAATCCTAAAATTTATATGCAACCACAAAAGACCCTGAATAGCCAAAGCAGCCTTGAAAAAGCAAACCAAAACTGAAAGCCTCACAATTCAAGACTTCAAGTTATATTACAAAGCTGTAGTGACTAAAACTGTATGGTACTGGCAAAAAAATAGATACATAGATCAAAGGAACAGAATAGAAAACCCAGAAACGAATTCACAACTATATGGTCAATTAATCTTCGACAAAGCAGGAAAGAATATCCAATGCGAAAGACAGTCTCTTCAACAAATAGTGTTGAGAAAGCTGGAGAGCAACATGAAAACGAATGAAACTGGACCACTTTCTTACACTATACAAAAAAATAAACTTAAAATGGATTAAAGACCTAAATGTGAGACTTGAAACCATAAAAATCCTAGAAGAGAACATAGGCAGTAATCTTTTTGACATCAGTGGTAGCAACTTCTTTCTAGATATGGCCCCTGAAGCAAGGGAAATAAAAGCAAAAATAAACCATTGGGACTTCATCAAAATAAAAAGTTTCTGAACAGTGAAGGAAACAACCAACAAAACTAAAAAGGCAACCTACAGAATGCAGAAGATGTTTGCAAATGACATATCTGATAAAGGGTTAGTATCCAAAAACTATCAAGAACTTGTAAACCTCAACACCCCAAGAACAAATAATGAAATTAAAAATGGGCAGAAGACATGAATAGATATTTTTCCAAAGAAAATATATATAGATGGACAACAGACACATGAAAAGATGCTCCACATCACTTCATCAGGGAAATGGAAATCAAAACTACAATGAGATATCACCTCACACCTGTCAGAAGGGCTAAAATCAACAACAAGAAACAACAGGTGTTGGCGAGGATGTAGAGAAATGGGAACCCTCTTACACTGTTGGTGGGAATGCAAATTGGTAAAGTGATTCTGGGAAACAGTATGGCAGTCCCTCAAAAAGTTAAAAATAGAACTACCCTATGATATAGCAATTGCAGTACTATGTATTTAGCCAAAGAATACAAAAATATTAACTCAAAGGCTTACATGTGCCCTGATGTTTGTAGCAGCATTATCTACAATAGCCAAATTATAGAAACAGTCCAATGTCCATTACTTGATGAATGGGTAAAAAAAGATGTGGCATACAAACACACACACACACACACACACGCACACACACACACAATGCAATATTAATCAGCCATAAAAAAAGAATGAAATCTTGCTATTTGCAACGATGTGGAATGAGCTAGATAGTATTTAGCTAAGTGAAATAAGTCAGTCAGAGAAAGACAAATGCCATATGATTTCACTCATATGTGGAATTTAAGAAACAAATCAAATGAGCAAAGGGGAAAAAAAGAGAGACGGAGGCTAACCATGAAACAGACTCTTAATTATAGAGAACAAACTGATGATTACTAGAGGGGAGGTAGGTGGGACGATGGGTAAAATAAGCGATGGGGATTAAGTAGTGCACTTGCTGTGATGAGCACTGGATATTGTATGGAACTGTTGAATCACTATATTGTACATCTCAAACTAATATTACACTGTATGTTAACTAACTGGAATTTAAATAAAACCTTAAAAAGGCCATTTGATCTGGCAATTAAAGAAGTTACCAGTACAGTAAAAAGAGTAGAAGTGAGTTGAGGAAGCAAGTGGGATGATAAAGCAGGGTAATTTATAAGAAAGGAAGAGAGACATTCACTATTTTTCCCTCCTTTGGTGCTTGAAGTGAAGATCTATTAATGAGAAAATGGGGACATATAAGCGGGAAAGATAACTTTAGGAGAGTCATAAATATTGGATATATGCCTCGATGAATAAACAGGGAGGATAACTAAAGATTTGGAGAAGGAATTATCAACAGTATGGATCCAGTTAATATTGGCAACCATACATCTGCAATTTCATTAAGTAGCCTGGAAATAAAAATTTTCCACCTATCTCAAAAAATAAACTTACACAAAAGATGAAGACTTAGAAATTCTTTGCAGAGATATGGTTGTGAAAGCTGCAGAAATAGATGAGATCCTAAAGATAATATAGATAAAATTTAACAAGTCATAAAAAGGGAAAGAAACAGGTGCTAAAGAATGAGATGGGAGTAGTTATTAGTTGTCTGAGAGACAGCTATTTCATTATTTGATGAAGATAGATACCTGATGACAAAAGGTCAAAAAAAATTGGAGGTAAGGAAACAGAGGCAGTTAAAATGGATTACTCAGTTGATGGACTTTGTACTGTTTCCATTTTGGAGATACTATAAACAATGTTACTATGAACATTCTATTATGTATCATGAGTCCTACAAGCATTAATTTTAGGATATATCTATATCTATATCTATACACATTCAGGAACAGAATTGCTGGTTATTGGGTAGGCATACCCTTTTACAGATTTCCAAATACGTCTGTCAAAAGAAAATGCTGATAGTTCTTCCTATTCCAAAACATATCTCTATCTAGTATTGTCAATATTAGCAATTTTTTTCACGTCTCGTAGTAATAATACTAGTTATCATTGTTTTAATGTTCCTTTCCCACATTGTTAATGAGAAAAAGCATATTTTATCTGTTTATCAGGCATTTAGATGTTCTTTTTTATAAAGTCCCTGTTTAAATCTTTTGCCCAAATTTTCCCTTATTGGTTTGTCCTTTTTACTGAATTGTTAGATTTTAATATCTATTCTGGATAACTAGTCCTTTATGAGTTTTATATGGTAAAAACATCTATTCCTATTCTGTAGCTTATTGTCTTACTTAATCATGTCTTATGGTCAACAGAATATTTTAATTTAGCCAAATCTATCAATATTTTCCTTTACAATTAGTGGGTTTTGTGTCTTAAAAGGAATCCAGTGGAAATGGCAGAGTAGGAATTGCCAAAAGTCGATCACTCCAAGAAAGAGGTGACTAAACTAGCAAAAATGGTCAGAGTCAACTTTACCAGAAACATACAAATCAAAAGTTTATAGCAACCAAGTGAATGCTTAATCAAGGAAAAAAAGCAACCCCCAAACAACTATTCCTCCACTAAATAGCTCAGTGGCACACTTGAAGACAGCCCGCATTCCTGGTAAGCATTATTAGTACTGGAGGGAGAACAAACCCTATGCTCAAGAATTGCAGTTCTTTGTTTCAATATGTCCAGTGGCTTAATGAAGGACACATAGGGTTTGCTTTTATTTCCCCTAACTTGGAACATTCCCTGGGCTTCTTCAGCTAACCAGGAGGTGGTATTGTTTGAAAATATAAAGACAATATATTAGCTAGTGCTCTCTGGACATGGGATGACAGTTGAGATAAAGAGTAGGTTTACTGAGAAACTTGGAAGGAAAGGCTATGTAATGAAATGCTTTCAGGCATAGGGACTTTGAAAAGTATATTCCGTGAATCCAAAGGTTCATGTTTATGCTCAGGGTTAGCCACATCCTCAGAAGACTTTACCTAATCTTTCAACTCTTGCTGAACTTCAGAGTCTACACAAGCAGGCGGTGAAGGCTAAGACTTGTAAACTGGTTGAGTGTCAAAGGTATACCCTGATACATACAGAGTTCAAGTACAAAGAATAAGAGATGATCTTTTTTTGTACATTTGTACAGAAAATGTACATCATTTTCCTCATTAAGGAAATCTCTGTTGAATCACTAGCTGACCACATAATTAATGGAACAGAGACTTCAGTAACCAATAATTAATAACTGACTTGACAAGAAAAGTTAATCCACAAACCAAAAACAGTAATTATGACAAAGAGCAATATCATACCCCAGGGAAGGGGAAGAATCTAAGTTCCAGAGTTTCCACTTATAATATTCAAAATGTCCAGTTTGCAACAAAAATTATAAGCTATGCAAAGAAACAAGAAAGTGTGGCCCATATATAGGAAAAAAAAAAAGAGGAATAAATAGAAACTGTTCCTGAGAAAGCTCAGACACTAGGCTGACGACTGAAAAAATTTAAATCAACTATTTATTTTTTCAAGATTATTTTGGCTACTTGGGGTCTTTTGTGGTTCCATATAAATTTTAGGATTGTTTACCTAAGGATATAAAAATACTTATTTGAAGGGACAGATGCATCCCAATAGCAGCCTTATCAACAACAGCCAAATTATGGAAAAAGCCCAAATGTCCATCAATGGATGAAAGGATAAAGATGTGGTACATATACAATGGAATATTACTCAGCCATCTGAAAGAATGAAATGTTGCCATTTGCAACAATGTAGATGGAGCTAGAGTGTATTATGCTAAGCAAAATAAGTCAATGAGAAAAAGACAAATACCATATGATTTCCCTCATATGTGGAATTTAAGAAATAAAACAGGTGAACATAAGGGGAGGGAAAAGAAAGAGAGGGAAGTAAATCAAAAGAGACTCTTAAAAATACAGATCAATCTGAGGGTTGATGGAAGGAGATGGGCAGAGGATGGGCTAATTGGGTGACAGGTATTAAGGAGGGCATATTTGGTTTGTAAATAAAAAAGAAAACTATATGAGATAATAACTATAAATCCATGTTGATGGGCACACAAGGTATAAATATGTATTTTGTGAAAATAACAACATAAGTGAGGGAGACGGGGCAAAGATTTTGCATAATATTTAAACTAATTTGGTATTAGTCAAACTAGATTGTTACAAAGTAAGATGTTAATTTTAACCCCTGGAGCAACCACTAAAAAGATAACTAAAAAAATATTTGCCAAAAGAAATGAGGGAAAAATGAAAATGACACCCTAGAAAACATCTATTAATCAAAAATGAAGGAAGTAATGGAGAAAATGGGAACAAAAATGATGAAAGACATATAGAAAATAACAAACTGGAAAAATAAAACATTACCTTATTAGTAATTATAATAAATGCAACTGGATTAAACTACCTAATTAAAAGGTAGAGACTAGCAGAATGGATTAAAAAACTTGATGTAAGTATATACTTTAGATCCAAAGACACGAATAGGGTGAAGGTGAAAGAAGGAAAAATTTTTTTCTATGCAAACAGTAATCAAGAGAGCTAGAATGGCTCTAATAATATCTGAAATAATGGACATCAAGACCAAAACTGTTATAAGAGACAAAGAGAAAAAGTAATGATAAAAAGGTCAATCCATCAGAAGATAGAAGAATCATAAACATACACACACCTAATAAAAGCCCCAAAATATCTGAATCAAAAACTAACAGTATTGGAGAAAAAGTCCAATGATAATAGTGAAGGAGACATCAATGTTCCACTTTCAATAATGGTTAGAACAACTAGTAAGAAGATCAACAAGTAAAACAGATGATTTGAACAGCAGTAGAAATCAACAATCACAGAGAAAAATCTACCCAGGAACAGTAAAATACACATTTTTCTCAAGTGAACAGGAAATATTTTCCAGGATAGACTAAATGTTCAGCCACAAAATATGTCTCACTAAAATACTGAAATCATACAATGTATCTTCTCTGACCATAATGAAAATGGAAAACAATATAGAGAAAAATTGGCAAATTTACAAATATGTGGAAATTAAACATATTCTTAACTGATGAGTCAAGGAAGAAATCACAAATGAAATTACAATATTTTGACATGAATGAAAATGAAAACACAATATATCCAAACTTATAGGTGCAGCAACAATAGTGTTCAGAGGGAAATTTGTAACTACAAATATGTACTTTAAAAAAGAAGAGAGGGGGTGCCTGGGTGGCTCAGTGGGTTAAAGCCTCTGCCTTCGGCTCAGGTCATGGTCTCAGGGTCCTGGGATTGAGCCCCGCATCAGGCTCTCTGCTCAATAGGGAGCCTGCTTCCCCCTCTTTCTGCCTGCCTCTCTGCCTACTTGTGATCTCTCTCCTCTCTGTCAAATAAATGAATAATATCTTTAAAAAAATAAATAAATAAATAAAAAAATAAAAAAGAAGAAAGATTTCAAATCAATACTCTAACCTTCTACATTAAAGAACTAAAAAAATAAGAACTAAAGAACTAAAAAAAACAAAACAAAAACAAACAAACAAAAAAAAAACAAAACCCAAAGCAAAGAGAAGGAAAGAACTAATAAAAAGTATAACAAAGATAAAATAGAAAACAGAAAGACACTGAAAGAATCAACAAAACCAAAGCTGGTTCTCTGGAAAGAGCAATAGAATTGACAAATCTTTACCCAGACTGACTGAGAAAAAAGAAAGAAAACTCATTATTACTAAAATCAGGAATAAAAGTGGGGACATTACTATTGATCTCACAGAAATTAAAATTATAATACTATAAACAACTGTATGCCAAAAATTAGATAACCCAGGTAAACCCAGAAATTATGAAAATTGATACAAGAAATAGAAAATCTGGAGTAGACATATAACAAATATGAATTAATAATCAAAAAAACTTTCAACAGGAAAAACTCAGGACCTGATGGCCTCACTAAAGAATCCTATCAAATGTTTAAAAAAAGAATTAACACAAATCCTTTACAAACTCTTCCACAAAACTGAAGAGATGGGAACATTTCTTAACTCATTTTATGAGGCTAGTATTACTGTGATACCAAAAACAAATGAATACATCACATTGCATCGATTTTGTATCCTGACACTTTACTGAATTCCTGTACGAGTTCTAGCAGTTTTGGAGTGGGTCCTTGGGTTTTCCCCATAAAGTATCATATCATCTTCAAAGAGTGAGAGTTTGAGTTCTTTTTTGCCGATTTGGATGCCTTTTATTTCTGTTTGTTGTTATTTTTTTAATTTCTCTTCTCCTGCTGGGTTTAGGCTTTCTTTGCTATTCTTTCTCCAACTCCTTCAGGTATTTTTTTGTTGTCTGATTGCTGAGGCTAAGACTTCTAGTACTATGTTGAATAGCAGTGGTGATAGTGGACATCCCTGCTGTGTGCCTGACCTTGGGGGAAAAGCTCTCAGTTTTTCCCCATTGAGAATGATATTCACTGTGGGTTTTTCAAAGATGGCTTTGATGATATTGAGGTATATACCCTGTATCCCTATTCTGTGAAGAGTTTTGATCAAGAAAGGATGCTGTACTTTGTCAAAAGCTTTTTCAGCATCTATTGAGAGGATCATATGGTTCTTGTTCTTTCTTTTATTAATGTATTGTATCACATTGATTGATTTGCAGATGTTGAACCAACCTTGCAGCCCAGGAATAAATCACACTTGGTTGTGGTGAATAATCCTTTGAATGTACTGTTGGATCCTATTGGCTAGTATTTTGGTGAGAATTTTTGCATCCGTGTTCATCAAGGATATTGGTCTGTAATTTTCCTTTTTCATGGGGTCTTTGTCTGGTTTTGGGATCCAGGTAATGGTGGCCTCATAAAATGAGTTTGGAAGTTTTCCTTCCACTTTTATTTTTGGAAGTTTCAGGAGAATAGGTATTAATTCTTCTTTAAATGTTTGGTAGAATTCCCCTGGGAAGCCATCTGGCCCTGGGCTCTTGTTTCTTGGGAGCTTTTTGATAACCACTTCAATCTCCTTACTGGTTATGGGTCTGTTCAGGTTTTCTATTTCTTCCTGGTTCAGTTTTGGTAGTTTATATGTCTCTAGGAATGCATCTATTTCTTCCAGATTGTCAAATTTGTTGGTGTATAGTTGCTCATAATATGTTTTTATAATTGTTTGTATTTCTTTGATGTTGGTTGTGATCTCTCCTCTTTCATTCATGATTTTAATTTGGGTCCTTTCTGATTGATAAACTTGGTTTTGGCTGGATGTTCTTGCTGATCTTCTGGGAGAGGGGCCTGTTGCAGTGATTCTCAAATGTCTTTGCCTGAGGCGGAATTGCACGGCCCTTCCTAGGGGCCAGGCTAAGTAATCTGCTCAGGTTTGCTCTGGGCAGCTTTTGTTCCCTGAAAGCTTTTCATACAGTTTTGGAGGACAAGAATAAAAATAGTGTCCTCCTAATCTCTGGCCCTGGAGTAGCTGAGAGCTCAGGCCCTCGCTCTTCAGTGTGCCCTCAGAGAAAAGTAGTCAATCACTCCTGTCTCTCTGGTCTCCTGCCACACTCTGAGCTCACATAGCCTGTGACTGAGTGTTTCTCTCTCTGGCACACGGCTCCATTTGGAGTCTCCAAACCCAGCAGATTCCTGCAGCATGCTCCCGTGCTGCTCCTCCCAGTGGAAGGGGGAGGTCTCCCTAGATCTGTCACTTGTGGGGTCCCTGCTCGAAGAGTAGTGGCCTGACTGTACCTTGGATCACGGTTTATGGCAACCCCGAGTTGAGAGCCTACTCCTCAGCTCCATCTTTGCAGCAGCTTCCCCGCTGCAATACTGGGGAGCTCTGTCACACTCAGGCACCCCCAATCTTTCTGTGACCCCGAGGGTCCTAAGACTGCACTGTCCCAGCAAGGATTTCACCCTCTGCTTAGCCACTGGAGTGATGTCCCTCCATGGAGCAGACTTCTAAAAGTTCTGATTTTGTGTTCCGCTGCCCTATCACTTGCCAGTAGCTGGCTGACAGAGGTTCCCTCCCCCTGTGGTCTATCTACCCATGTATCGCCTCAGATTCACTTCTCCACATGTCCTACCTTCCAGAAAGTGGTTGCTTTTCTGTTCCTAGAATTGCTGCTATTCTTTTCTTTGATATCCTGTTGAGTTTGTAGGTGTTCAGAATGGTTTGATAACTATCTAGCTGAATTTCTGGGACCAGATGAAATTCAGGTCTTCTACTCCTCTGCCATCTTATGCCTCCTACCACTTCTCTTTTAGAACTCTCTGGTCTTTTATTTATTTATTTATTTATTTATTTATTTATTTATTTATTTGACAGAGAGAGAGAGAGAGCACAAGTAGGCAGAGCAGCAGGCAGAGGGAGAGGGAGAAGCAGGCTCTGTGCTGAGCTGGGAGCCCAATGTGGGGCTCAACCCCAGGACCCTGGGATCATAACCGGAGCTGAAGGCAGTTGCTTAACTGACTGAGCCACCCAGGCACCCTGAACTCTCTGGCCTTTTAAAATGCCAGTAAGAATAGCAATAAAATAAATACATAAGTGTTTGTTTTGATGACAAAGAAATTCATAAGTGAGCATACAATTCCCCCTTTGAATCATTTTAACCACTTAAAATTTTTGCATTGAAAAAATGTTTAAGTTTACAGAAGAGTTGGAAGACTAATACAATAGACAATTTTATGATACTTGCATTTAATTTTGGGTAGATAGTAAGCAAATGCGTTAATAACTGGAGCTAGTTTCCTAAAGCAGGCATGTATGGAGGTGTATGGCTTCCATAGCAACAATTTGTCAGTCTTGATGGTAATGCTTTTAGAGTCATCCAGCTTGTTGGTTAGCTCCATCACATGTATAAAGACCCTTAAGGTGAGTTGTATTTCTAAAGATCTAACTAGATATCCAAGTTTGCAATATAAGATCTGAACTGATAAAAGTAGATTAAAAATATGAATACCTAAAAGGATTTTCAGAAAACATATATCATATATCTTTCCAGAGTTTCTGATACTGATCCTTTAGTGGCTATGATTGTTATAAAAATTTTACTAACGACCAGAACTATCAAACTAGTGTATCTTGAGTTCAGTAAGGTATTTGACAAATCATTGATAAATCTCCTGTGGACAAGATAGACAAAGAAAGTTGGTTTTGATGGGCTAGAAGAGAAATACATGTTAGCTGGTTAGGCAATCATAACAAGTAGGGTTTCTGGTAGCATGTGAAATGGCCTATCCTAAAAAAAAGTTCTATCAGTGACAGCAGTGAAAGCATGATTAACATTTATTCAGGTAATAGAGCTAGAAAAGGCAGGTAATGTACTAAATGGCAGATACCAATTTAAAATAATGGCTAGCCTGATCAGATAAATGTAGCAAAATGAAATTTAACAAGAATAAATGTGAACTGGGGCACCGGGGTGGCTCAGCTGGTTAAACATCTGCTTTCGGCTCAGGTCATAATCCTGGGGTCCTGAGATCAAGCCCATGCTGGGCTCCCTGCTCAGCGGGGAGTCTGGTTTTCCCTCTCCCTCTACTCCTCTTCCCTACTCAGATACTCTCTCTCTCTTTCTCTCTCTCTCAAATAAATAAAT
Organism: Potos flavus; assembly: GCA_028534135.1. Lineage (NCBI taxonomy): Eukaryota > Metazoa > Chordata > Mammalia > Carnivora > Procyonidae > Potos > Potos flavus. The sequence goes on along the minus strand of CM052896.1, from coordinate 96,862,209 downwards.
AACATCTTTTTAAAAAAAGAAAAATAAATGTGAACTGTTGGCGGTAATGCAAACTGGTGTAGCCACTCTAGAAAGCAGTACAGAGTTTCCTCAAAAAGTTAAAAATAGAACTACCCTACAATCCAGCAATTGCTTTACTAGGTATTTACCCAAAGGATATAAAAATACTGATGCAAAGTGACACATACACCCCGATGTTATAGAAGCATTATCAACAACAGCCAAATTATGCAAAAAGCCCAGGTGTCCATCAACTGATGAATGGATAAAGAAGATGTGGAGTATATATACAATGGAATATTACTCAGCCATCAGAAAGAATGAAATCTTATCATTTCCAAAGACGTGGATGGAGCTAAAGTGAATTATGCTAAGTGAAACAAGTCAAAGACAAATACCATATGATTTCACTCATATGTGGAATTTAAGAAACAAAACAGATGAACATAGAGGAAGGGGGAGCAAAAAAGAGATGGAAGCAAACCATAAGGACTCTTAACTAGGGAGAATAAACTGAGAGTTGCTAGAGGGGAGGTGGGCAGGGGATGGGCTAAATGGGTGATGGGAATTAAAGAGGGCATTTGTGATGAGCACTGGGTGTTATATGTAAGTGATGAATCACTAAATTCTACTCCTGAAACCAATATTACACTATATGTTAACTAACTAGAATTTAAATAAAAACTTGAAATAAAAAATAATAAAATAAAAAGTAAACATGATAAATACCAAAAGAAGGAATGTGAAGACCTGAATTTAGATAAAAATTAATGATAAAAAAATCCACAAGAATTTATGATTAATATTTATAAAGAAAAGCCACACTTTACAATTTTGTCTAGACAGTAAAGATGAGGTATAACTATAACATTTTTTTCAAATGTAAAAATTTAAATATTCATGACTTGTTTCTTTACAAGGACTATTTGTACTTACTAAAATTGTTCTCTTATTGTTTAAAATTATTCAGAATTTTTGTTGTTTTCAATGGTTTTAATCAGAATCCTTATTAAAATTTGTTTTGCTATATATACTTGCCTTCCAAGAAAATAAAAGGTATAATCTTGCCTGTACCTGCATTTTGGTATCAATTTCTAATGCTTTATATAAACCGCTTAGAATAGTACCTGTTACATAGTTAGCATTCAAAAATTATCTCATCATTATTACTATAGTCACTTAATATATTGGCTAACTAGAGGGAAAGAATATGCTGATTGTTTCATGGAAGAGTCCTTATACACCTAGGGCATTACTAAATATATCTTGTTTTTTTACCTCTGTCTTGTAAGCTTAGTTAATGGACATCTATTCTTTATAGACAGATGATATATCATAATTTTTCATGGAACATATTTAACGAATATTTTATCAGTGTATAATATGTGCCAAGCTGTGCTAGATGTTGGGCAGATTGATCATATAAACGAAGAGATCTGATCCTTGTCTTCGTGGACCTTATAATCCAAAGATATAAATATTAAACCCATGAATAAGTATATAATTGTAAATTGTTATAAGTGCTATAAATGAAAAGAACAAGATGCTATAAGAGAGAGTAGTTGCAAACATAATTTAGACTGATGGAGGCAGAGCAGAGGTCTTTCTATGAGAAAGAGATACACTGGGACAGAAAGAATAGATAGAAGTCAGTCAGGCAAAGAATGGGGTTAAGAATATTTTAGCGGGAACAGCCCATTACCCCAGGCAAGAAAAAGCTCAATGAAGCTTAGTAAGCAATGAAAAAAGGTAGAGGAATGGTTAGACAAGGGCCTAGAAAAGTTGGGGGGAGCCGGATCATGTAGAATCTAGCAGAACATGTCAAGGAGTTTTAGTTGTATTTTAAATGTAGCAAGAATCATTGAAAGTTTCAAGTAGAAAAGTGACATGATTTACTTTACGTTCTAAAAAGCTGACTCTGGCTTTGAGAGGAAGAGTAAACTGAAGAGAGGCTAAAGTGGAACTGATGAGACTAACCACTGAAATAACGGAGATGAAAGATGATGGTGGATTAGACTAGGTTGTTTCCTGGGAATTTATCATGCTGAGTAAATTCAAAATAGCCACCAATAAATCTCATAGGATTTCCTAAAATAAAATCTGGGATAATAAGACTAGTTTTGTATCTCATGAGACCACTAACAGTTATGATACACTTATAAAACTAGTACATTTAAGAATATATTCTTTTGTATTATACTGTGAGTTCCTCAAGGGCAGCGCCTAAATCATGTATAATCATTTAAAAACTCATGGCATTTAGCAGATATATATGTATATACATCTATATCTATATATCAAAACAAATATTTAGTAGAATCAATGTAATACAAAATGAAATCAAAGATAAATATAGATTGGAATTATGAAAGGCTTTAGGGAGGAGGATGGACTTTAGCTAGCACAAGATTTATTTTTAATTTTTAAAATTTTTTATTATTTATCTATTTTTTATTTTTTAAAGCCTTTATTTAAATTCTAGTTAGCTAAGATACAGTGTAATATTCATCTCAGGTATACAAGACAGTGATTCAAGACTTCCATACAACACCTGGTGCTCCTCTTGATAAGTGCACTCCTTAATCCCCATCACCTATTTTACCCATCCCCCAACCCTCCTCCCCTTTGGTAAACATTAGTTTGTTCTTTATAGTGAAGAGTCTGTTTCTTGATTTGCCTGTCTCTCTTTTTTCTCCCCTTAGCTTATTTGTTTTGTTTCTTAAATTCCACACATGAGTGAATCATATGGTATTTGTCTTTCTCTGACATATTATGCTTAGCATAATACTCTCTAGCTCCATCCATGTCATTGCAAGTGGTGCAAGATTTCATTCTTTTTTATGGGTGAGTAATGTTCCATTATATACGTATATATATATTCATTATACTTATGTGTATAATGATACACATACACCATGTGTGTGTGTGTGTGTGTGTGTGTGTGTGTGTGTATTTCTTTATCCATTCATTAGTTGATGGACACTCAGGCTATTTCCATAGTTTGGTTATTGTAGATAATGCTGCTATAAACATTGGGGTGCATGTATCATTTAAATCAATATTTTTGTATTCTTTGGATTATAGGGTAGTAAAGCAACTGCTGGATTGTAGGGTAGCTCTATTTTTTAACTTCTTGAGGAACCTCCATACTGTTTTTCAGAGTGGCTGCACCAGTTTGCATTCCCACCAACAGTGCAAGAAGGTTCCATTTTCTCCACATCCTTGCCAACACTTGTTGTTTCTTGTGGCACAAGAATTAATTAATCAAAGGAATAGGCCTTGCAACTAAACTCAACAGTTGTATGTATGAGCCTTTAGAGAGGAACACCAGCATTAATCACATTTCCAAAGGAGGTCACCACCTATAAAAATGTAATAACCATGGAGCTAGGCCTTATAGGATGCCTAAAGGCTGAAAAAGAAGGAGAAAGAAAGGATTGTTCAACTGGGCAAAGGAAAGAGGAAGTGTGAAGGGGGAATTATATAGGTAACATCTGAAAGTTGAGTTAGGATCAGTGAGGTGATCAATCACCTAAAATAACAAATATTTACTTTTATTCAGGTATTGCATTAAGTACTTTACATTCCTTTTCCTATTTGAATATTCATAACTTAACCATTAAGTAATAATGAGGTTAATATTATTGTTATTCTTATTTTAGAGCAGACTGGGGCTTAGAAAGAAAAAGCAATATACCCAATGTCATAGAACTACTAACTGACAGAACTGAAAATATCAGATGCCAAAGTTCATCCCGTTTTGTAAGGCACAATGCATACTGCTTCCCAGATTTGAAAAACGTCTTTGTAGCTTATTTTAATACAGCTTCCTACAATAGTTAGCTTCATGAAAAACTTATAAGAACATATATTTATTAGCTCAAACAATTAGTACTAATTCATAAAACATACACACATAATTGGGCCACAATATTACTCAAAGGTCAAGGCTAGGAAAAAACAATTGGCATCCTATCAAGTCATCCCTTTACTAACAACTACAGTAGTGTTATAAAAACTTCTTGGCATTTTAAATTCAAATTTTGAGAAAATCAGCAGTCCTTTTCAAAGAAACTTAACATTAAGTACATGGACATTTCGAGCAAAAATTTTACTTGCTTTTTGTAAACATTCATGCACTTTTTACTCCTTTCATATGTCAGGAAAAATTGTGAAAGACTTTAAAATGGAAAAAATATTAGGTGTCCTGTGTAGTGGACCATTCTGATTATCTTCTACAGCCTTTCAGCTATCTTACAACTCTAACTTGCAAAAAACTGATAGTAATGTAAATGGTTTGTATCCAAATGATTCTTTGTCCAACAGAAGTGCAACAGGCTGCTTTGCAGATTGACTAAGTGTTGAATCTATTTGTAAATTCATTTCCACATTCTTAATGCTTATATATTTTCTGTTTGAGCTTTCCTGTGAAGCAGTTGTAGTATCTATCTGGTTCCCTCAATAATTAATGTATGAAATAACACCTTGCATATGTATTCATTTAGTGTTCGTAATAAAGTTATGATTTTACTTTCAACAAACTATTAACAGTTTTAGAGATCATTCATCCACTGAGATGCCCAATGAATTCAACTAATGGACCAGGTAAACCACACTGTTGAAGAAGCATACTTTTAAGCACTTGCATCAGCCCATAGGTATCTTTGTTTTGCAACCACAGGTAAATCCCAAACGCCAACAAAACTCTTTTTCCTTTGCTCATTTGATTTGTTTCCAATTCCACATGTGAATGAAATCAGATGGTATTTGTCTGACTTATTTTGCTTAGCATTATACTCTATAGCTCCATTCATGTCATTTAAATGGCAAGATTTCATTCTTTTTTATGGCTGAATAATATTCCATTTTATATGTATATCACATCTTTTTTTCCATTCATCAGTTCATGGACATCTGGGCTGCTTCCATAATTTGGCTGTTGTAAATAATACTGCTATAAATATAGGGGTGCATGTTTCCCTTTAAATTAGTGTTTTTGTATTTTGGGGGTAAATACCCAGTAGCACAATTCTTGGTTTGTAGGGTAATTCTAATTAACTTTTTGAGAAAACTCCACATTGTTTTCCAGAGTGGCTATACTAGTTTGCATTCCTACCAATAGCGCAAGACGGTTCCTCTTTCTCCACTTCCTTGCCAATACTTGTTTCCTGTGTTACTGATTTTAGCCATACTGATAGGTGTGAGGTGATATCCCATTGTAGTTTCGATTTGCATTCCCTGGATGATAAGTGATGTTGATCATCTTTTCATGTGTCTGTTGGCCATGTGGAAGTCTTCTTTATAGAAACGTTTGTTCATGCCTTCTGTTCCTTTTTAAATTGGATCTCCCTAAGGGTTTTAAGCCAAATTTTACTTTATTACTTCTTTTTTTTTGCCTCTCATTTTATTTTTTTAAAAGATTTGATTTATTAGAGAGAGAGCATTGTGAGAGAGAAAAAGAGAGAGAGAGAGCAGCAGTAGGGGCAGAGGGAGAGGAGAAGCAGACCCCCAGCTGAGCAGAGAGTCTGATGCAGGGCTCGATCCCAGGACCCTGGGATCATGATCTGAGCCAAAAGCATAAGCTTAACCAACTGTCTCTCACTTTATATTGATATTAGGGACTAAGATAGATTTTTTTGGCATCCATCATCTAAATTATTACTGTTGAGTCAGTTATACTTTCAGTTTAATCTTTTCTAGCCTGGAACTTTTTATAAACTATCATTCAGCCAGTGACTAAAACAAGTGATATATATTCTTACAAGTTTTTATTTGAAGATTCATAATCTCAGTTGTATGAAGACTCAACTCCCTAAATGGTTTTGATGAGAACATAATGAAGGAAAAGAAAGTAAGATGAAAAATCATGAGGCAAAAAGCAGGGTTAATAGAAATTAAATATTAGTTTGGCTAGTTTGTTTGTATTTTAAGAATCTTGATGATATTAGAGTATTTCAGGTATAGGAGAAACTCTATTAAATTCCTTGATGGAATAGGCTCAGTGGCACTTACTCTTTAGAAAAAAAGTATGCTGAAGATCCTTCAGAATAAAACACATCATCCATTATATGTTATAGCCTATCCTCCAAGGAAAGGAGGTAGGGTGTATGCTTGCAAAACCATCAACGCAAAAGCCTCTTGTCTTACCGGTTCATCTGTACTGCCTGTTGCATGATGGGAATAAGTGATGAGACCAGGAATGGGCTGCTCACCGTGTGCCATGATAACAGCTGGACTGGTGTAGAATGGATGCTTCTAATGCACAACACATAACAACTATGAATACAGTGACAGAAAGACATGAAACTATACAAGCAAAATGAATAGAAAGAAAAAGGGTGAAAACAAATGAAACAATGAAATGCCAAAATTTTTCAAATGTAGTATGACAATATCAGCTTAGACTTCAAATTTTGTAAGCTTTTTCTTAAGATTGAAATTGATGGTACTTTTTACTCTTTTAATTAACAGTAAAAGAGAAAGAGGATACAATGATTTAAAGATGTACCTATTTAACCAATCAGTTCCGTAAAAACAAAATGAAACAAAACAAAACAAAAATCACATACAATTTAAACATTTACTAGCCTTAAGTAAAGACTTAATGGACCACTGAATAGATCTAGAGACAAAATCATTTGGTCTTCAGTGAAAGAATCACCTACTGGTTGTCTAAATGGACACCTTAAAAAGATCTCTATGATCCTTTCTAATCTATGTGTTGTCAAAAAACGTCTCAAGCTATCCTCATAGCCAAAATATCTGGGTGATAACCGAAAACTTTAGGAATTCCTTCATTAGGTTTGCAATCTTGTGTTCTCAATGAACAATCATTATTCCCAGCAATGATATGTTATTTTCTGAAGATTTTAAAGTATACTGGGTGGATTATACTAGGTATGAATAATAATATGTGATGTTCTATGAATAAGGTGACTAAATTTATGCAAGTACTGCACTGTACTCTATTTACTACCAAAATTGCCCAAAGAGAATCTGTAATACTTTGGTACTATTCTAATAATATTTATTCCTTTATTGAATAAAAAATGCAAATACATTATATCTATTTCCTCTCTATACCACTAGGGTAATTTAGGTCAAGTAACATTTAAATAAGTGTCAACTGCTGGAAAACCCATCTTAAAAAATATTAATCTTTGTCAACTAATTTTTTGAATCATCTAAGGTCTCTTACCTTCAGTCTGTGGCTCCTTTATGAATTTGTTAATATTTGACGTTTTAAACATATGAAAGTCATATATTTAATATGACTGCAAAAATGACATTTCCAAAGAGTTCTTAAATGTCACATTTTATCTATTTACCTTTTACTTCAATATGTAACAGCAATATCTTTAATGTCTCAGGACTGAGAACAAACTTCAATGCTTTCAGGGACTCTACATTATGGAGGGCACATAGCTATGAGTGTCATGAATATCCTGGTTCTTTTTTAAGGATGCCCTGAAGAGGTACTGAACTCATGAAAAAACTGGATGGATAGAGGGATGAAATCAGTACATTTACCTGTGGTTCCTTTAGATCTTTGGGTCTCTGTCAGCAGGCTTACCTTGGCAGCAATGGCTGCTGCAGTTATATGTGATGAAGAACTGTCTTCTGTTGAAGCAACACCACTGTCTTTCTTCTCTTCTTCCTCTTCCTCACATTGAACCCCTTTGTCTTCTGTCTGTTTATGCGGGCTAGTTGTGGGAGGAGGGGACAGAGGAGGTGGTGGGGAAGGTAAATCTTCAAGTTCATCATGCACTTCCTTTACTTTTACGATGGCATCACGTAAAAGGTCAATGGCATGAGGTAGAGCTGGCAGTATAAACTGAAAGCATTCCTGTATGCAAGAGGAAGAAAAAAAATGAAGATAAAGCACTTTTGTAGGCATATAAAATGGTAACAACCAACTTACTTGTGACTTTGGATCTATATTTCTCTCCACCTATCTTAAGAATGAATCATATGGAAAATATTGTCTTTGCAATGTGAAATATGAAGTAAACATGGTACATAGAATTCTCTGTAAGCTGAAGAACTAGAGTACTATATAAGCATATAGTATATTTTTCTTAAAGTAAAATTATTATACAACTTCAGGTTTTAAAGATGCACTATGGGAAAGGCAGGAAAGAGTTTTCACCTTTCTAGTTAGAGCAGAACACTAGAATTAACAAACCAGTTGAGGACTGACTTATTTTATTCAGAGAGCTAAAGTTCTGACTATTATCATAAAATATAGCTAGGCGACATTGTGCAATATACAAAAAATGTTTGTACAGAGCACTGCATAAAAATTAATAGAGTTTCCTGCTCAAGTGCCCACTATTACCTAAAATGTATTACCAAAAGAGAATAGGTGAGAACTTTAAAATCAGAACATAGGGCCAGATATGTTTGGGGAATGTGTTCAGGCAGAGGTCTTTCTTTTTTACATTTAAAGTAACTTACCTTAAAATTTAAGATGTAAAGAAATATCTTAAAATTTACAGAGGGTTATGGGAATACATGTAAGGTTACCCGATCTTTTGACTTCTCTTTATACGGCTCAATCATTTTAGTGATAAAGATTATATAGCAAAGAATTTAATCTTGACCAACGAGAACTCTGGCTTTTACTTTCAGCTTTTGGGAGGCGAACTCTAGTTCCTGGTCTTGCCTAAAAGGAGTGTCTTTGTTTGCCTGAGATTTGGCCACTGGACAATCTAACAATGTGGATTATTATGAGGACTTTGGGAAACATGATATTAGTTTTGCCTCTGGAAGGAACTGGAGACTAAAGGCCTAAGTTTCCCCTCTGGGAAGGATTAGACTAAAGGTCAACTATGTGGGTAATATGTGAGCAAGTCCCAATAAGAACACTGGACATCAAAGGCAAAGGTGAGTGTGCCTAGTTAGTGATATTCTGTGTGTATTATCTCTTCTATGGCCAAGAAGAGGTAATGCTGTCCCTGGCTCCATGGGAGAGGATGATCAGAAGTTCCTCATCTAGTACCTCTCAGGATTTGCCCTATATGCTTCTTCCTTTGGCTTGTTTCAGTCTGTATTCTTTCCCTGCAATACACCACAACAGTGAGTACAACAGTTTTCGGTGAGTTCTGTGAGTCCTTCTTGTTAATAATTAAAATTGAGGGTGGTTTTAGAAACCCCCTAAATTGCAGGTTGGTGTCCAAAGTGAGGGCAGTCTTGTGGAGTGCTCCAGCTTTATAGTTGGCTAACTTTTACAGCTGGCCCAAAATCCTTACAGTTGGTGTTAGAAGTGTGACTCACTAGAAGATCCTGACTCATGTGATCATGAAACATCATCTGAGCAGAGAAAGGAAGAGAGGGTGGGGATGATTAATCTTTAGAGCCTGGATAAACACAGGGTCACCCACAGAACGCAATTGCAGCTGTGCTGTGATTAGTTATTGGTGCTAAAAGTTAGCAATGGAATTTTGAAATGAAAGATCAAACTTTTAAGGTGTGTCAGTGGGTGCATAAAGAAAAAAGGTAAATTTGTAATCTCTTAGTTATTGTTATTTGCACAAGCTAAAACAAAAGGAAGAATGTTGGGGTGAATCCTGAGGTTGTGCCAAGCTTAGATTTTGGCTGATCTAACATATAGCTGCCAGCCCCTGAGCTGCTTCCAAGAAAAAAATGTTATGCTGAAATGATTAATAGTGAATAAAGTTAGACTTATTCCTAAGAGAATGGAGTAAAAGAAATGAGAGATTCAAGAGACCTGTCCTATAAGGGTAGAAATATTTAAATGATTATTAAGAAATGGATGAATAAAGTGGGCATTGTTGGGGCAAAAGAAAGGTGTTAATGTAGCAGCATTATGCATTGAGCAGACAGATGGGAGCACTGATCTCCCAACATTGAAGGGTCCTAAACAATCTCTATTTACCCTAGTTTGAAGGAATTTTAAAAGCTAGAAGGCAAAGATAACTAAAAGAAACCTCATCTTGAATCACCTTAAGTGATGGTCCCATAATCTAATCAAGATAAGGCCTGACAAAAGAGTGTGAAACCCTTGGTACAAACCAGGCCTAGAAATCCAAGGCCATATGCACATAAATGGATAAAATGGTCATGGGATGGAGAAGATACTTTTCTGGGATTTCTCAACATGGGATCCGTCACATAAATACCTGATGAAGGTCTAATGGGAGGTACAGTTAGATTGAAAGGATACAGGGATGCAACAGTTGATGGAATTATAGTGAAAGTTGGGATGAAAATTAGAATGTCTGGACAGTGAACTTCATATGAAGTGATCAGTCTACTTTACCTGATTGCATTATGGGGATGGATATTGTGTTTGACTAGATAATTCTTCTTTTACCTCATATTGTAAAATAGAAAGCATATAAATCCACTCTTCCACCATATACATAATACATGCTCAGTGGGAACAAATAAGATTGCCTGAGTTCACACAGGTCATTAATGTGCTGTACAACAGACCTGTGTGGAGTGCAAACTGGGTTCATGGAAGAAATCTGTGAGTGACACTTAGCAACAACTGCTGGGACTTTGGGCCAGAAAATTTCCATTTGAGAGACAATTACTAGCTTGCTATTGGACTTTAATTGAGACTACCCTTATGACTGAAAAACATAAAATAAGCTTGAAAACGGAAATATCCATAATGTTTTGGGAATATCAGAGAAATGCTCTAATGGGGAAGGCAATGCCCAGGAGAGTTCCATAATAAAATGGAAATGGTGCATATAGGATCATGCTACCAGGAGAATGCAAGGAGGTACTCACGAGCAGGTAGCCTCTTTTCACCTAGGGCCGACTTCGGAACCACCTGAGGAGCTGCTGGATCCTATGGCCACTTGGGCCACTTGGGCGGTGCCCTATAAACAGCTTTCTATTGATCAACAAAGAGCTGCTTGGTTTATGGATGGCAATTCCAAGGTGAAGGGACAGCATCCTGTTTGGAAGGCCGCCACTCTGATTGAAGAAGGTAAAAACAAATCAGCTCGATAGGCTGAACTGCATGATGTTTGCCCCTATGTTTGGGTTTTTACCAACTCATAGGAAGTGTCCAGTGGCCTGGCCATATGGTCAGGCGGAAGGGCAATGGAAAATTGGTCTATCAAATGGATGCTTGTATGGGGCATGGCCTATGAAATCACTCTGGGAATGTAAGGGATATGTTTTAAGTAGAATACGTCAATGCCCATCAGAAAAACCCCCTTTCAGAAATGAAAGTTAATTGGAATTGGTGAGCAGATATCCCAGTATGCATGCTTGACATGGCACCTGGGCCCATGAAATGAGTGGGCAATGGGGGACTGCAACAGTGCAGATATGAGCTAAATTGATATATTCTTCTTGCACCCACTCAGGCACTAAATGCCAACGAGAACTGTTCTGTCTGCTAACAAAAAAGACAGACAGCAGAAGGTTATGCAGCATGTCCCATAGGGGAAAGTCCTGTACATAGTTAGCAAGTTGGACTGATGCTTCTAGTCCCTTGAGGCTACAAATGAGCCCTAACAGGCACAGACATTTACTTTGGACTGGGCTTTGCTTACCCAATGGTAGATGCAAATACTCAGTATACTATAAAAGGACTAGAACAGAAAATATTGTACCAATGACCGCGGAGTCACATTTCTTTAGACCAAAGTACACACTTTCATACTCAGAGCAATGATTTGATAGAAAATTGGAATGGGCTATGGAAACATTTGCTGTCTAAAATGGAGGAGCATGGCTTATATGCTTTCATTAGTGTGTGGTCACACTCAACAAGAGGGAGGCCAAGGGAGGGTCCCCACTGAATATAGTCCTCTACTTTTCTAGAGAAGAGGGGGCTGGGACACAATGCTGGTATACTTTTTTCTTTAGGACTATACTTTTTCTTTTATCATATCACAATAACTTTGTTTTTTTTCTATCTGATGCTGTGGTACTAGGATCAGGGCTGCAACTGTGCATGCCAGAAGCAGGATGATTCTTAAGCAGAAACTATTAACTATACCTTTAAACCTTTATGTCAGAGTTCCTAACGGCCTGATGGGGTAGATTATGCCTGACTCCATCTGGCCAAATTGGGATTGACAGTGGATGCATTTATATCACCTGGTGTTTGAGACTGCTCACTAGTAACCCTACCTTGTATGAATGGAAAAGGACTAAGCAGGTGGCACTTGTAAACAAGTATTACTGGTGGCAATCCGGACCAGCACAGTGGCCAAATCGACTGCCTCATTAAAAGATTTTCAAAGGGAAAGTCTGAGTATAAATAGAAAGAAGGAGGAATGGTAGCTGAGGGTAAACGAATGAATAAATGGGTTATGTAATGAGGGAGATCAAATATATTGGTGTCTCAAAATCTTAGAAAAAGAGAAGATATTGTTTCTTAGCTCAGTTGTAACAGATGCCAGGAAGGTTAAAGTCATATGTTGCTGAGACTACTCCTGCTTTGGGAACCTGACAAGCCCGTAAACCTGAGTAGCATAGCTCTGGGAGACATTTTGATCATTTGATATAATGATAGACTAGGCTAACTGTTAGCATCTATGTAGAACTCCAATAGTGTGCCAGCTATCTTTTAACTCAGATTTCAGGTTATATCTACAACTCTACTGTGAAATGTTATGATACTGTCATTGCTAGTAAGATTATAATACTGATATTGATGATCATATGTATTAGGACATTGAGTTAAATCCTCCTCAAAATGTAATACCAATGGGAAATGACTGGCCTGAACAAGATAGCTAATGTCTGTGGTAAATAGTTCTGTGGAAATGTATCATAGGATAAAAATAGTAGCAGATCAAGGTAAAAAATTAGTATATTAGTACAAAAATATGAAATATGTGTAATGGCTTTAGAGGATAAATTAGCTACTTCTCAAATTTATCCCTATCCCACACTGGATCCTCTAAATCTTAGATACAGTCGCACTGATACTGTTGTTATATCTGTAATATAAATGCTGTAGTAAATATAGATGCCCAGCCAGACAAATATAATCATTTTTCTATAAGAGAGCTTTGCCCAAAAGCCAGGGGGTATCTTATGTAATGAAAAATTAACCTTACCCCAAGAGAATCTGGCCCTTGCTCTCAGTTACTGGGATATTATAGGAGTGTCTTTTTTTGCCTGGGAACTTTGGCTACTAGACAGTGTAACAATGTGATTTATGATGAGGGCTTTGGGCATTTTGGTATCCGTTTTGCTTCTGGAAAGTGCTGGAGGCTAAAGTAAAGAGCCTAACCTTTGGAAAGGGCTAGAGAGTAAAGGCCAGCCTTATGGGCAGTATACAATAAGCCCCAGCAAAAACCCTGAACACTAAAGGTTTGGAGCTTCCCTGATTGGCAATACTCCCTGTGCTGTTATACACTGATGCCAAGAGAGTAATGCATTCATGATTCTACAGGGAGAGGATAACAGAAGGTCTGTATTTGGTACCTCTCTTCCAATCTTGGTTAACTTTAATCTGTACCCATTCTGTGTCATAAAGCACAACTGTCAGCTTAACATCTTTTGGTGAGTTCTGTGAGTCTGTCTAGTGAATTACTGAAACTGAGGGTGGTTTTTGGGAATGCACTAAATTGCAACTGGTGTCAGACACTAGTGAGGGCAGTCTCATGGAGTCCTCTAACATTATGGTTGACTAACTCTCATAGTTGGTGAAACTTAACAGTAAATCATATAAATCTCAAGATTGCTTACCTGAGATCCTTTCTTGCTACCTGGCAGGTTAATTATGAGAGTTTTCCCTCTGATTCCACATACAGGCCTGAAAGGAAAGGGAATGGATGAATACAAAATTGCAATGAATGGTTGGTTTAAATACATTCAACAACAAAGAGCAATCATTGTACTTACATGTGAACAACTGTTTTAGAATAAAATTGTTACAACTAGAGATTCACCAATTGCTATACAAATTGGGCACTCTGGCTGAGGTTTTTACAATAATGGTTAGTGTGGTAGATTGGAAAAATGTACTGAACATGAAATCAGAATAAATCAGCCAATTTAAAGAAATAATGGCCAAAACATATTCTTTCTCAAACTTAGCTTCTTCATATCTCATATAGTTCTAAGATTTCAGTGAGATAAATGTATTAAAAATGTCTAGCACAATAACATTTATATTCAAAAGTCTAACACAAAAAGCAATCAAGAGTTAAGTGAGACTTACATTTGAGCTCTTGCTTCTCAGAAAAGGATGTAAGTTTTAAAGTAAAATAAAGTTTCTCACAAATGAATGGTAGTGGGAAGAGTTTGGAGGGGTTAGCTGCTGTAAAAGCCACTGAAGAACATGGGCAAGTAAAAGAAGAAAGGTCTTTCAGGGATCACTGTAAATTTTCAAGCTACTTTTAAAACAAGTGGTTAGATAAGAAACATAAAACAGCAGAAAAGCATGGGAAGAACAAGAGTCAAGAACTGAAGGCCTAGATTTCATATGAGAGTTGGAATCATACTCTACCAATAATTGGCTGTGTTACTTTTACCTGGTAACATCTCATTTTCATCATCTGAAAACAAAGGGATTCATCTATTTCTAAAATTTTACAACTAAGATTTTAAAAGTCATGTAAAAACCTTTTCCCAAAATTTCTTCCTAAGAATGAGTTTATTCTTTAATTACTTTCACTTTCTGAAATAATCTAAAATTGTCATATTTTGTTTTTTTCTTGTGTCCTATTCACAGAGTCAATAGCTATTTTTTTTAAATTTCCATATTCTAATTGAGATATAATTGACAAATAACATTGTATTAGTTTTAGGTGTACATAAATGATGTAATAGGTGTATATATTGTGAAAGGATTACCACAATAAGTTTAGTTAACATCCATCACTACACAGTGACTATTTTTTTTTCTTGTAATGAGAACTCTTGCAATCTACTTTCTGCTATACAATACATACTGCTATACAATACAGCAGTATAACACATAACCCATTTCTTTCCTTTACCTCCTTACTATTAATTACAGTCACCATGCTGACATTATATCCCTAAGATTTATTTAACTCATAAGTGGAAGTTTGTGTTTTTGACCACCTTCCCCCATTTCACCTACTCTGCAATCCCTGCCCCTGGCAACCACCAATCTATTCTCTGTATTTATGAGTTTGGTTATTTTTAGATTCCACACAAATGTGAAATAATAGTATTTGTCTTTCTCTGTCTGATTTATTTCATTTAACATAATACACTCAGGTCCCATATATGTTGGTGCAAGTGGCAGGATTTCCTTCATTTTTATGGTTCAGTTATATTCCATTGCACATACATACCACAGTTTCTTTATCCATCTATCTGTCAGGAGACATAGGTTGTTCCATGTCTTGGCTATTGTAAATAATGGCACAATGAACACGGGGGTACACACATCTTTTCAAGACAGTGATTTCATTTCCTTTGGATAGATGCCCAGATTGAAATGCTGGATCATATGGTAGTTCCACTTTTAATTTATTGAGCAACTGCCATACTCTTTTCCATTGTGACTTAACTGGTTTACATTCCCTAACAGTACATAAGGGTTCCCTTTTCTATATATCTTCTTGTTATCTCATCTTTTTGATAATAGCCATTCTAACAGATGTAAAGTGGTATCCCATTGCAGTTTTGATTTCCATTTCCCTGATGATTAGTGATATTAAGCATCTTTTCACATACCTGTTGGCCATCTAGATGCCTTACTTGGAAAAATGTCTATTCAGATACTTTGTCCACTTTTTAATTGGATTTTTTTTCTACTGAGTTGTATGAGTTCTTTATATATTTTGGATATTAACTTCTTATCAGATATATAATTTGTGAATATTTCCTTCCATTTCATAGGTTGCTTTTTCATTTTGTTGATGGCTTCTTTTGTTGCACAGGTTTTTAGATTGACATAGTCCCATTTATTTTTCCTTTTGTTGCCTTTGCTTTTGGAGCCAAATCCAGAAAAGCACTACCAATATTGATGCCTAAAAGCTTATCCACTATGTTTTATTCTAAGAGCTTTGTGGTTTCAGGTCTTACATTCAAGTCTTTAATCTATATTGAGTTGATTTTTATGTATGGTTTAAGGTAGTGGTCCTATTTTCATACTTTTTCATTTAAGTGTCCAGTTTTCCCACCATTTATTGAAGACACTATCCTTTCTCCACTATATATTCTTAGTTCCTCTGTCATGAATTAATTGACCATATATGCATAGGTTTACTTATGTGTACTCTATTTTGTTCCACTGATCTGTGTGTCTGTTCATATACCAATATCATATTGTTTTGATTACTATAGCCTTGTAATATAGTTTGATCAGGAAGTGTGATGCCTCCAGCTTTGTTCACCTTTCTCAAGATGCTTCGAATATTTGGGGTCTTCTGTGTTTCTATTAGGAATGATTGATCTATTTCCATAAAAAATGCTACTGCAATTTTGATAGGAATTGCAGAGTATGTAGATTGCTTTGGGCAATATGGACATTTTAACAATATTATTTCAATCCCTGACCATAAAATATCTTCCTATTTGTGTCTTTAATTTTTTTCATCTATGTCTTGCAGTTTTCAGTGTATAGGATTTTCACTTACTTGGTTAATTTTATTCTTAGGTATTTTATTCTTTTTGATGCAATCATAAATGGGATTGTTTTCTTAATTTTTTGATAGTTCATTATTGGTATATAGGAATGCAAATGATTTTTAAATATTGATTTTGTATCCTGAAACTTTACTAATTATTTAGTTTCTAACATTTTTTTTGATGAAGTCTTTAGGGTTTTTTATATCTAATAGCATGTCACCTGCGAAGAGACAGTTTTCTTTCTTTTCTGATTTGGGTGACTTTTATTTTTTTTTTTCTTGCCTAATTGCTCTGGCTAGGACTTCCAGTACTACGTTGAATAAAAGTGGTGAGAGTAGGCTTCCTTGTTTCCTTCCTGATCTTAGAGAGAAAGCTTTCAGTTTTTCACCATTGAGTATGATTTTAGCTGTGGGCTTGTCATATGTTATTATATTTAGGTACATTCCTTCTATATCCATGTTGTTGAGAATTTCATGATGAATGGATGTTAAATTTTGTCAAATGCTTTTTCTGCATCTGTTGAGAGGATTATATAATTATTTTTATCCTTTATTTTGTTAATGTTGTCTATCACATCAATTGATCTGTAGATGTTAAACTATCATTGCAACCCTGGGAAAAAATCCCACTTCATCATGGTCCTTTTAATATACTGTTGTACTCAGTTTGCTAATATTTTGTTGACGGTTTTTGCATCTATATTCATTAGGGATACTGACCTGTATTTTTCTTTTCTTGTAGTTTTCTTCTCTGGTTTTGGTATCAGGGTAATGCTGCTCTTGTAAAATGAGTTTGTAAGTGTTCCCTCCTCTTCTATTTTTTGGAAGAGTCTGAGAAGGATTGGTATTAATTCCACTTTAATTGTTTCATAAAATTCAATAGTGAAGCCATATGGTCATTGACTTGCTGGGAGGTTTCAAATTATTGATTCAATTTCCCTACTAGTAATTGGTGTCCTCAGATTTTCTATTTCAAGATTAAGTCATGGTAGGTTGTATGTTTCTAGAAATTTATCCATGTCTGGTAGGTTGTCCAATTTGTTGGCGTACAATTGATCACAACAGTCTCTTATGATCTTTGTATTTCTATAGCATCAGTTCTAATGTTTCCTCTTGTACAAATGATTATTTAGCTGAGTGTTCTTTTCATTATTTTTTTTTTTTTGGTGAATCTAATTTTTTAAATCTTCTCAAAGTATTAGCTCTTAATATCTTTGATATTTTCCATTGTCTTTTAGTTTCTATTTCCTTTATTTTTGCTCTGTTCTTTATCTCTTTCCTTCTAATAGCTATGGGTTTAATTTGTTCATCTTAGTTCCTTGAGGTATAAAGTTTAGTTATGGCCTAAAGTTGTAGGCATTTATTGCTGTGAAGGTCCCTCTTAGATTGCTTTTGCTTCATCTTGTAAGTTTTAGCATGCTATATTTCCATTTTCATTTCTCCCAAGGTATTTCTTGAATACACTTTTGATTTCTTCTTTCACCCACTGGTTGTTCAGTAGCATGTTGTTGACTTTCCATATATTTGTGATTTTTCCAGTTTTCTTCTTGTAATTGATTTCTAGTTTCATACCTTTATGGATAGAAAAGATGCTTGATAGGATATCAATCTAATTAAATTTATTAAAATTTGTCCTGTGGTCTAATATATGATCTATCATATATCATGATAGGTCATGATATTTATCATGGAGAATGGACCAAGTGTGTTTGAGAAAAATGTGTATTCTGCAGCTCTTGAAAGGAAAGTTCTGTAAGTGTCTGCTAAGTTCACTTGGTGTAAAGTGTCATTTAAGTTCAATGTTCCTTACTGATTTTTTTTTTTTTTTTGGATGACCTTTCCTTGATTAAAGTGGGGTACTGAAGTCTCCTACTATTTTGCATTTCTATTTTTCCCTTCAGATCTGTTAATAGTTGCTTTATATATTTAGCTGCTCCTATGTTTAGTGCATAAGTATTAACAAATGTTATATCCTTTTGTTGGATTAACCCCATTATTATTATACAATGACCTTCTTTTGTCTCTTATTACAACTTTTTTATTGAAATCTATTTTGTCTGATATAAGTATAGTTACCCTAACTTTCATTTTCCATTGGAAAATATTTTTTTCATCCCTTCACTTTCAGTCTGTGTGCATCCTTATATCTGAAGTGAGTCTCCTGTAGTTAGCATATAGTGGGGTTTCGTTTTTATTACTCCATTCAGCCGCCCTGTTTTGATTGGAGAATTCAGTCCATTTACATTTAAAGAAATTATTAATAGGTGTGGACTTACTGTAATTTTGTAAATTTTTTTTCTGGCTGTTTTGTAATACAGCCAGAAAAATTTTGATTTTCTCTTGCTCCCTTCCTTTGTGATTTGATGGCTTTCTGTAGTGGTGTGTATGGATTCCTTTCTCTTTATCTTTTGTGTGTCTCCTATAGGTTTTTGCTTTGTGGTTACAATGAGGCTTACATAAAACATATCTATAACAGCTGATTTTAAGTTGATAACAACTTAAGTTTGAACACATTCTAAAGTTCTATATTTTTACTCCCTCCACCATGTTTTGTTTTTGGTGTTACAATTTATATCTCTTTAACTTCTCTATCCATTAACAAGTTACTATAGTTATAATTATTTTTAATACTTTTGTCTTTTAACCTTCACATTAAGTATAAAAGGGATCAACCCATATTTACATTAGACTTTCTAAATTCAACCATATATTTACTTTTACAAGTGAGATTCATACTTTCATTTGTTTTCCTGTTACTAATTATTGCCCTTTTGTTTCAGCTGAATGAAATCCCTTTAACATTTCTTATAAGGCCAGTCTAGTAGTGCTGAACTCTAGCTTTTGCTTGTACAGAAAACTCTTTCTCTTTCAATTCTGAAGGACAACTTTGTTGGATAAAGGAGTCTTGTTTGGCAGGGATTTTTTTTTCTTTTGGCACTTGAGTATTTTGTGTCACCCCTTTCAGGCCTGCAAAGTTTCTGCTGAAAAATATACTTGTATCTTAAAAGGTTCCCTGTATATAAATTTTTTTTTCTCTTGTTACTTTTAACTTTTGACTATTTAATTATAACGTGCCTTTGAGTGGGTCTCTAGATTCACTTAATTTGGAACTCTTGGTCTTTCTGGGTCTGAATGTCTATTTCCTTCCTCAGGTTAGGGACATTTTCAGCCATTATTCTTCAAATAAGTTTTCTGCTTCTTTTTCTCCCTTTTCTCCTTCTGGGATCCTTACATTATGAATATTAGTCTGCTTGATACTGTCCCATAAGTCTCAAACTATCTTCAATTTTTATTTCTCTCTGACTAGATAAATTCCAATTGTCCTGTCTTCAAGTTTGCTGATTTTTTCTTCTGCTTCATCTAGTGTTGTTAAATCCCATTACTGATTGCTTTGGTTCAATTATGTATTCTTCAGCTATGTGATTTCTGTGTGGTAGTTTCTTATATTCTTTGTTGAAATTCTTACTTTGTTTAGACATTGTTCTCCTGACCTTGCTGATCATCTTTATAACCATAATTTTGATCTCTTTATCAGGTAAATCAGTTTATTCTCCTTAGTTAAGAGTCCTTATGATTTGCCTTCATCTCATTTATCTCTGTTGTACATCAGTATATTTATAACTTACCAAGTTATAAATGGAACTTGGAATTTAATTTCCAAGACTGTAACTCTATTTCCCAAGAATGTTTCTAAGAATGTTCCAAGGGTTAATTCCCTCCACCACAAGATTATTGGCAAATACAAATTCAGTTAATTCTTTCTCTTCTAACTTTCTTGCAAATAAGCCCAAGCCTGCTATGTCTCCAAATATACTTAATCTGCTCTAGGGTGACACCCTAAATAGTAGTGCTAGTAAAGTTATGCACATAAACTTCAATCAGTATTATGTGTGTATACGTAATAGTTATATCTAGATCACTATTTTTCTGTGTGCGTTATGTGTGTATGTGATATAATTAAAAGCTTTAGTATACAGACATAAGAAATAATAACTGTTATTTTCCCTTATTCTCTTTGGACTTTTACTTTGCCAAAAAAATTAGATTGGGCTTTTAAATTGGCCCTATCGGTTTCTTTGAATGTTTAAAAATTAATTATCAGATATATTTTTCATCTATAGAATGTCCAGAGTCATGACAAAAAGAAAATACTTTATCTTTACATAACTCCTTTGTTTAATAAAGTGGTTTATAAACACTATCTCATTTAATAATTTTCAAAAATACAAGTATTACAGTCTTAGTGTATTTCAATATTTATTAAACAACTAAGGACTTGCACTAAGTATTCTGGGATAGTAGGTGATAACACAAATTGGCCCAAAGTACCGTAAGTTCGAAATAAAAGCAGTAGCTTTTAGATGAGGGTATGAGATAAATCTTTCTGGAAGATGTAGCATTTAAGCGATTTTATAAAGGAAAACATCTGAACAGGTAGGACAAAATGGGGGGAAGAGCAAGAAAAAGAGGATAGTTTAGATGGAGAAGAAATGTAAGGCAAAGCACAGAGACACAAAAGAACCAAATGCATTTTGGTTATATTAAGTCTTTCATCTAGTGAGAGCATAGTGTACTTAGAGGAGTAATGTGAAGTAAGAGGTACCTAGTGGAAAGATGTCACAGTTTGATAAATTAGTAATTTCCAAAGTGTAGTCCCTGCACCAGAAACATACGCATCATTTGGTGATTTGTTAGATGCGTAAAACCTCTCATACTACCCCTCCCCTCTCCTCACTGAGTCAGAAACTATGGAGGTGAGATCCAGCACTCATGAAGCTCTCTAGTTGATTTTGTTCCATGGTAAAGCTTAAGCACTACTGTGATAGTGTGCTTGAATTTTGGTACTACTCTTTACTATTAATGTAATATTGGCTTAGATACCGAGCCTCTATAATTCTTAGTTTTCAAAACGTGAGTTATTTTAAGGATTAACATAATCCTTGAAATGTATTGTACAATGCCTAGAACATACTGGATAATTAACAAACACCTGGCCAATTTTCCCTTAAAAAGTACCTTGGAGTTAGAAAATGAAGGTCATGAATTCAACGTAAAGATCTAGACCTCTTTTTTTAAGTTTTTAATTTCAATTCCAGTAGAGTTAACATACAGCGTTATATTAGTTTCATGTGTACAATAAAATGATTCAACAAGTCTATACATTTATTAGTGCTCATCATGATCAAAATAGATAAAATAGATCAAGAGTCTATTTTAATTTTTCTTTTTTGCTTGTTTTGTTTCATAAAGTCCACATATGACTGAAATCATATGGCATTTGTCTTTCTCTGAGTTATTTCACTTAGCATTATACCCCCTAGATCCACCCATGTTGTTTCAAACGACAAGATTTCATTTTTTATGGCTGTAGTATTCCACTGTATCCACATACCACATCTACTTTATTCATTCATTTATGGCTGGACACTTGAGTTCCAGTTTAAATTATAAATGATGCTGCAGTAAACATAGGGGTACATATATCTCTTTGAATTAGTGTTTTTCTTTTCTCAGGGCAAATACACAGTAGTGAAAATTAACGGATCATATGATAATTCTATTTTTAAGTTTTTGAGGAATCTCCATATTCTTTTCCATAGTGGTTGCACCAGCTTCCATTCCCACCAACAATGCACAAGGGTACCTTTTTCTCTACATCCTCACCAACATTTGTTAATTCTTGTGTTTTTGATTTTAGCCATTCTGAGAGTAGTGAGGTGGTATCTCATTGTGGTTTTGATTTGTATTTCCCTGATTGAGTATCTTTTTATGTGTCTGTTGTCAATCTGTATGTTTTCTTTGGAAAAATGTTCATGTTCTCTGCCCATTTTTAATTGAATTATTTGGGGTGGTTTTTTTTTTTTGTTTTTTGTTTTTGTTTTTTTTTTGGTGTTCAATTGTATAACTTCTTTATATATTTTGGATAGTAACCCTTTATCAGATATGTAATTTGAAATATCTTCTTGCATTCAGTAGGTTGTCTTTAGTTTTGTTAAAAGCTTTTTATTTTGGTGTAGTCCCAACAGTTTAATTTTGCTTTCGTTTTCCTTGCCAAAAGAGACATATCTAGAAAAATGTTTCTACAGCTGACATCAAAGAGATTACTGCCCATGTTTTCTTCTAGGAATTTTATGGTTTCAGGTCTGACATGAGGCCTTTAATCCATTTTGAGTTTATTCTTTTGGATAATGTAAGAAAGTGGTCCAGTTTCATTCTTTTCAATGCAGCTATTGAGTTTTCCCAACACCATTTGTTGAAGAAAATGTCCTTTACCCATTGTATATTCTCGCCTCCTTTGTCACACACTAATTGACCATAAAAGCATGGGTTTATTTCTGGGCTCTCTATTCTGTTCCATTGATATATGCATCTATTTTTGTCCCAGTACCATACTGTTTTGATTGCTAGAGTCTGTAGTATATTTTGAAATCTGGGATTGTGATACCTCCTGTTTTGTTCTTTTCAAGATGGCTTTGGCTATTCAGGGTCTTTTGTGATTTCATACAGATTACAAGATTACTTGTTCCAGTTTTGTGAAAAAATGTTGCTAGTACTTTGATGGGATTGCATTAAAGCTAAGATTGTGTTGGGTAGTATACACATTTTAATACTATTGGTTCTCCCAATCCACAAGTAGGGAATACCTTCCCATTTCCGTTGTGTCATCTTCAATTTCTTTCATCAACGTTTTACAGTTTACTGAGTACAAGGTCCTTCAACTTTTTGGTTAGGTTTATTCTTAGGTATCTTATTCTTTTTGGTGTAGTTGTAAATGGAACTGTTTTCTTAATTTCTTTCTGCTACTTCATTATTAGTGTATAGAAATCCAACAGTGTTTTGTATATAAATATTGTATCCTGCATTTCTATTGAATTAATTCATCAGTTCCAGCAGGTTTTTGTTTTTGTTTTTGTTTTTTTTTGGTGGAGTCTTTAGGGTTTTCTATATAAAATATCATGTCATCTGCAAATAGTGAAAGTTTTATTTTTTCCTTACCAATTTGGATGTCTTTCATTTCTTTTTTTGTATGTATGTAATTGCTGTGGGTAGGACTTCCAATACTAGGTTGATTAGCATCAACCTAGTATCTTAGTGATAAGTATCTTATATCACTAATATACAATTAGTATCTTAGTGATAAGTGTTTGGGGGAAAAAAAAGTGATAAGAGTGGATATGCTTGTCTTGTTCCTGATCTTAGAAGAAAAGCTCTTAGTTTTTCACCATTGAGTATGATTTCAGTTGTGGGTGTTCATATATCATCTTTATCATGTTGAGGTAGGTTCCCTATAACTATACTTGAGAGTTTTTTCATGAATAGATGTTGTACTTTGTCAAATGCTTTTTCTACATCTTTTGAAATGATTATATGGTTTTTATCCTTTCTCCCCTAATGTGATGTATCATGTTGATTGATTTGAGAATATTGAATCACTCTTGTATACCTGGAATAAATCCCATTTGATTATGGTAAATGATTTTTTAAATTGTTGGGTTTGGTTTGCTAATATTTTGTTGAGGATTTTTGCTTCTTTGTTCAACCAGAGATATTGGCCTGTAGTTTTCCTTTTTTGTGATGCGTTTATCTGGTTTTGGTATTAGGGTGATGCTTGCATTATAGAATAAATTTAGAAGTTTCCTTCCTCTAAATTTTGGAATAGTTTGAGAAGAACAGATATTAACTCCTACTTTAAGTGTTTGGGAGAATTCATCTGTGAAGCCATCTGGTCCTGGACTTTTGTTTGTTGGGAGTTTTTGGATTACTGATTCAATTTTACTGCTAGTAATTGGTCTGTTTAAATTTTGTACTTCCTGATTCAATTTTGGGAAATTACATGTTTCTAGGAATTTATCCTTTTCTTCTAGGTTATCCAACTTGATGGCATATAATTTTTCACAATATTCTCTTATTATCCTTTGTTTTTCTGTGGTATTGCTTTGCTGTTTCTCCTCTTTCATTTCTAATTTTATTTATTTGAGTCCTCTCTTTC
This sequence comes from Potos flavus, assembly GCA_028534135.1. Taxonomy (NCBI): domain Eukaryota; kingdom Metazoa; phylum Chordata; class Mammalia; order Carnivora; family Procyonidae; genus Potos; species Potos flavus. The sequence continues at coordinate 96,837,666 of CM052896.1, read as the reverse complement.
TCATTTGAGGAGTCTGGCTAAAGGTTTATTGATTTTGTTCATTTTTTCCCCCAAAGAACCAGTTTCTGGTTTTATTCATCTATTCTATTGTTTGTTTGTTTGTCTGTTTGTTTTGTTTCTATTTATTTCTGCTCTAATCTTTATTATTTCACAACCCTGAGATCACAACCTGAGCCAAAACCAAGAGTTGGATGCTTAATCAACTGCCACCCAGCTGCTCCTATACTACATCTTCTATATTCATTGATCAGTTGATGGACATCTGGACTCTTCCCATATATTTTGCCTATTGTGGACATTGCTGGTTTAAACAGTGGGGTGCATGTGCACCTTCAAATCACTATTTTTGCTGTCCTTTGGATAAATACCTAGTAGTGCAATTTCTGGGTCATAGGGTAGCTCTATTTTTAACTTTCTGTGGAACCTCCATACTATGTTCCAGAGTGGCTGCACCAGTTTGCATTCCATCAACAGTGTAAGAGGGTTCCTCTTTCTCCACATCCTCACCAACATCTGTTGTTTCCTGAGTTGTTAATTTTAGTCATTCTGATGAGTGTGAGGCGGTATCTCATTGTGATTTTGATTTGTATTTCCCTGATGATGAGTGATGTTGAGCATTTTTTCACGTGTCTGTTAGCCATTTCTATGTCTTCTTTGGAGAAATGTCTGTTCATGTCTTCTGCCCATTTCTTGACTGGATTTTTTGTTTTTTGGGTGTTGAGTTTGATAAGTTCTTTATAGATTTTGGATACTAGCCCTTTATCTGATATGTCATTTGCAAATATCTTCTGCCATTGTGTAGGTTGCCTTTAGTTGTGTTGATTGCTTCCTTTGCTTTGCACAAGCTTTTTCTCCTGATGAAGTCCTAATAGTTCATTTTTGCTTTTGTTTCCCTTGCCTTTGGAGACATATGTAGTAAGAAATTGCTGTGGCCAAGGTCTCTCTAGGGTTTTATGTATTCCTGTCTCACATATAGGTCTTGCATCCATTTTGAATTTATTTTTGTATATGGTGTAAGGAAGTGGTCCAGTTTCATTCTTCTGAATGTGGCTGTCTAGTTTTCCAAACACCATCTGTTTAAGAGACTGTCTTCTTTTTCCATTGGATATTCTGTCCTGCTTTGTAGAAGATTAGTAGACCATAGAGTTGGGTTCTCTATTCTGTTCCACTGATCTATATGTCTATGTTTGTGCCAATACCATACTCTCTTGGTGATTACAGCTTTGTAATACTGCTTGAAGTCTGGAATTGAGATGCCTCCAACTTTGGTTTTCTTTTTCAACATTATTATGGCTATTTGGGGTCTTTTCTGGTTCCATACAAATTTAGGAATTATTTGTTCCAGCTCTGTGAAAAATGCTGGTGTTATTTTGATAGAGATTGCAAGGTATTGCATTCTGTATTGTTATAATCTTATCTCTTAGAATAGCTTTTGCTGCATCCCAAAGACTTTGGACTATTGTGTTTTCATTTTCATTTGTATGTGTGTGTATAATTATATACATACATATATATGTGTGTGTGTGTATATATATATATATACACACACATACATATATGTATATATATATATATAATTTTTTAATTCTATTTTATTTTTTCCGTGTTCCATATATTTTTTGACTTTGCCTGATTTCTTGGTTGATGCATTCATTGTTTAATAGCATGTTATTTAACCTTCATGTATTTGTGTTCTTTCCAAATTTTTTCTTGTGATTGATTTCTAGTTTCATATTATTGTGGACAGAAAAGATGCATGATATGATCTCTTTTTGAATTTGTTGAGACCTGTTCTGTAGCCTAACATATGATCTATTCTGGACAATGGTCTATGTGCACTTGAAAAGAATGTGTATTCTTCTGTTTTTGGATGGAAAGTTTTGAATACATCTGTTATATCCATCTGGCCCAAGGTGTCATTCAAAGCCACTGTTTCCTTGTTGATTTTGTCGGGATGATTTATCCATAAATGTGAGTAGGGTGTTAAAGTCCCCACTATTATTGTATTATTAATTTCTTCTTTTATGTCTACTTATACTTGCTTTATGTATTTAGGTGTTTCCATGTTGGGCGCATAATTATTTACAATTTATATCTTGTTGGATTGTTCCCTTTGTGATTATGTAGTGTCCTTTGACCCCTATTCCAGTCTTTTTCTTTTTAACCTTTACTTATTTTTTTTAAGTTTCTTTTTTTTTTTTATTAACATATAATGTATTATTTGCCCCAGGGATACATGTCTGTGAATCATCAGGCTTACAACATTTCACAGCACTTACCATAGCACATACTCACCCCAATGTCCATAACCCGGCCACCCTATCCCTACCTCTGCTACCCCCCAGCAACCCTCAGTTTGTTTCATGAGTTTAGGAGTCTTGTATGGTTTGTCTCCTTCCTGATCTCATCTTGTTTCATTCCCGCCCCCACACTCCCCACAACCCCCCGTCCTGTCTCTCAAATTCTTCATATCGGAGAGATCATATGATAATTGTCTTTCTCTGATTAACTTATTTCACTTAGCATGATACCCTCTAGTTCCATCCACGTCATTGCAAATGGCAAGATTTTGTTTCTCTTAATGGCTGCATAGCATTTCATTGTATATATATATACCACATCTTCTTTATCCATTCATCTGTTGATGGACATCTAGGTTCTTTCCATAGTTTGGCTATTGTGCACATTGCTGCTATAAACATTCGGGTGCACGTGCCCTTTCGGATCACTACATTTGTATCTTTAGGGTAAATACAGTCTTTGCTTTAAAGTGTATTTTGTACGACATAAGTATTGCTACCTCAGCTTTCTTTTCACTTCCATTTGCATGAAAAATGTTTTTCCATCCCTTCACTTTCAATCTGCATGGGCTTTAGGTCCGAAATGAGAGTCTCTTGTAGGCAGTATATAAATGGGCCTACCTTTTTATCATTTCAGTCACCCTATTCTTTTGATTGAAGCATTCAGTCCATTTACACAATGTAACTATTGATAGGTATGTACTTATTGCCATTTTGTCACTTGTTTGTCAAGATAAACTGAAAGGGAATGATATAAGATATAAAGAAAAAAGTCTGATAATAGAAAACACTAAACACAAGTTGAATGATTTTTGCTTCATGTTCTTTGATGTATCTGTTTCAGTACCTTACATAGTGCGTTGTTTTTTCTAGAGATATCCTACCTTCTTTTCTACTGCCTTTTCCTCTTTTTTTGCTTTGGGGAAAACAGGGGGCAGAGAACTGACTTTTTCTTTAGCCATTATTGATGTGGAAAAGAGATCAAGGTAAAAAAAAAGAAAAGAGATCAAGGTGACTTGTAAGTAACTTAACATCTAATATTTAACTAGTGCTTGTTACCTGTCATATAGTTTACTGGTAATTTTATATTACACTCAGAACACCCATGAGGTAGTTATTATATATTACTTTCCTTTTTATATGTAAACATAAATTTCTCACATCTTTGACAGGTACTTCTTACCCTTTAGTTCTAATTTTTAAATATTTCTACATCTGATACAGAAGATACAATTATTATTTTTGTCAGTGCTAGAGTTGGATAGCAACACATTATTCAACAAAAGGTTGAGATATATCTGTCTAAATTCATACTTATAAAATAAACCGCAGGAAAAAACAGAAATAAGAAAAGGATTTTTGTTTATTACCTTCGAAAGATTATTCTGTTTTATCTTCTGCAAGCATATCAAATTAGAAAAGGCACAAACAGCCAGATATATTCAATATTTTTTTTTAAAATATTTTTTAAATCTTTTTTTTTTTTCAAGATTTTATCTATTTGTCAGAGAGAGAGAGAGCACAAGCAGGCAGAGTAGCAGGAAGAGGAAGAGGGAGAAGCAGGCTCCCTGCCGAGCAAGGAGCCCGATGTGGGACTTGATCCCAGGACCCTGGGATCGTGACCTGAGCCGAAGGCAGCCGCTTAACCAACTGAGCCACCCAGGTGTCCCCAGATATATTCAATATTAAATGATAATACAAAAGTACTTTTAAAAAATAAAAAATATATTTAAAAATCAGGTCAACTCTGCTAGTGCACTAGACTCATTAACAGACTGAACTGTCATTAACTTCAATATAAATCATCTAGTGGAGAGCTATCAAGGAGAAAAACAAAAACAAAAAACAAGAATAAAAATCCTGAACCTATTTCCAAGTTAATTGAGGAATAATTTGTTATTTTTATTACTTAAAACACCTTCTAAAATATATAAAGTACAGTTGCCAGAATGAATTCATTTATTCATTCAGCAAGTATTGTTTGAGTACTCACCACAGGCAAGGCAGTGTTAGGCCATGGGGCACAAGACTAAGTAAATAGTCTTAGCCTGGGGAGTTTACAGATTTACAGAAAAATATCAGTAAGTGTTAAGATAATTAAATAAGTACTACGGGTACATGAAAAGCTATGTGAATGACAGGAATAGTGTTTTAGTCTTAGGTAAGGGAGGATGATGGTGATTAGGAAAGAAAGAAAGAAAAATCCAAGCTGCTACCTAAAAAAAAACAGGTGTTACAGAGGCAGACTGGGAAGAACATTGCAGGCAGAGGAAATGGTATGTAAAAAGGACAAAAAGCTAGAAAGAGAACCTGATATGTGTGGTAACAATGAGAATGGATGGGTGGGATGGAGTAAATAATTGTGATTCCCCAGAAAATTCATATGTTGAAATCCTAACCCCAATGTGATGGTATAAGGAGATGGGGCCTCTGGGATGTGCTTATTAGGTCATGAGGGTGGAGCCCTCATAAATGGAATTATTGCCTTTATAAAAGGGACTCCACAGAGCTCTTGACCCATCATCACATAAGGCTACAAAAAAAGGTCAGAAGTCTACATCCTAGAAGAGGCTCTCACCAGAACCTAACCACGCTGGCACTCTACTCTCAAATTTCCGAGAATCTAGAATTGTGAGAAGTAAGTTTCTGTTTGTTTAGAAGCCACCCCGCCTATGGTTATTTGTTACAGTAGGCCAAGTTAAAACAGTGGGAAATGCTGCTAAAAAAGGCAGTTAGTAGAAATAATTTATATAGGTCCTAGAGAATAATCTTAAAGAATTCAGTTTGTATTCGTAGGAAATGACATTTCACTGAAGTTTTGAAAAGAGAAATAATATTCTGTTATTTTTGTTTTAAAAAGATATCTCTGGGGTGTGATTTGAAAAACTAATTGGATAGATGGAAAACAGGAAGCAAAGAAACCAGTTAAGAGAATGTTGAAATAACAGATGTGAATTAGGATGGTTGCAATAGTGATGTAAAAAAAATGGACAGGTTATAGTTCTTTAAGTATATTCTGACTTACAGAAAATGTAACAGTAACTTTTATATTCTAAAATATATTTTTCAAAATTTAAATACATAAAGAATAATTTTTTAAATGGGATATTTCAGTGAAAACTGGTCCTAATGAAGATTTATACCAAAATTTTGATATATTGTGTTAAACTTAAAGGTATGGATATATAAAGAATATTTAAATATAAACTTATTTCCATTAAAAATAAATTTTTATTAAGTATTAAATACATAAAAATTCATATTGCAAGTATAAAATGTAGACAATAATAAGAACCCACCTATGTATCTATAATCTAGGTTAAGAAAGTGACTATAACTTATATCTTCAAAGAATACTGTGTGCCTTATCCTGTTCTCAAGTCTCTTATTTCCAAAAAACTCTCTTCCTGAATCTTAAAACCATCTCCTTACTTATTTTTATAATAACCTTATTGAGATAGAACCCACATACTCTACAGCATATCCATTTATAGTATAAAATCAAAAAATTTTAAAGTATATTCGCAGATTTGTGCAACCATCATCACGATCAACTTTAGAACATTTTTATCAGCCTGTCAAAAAAATCCTATACCCATCAGCAGTCCACATTTTCTTCCAATCCCCAGTACTACACAACCAGTAATCTACTTTTTGTCTCTTTAAGTTTGCATATTCTGAACATTTCATGTAAATGGAATCACATAACACGTGGTCTTTTGTGACTGGCTTCTTTTACTTATTAGCATAATGTTTTCAGGATTCATCCATGTTGGAGCACACATCAGTCACTCATTTACTAAAAAAATACTTTTGCACATATGTTTAACTAAATATATTGTTCTATCTAGTTTAGCATGTTTTTCAAATTCATATAAATGGAATCATACTGTATATATTCTTATATAACTTGGTTTTCTCACTCGACATTGTGTTACATAGCTGATGTACATAGCTATGGTTCATTTTTACGGATTTGCCATATTTTATTGTATAATTATATCACTACTTATTTATCTATTCTGTTTATGGACATTTTTTGCTTCCATTTGTTGCTATTTCAAAAAATGCAGCTATTAAAAAAATTCTTTTACATTTCTCTTTGTACATATGTGCAAGGCTTTCTATAAGGCAATGTTCTTCAACTTACAGGTCAAAGCCAATTAAAAGGAGGGTAAACTGACTTAAATAGTCATAAGTAGCATGCCAAAAAACTCAAAAAAGAACAGAAACTATCAGAATGCCTTCCTTCTTGCTGGGATTATTGTTTCCTAAACCTTTTGTAACTTCTATATACATATATACATATACATAATATACATATACATACAGACCCAAATAGAGACATACACACACGTGTGTGTGTGGGTATGGGATTACAATGTGAAGTATATTTCTTACTGTGGCTCATGGTCATAAAGTGTAAGCTACCTTCCTAGGGTATATTACTAGATGTGGTTTATGAGTTACAGTAATAAGCAGATGTGCATCATTAATATATAAAAACGAATCATTCTCCGTACTCCCACCATCAGTATTACTGCCTATCCTGACAAGGCTCGATGTTGACATGTTGACAGTTTTGTTTTTTTTTTATGTTGTTTGAATGACTAGATGATAGGCAAGTAATAAAGCAGCTACAGTAAAATGTTAATGGTAGAATTTAGGTAGAATCTATAAAGGGTAATCACTAAAATTCTTTCAATGTGGTATATAAAAGGTGAAGGTAAAGTTGTTTCAACTTCTAACAGTTTTTTACAAAGCAATACCATACTGGACTATCCTTATATTCTAACCACAATTTGGCTGATCTTATCCTATAAACAGCTCTGATAAAACCACTTTCCCTAAGAAGTGTCCATAGAGTTACTAGAAAAGAATTACATATTACACCTTGACCAGTTTGGACAAGGATATCCTACTGATTTTCTTCAAATTTCCTATTCGCTATCTTTATCTTGTTTTCCCACTTTTACAAAAGTGGGAAACTTTTGTGGGGAAAAAAAAACAGGATAGTTTTCCCACTATTACAAAAGGGGTAGTTTTCCCACTATTACAAATGTATAAGCACTTTACTGTTCATTTATATATTGGTGTATTATTTTTGTTCTGTAACTTACGTATCTTCATCTGTTTCTGCAGGGTGTTCAAGACTTAGAAACTTCTGGAGGGCAGGTATGGACCCTCCAGACTCTAGTAGAATGTTACGATAATTTATGCACTTAATAAATCCATTTTTATGAAACAAGAGAAGTTCAGAAAATTGAGCTAAAGTTATAATCTCCACATCAGGAAATAAAAAATAAACACAAAATCAACCTTGCAAAATTTGGCTCTCTTTAAAAAAAGTATGTTTTGGATTTATAGGATAGCAATTGATATAATATATCTTGATCTTTTAGCTAACAAACTAGATGAACTCTCCCATTGGTTCTAAAAGACTACTGGTTTTTATAAGTTTCTATATAGATAATCATGAAGTTCTGTTTTGACCTTTTCAATGCCTATTCTATTTATTTCTTTTACTGTGTACAATTTTGAAGAACTAGTTACAGTAGGACTGTGTCTTATTCCTAACTTTAAAGAGAAGACTAATAGCATCTATTAACTGTATTTGCTTGATCAGGTAAAGGAAGTTCCCTTCTAATCCTAGCTTGCTAAGAGCTGTTATTCATAAATGGGTATTGAATTTTATTAAATGGTTTTTATAAGACTATATGATTTTCCCCCTTTGTTAATGTGATGATTCATGTTAATCAGTTATCTAATGTTGAATCATCTTTGTGTCTTTGAAATAAGTCAATGTTGGTCTTGATGTATTGTTTTTTATATATTGCTGGATTTGGTGTGTTAATAGTTTATTTTTGAAGTTTTTTTCATCTATGTTCACCATGATATTAGCCTATACTTTTCATTTTTCAACTATTCTTTTTTGGTTTTGGTAACAAGATTATTGTAGTCTCATAACATGAATTAGGAAACATTTATATTTCTACTATTCTCAGGAAGAGCTTATATAAGATTGGAATTATTTGTCCCTTGAAAGTTGTATAGAATATGGCTCTAAAATGAACTGAACTGTTTTTAAAAATATAATTTATTTTTTGAACATTACATTTACTGAAAAATTCAGAAGATTAAAAATATAGAGAGTTCACATATACCCTGCACCCAGTTTCCCCTATATTTAACATCTTACATTAGTGTAGTATATTTTGTTAGAATTAATGCAACAATATCAGTATATTATTTACTAAAGTCCATACTTTATTTATACTTTCTTATGTCCTTTTTCTGTTGCAGGATCCCATCCAGATTGCCATATTACAACATTTAGTTTTCAAGTCTTGTTATGCTCTTCTTGGCTTTGACAGTTTCCCAGACTTTCCTTGGACTCAATGACCTTGACAGTTTTGAGGAGTACTGGTTAGGCATTTTGTAGGGTGCCCATTACTAGAGTATGTCTGATATTTTTTTCATAAAACTACAGTTGTGGGATTTTGAGAGGAAGACCACAGAAATAAAGTGCTATTTTCATCACATCATATCAAAGGTACAAAATCATATCATGATACATTAATGTTACTGACTTTGATGACTTTGTCATTTCTCTGCAGTAAAGTTACTCTTTTCCTTCCCTTCCCATACTGTACTCTTAGGAAGGAAGTCATTGCATGCAGCCCAAACCAAAGAGTGGGGAGTTAACATGCCCCCTCCTTGAGGGTAAAGCATCTACCTAAATAATTTGGAAATCTTCTACATGAAAGATTTGTTTCTTTTCTCTCAGTATTAATTTATTCAATCATTTATTTATATCAGTATGGACTCATAGATATTTATATCTTGGGTTATAATAAAGTACTACTGCATTTTGTTGCTCAAACTGTTCCATCTTTCACCATTGGGAGCTTTGTTCGTTGGCTCCTATGTTTCCTCGACATACACCTATCAATGTGGTTTTTTGTTTGCTTTTTCAGCACTTCCTTACTTTTGAGCACTAAAAGACACTCCAGACTTATCTTGTATATTTCTTGCTCCACTCCTGGAACTAGCCATTTGTCTGAAGAGAAATTCCTTTTACGGGTCAATAGTATTAAAAAACTAAGATCTGAGCATTAGGTATGCTTGTTGCTACTGAGGCATTATTTCTTTTGGACGCTTTCTGCCAAAAGAGGAAAGGAATACATGTGTGTATGCTAACCTGTGTAGATACACATATCTACAAATATTTCTATCTATAACTATTTGTATGGTTAATATTAAATTAATATTAACCTAAACATGATTAAAATTAAATATAATCTTAAACTAAACATGAATCCATAGTGATGCCTCCAACTCTGAACACATGGTTCATTCTAGGCTTCTCCAGAGAAATATGTGATTTCTCTACTAATGAGAAACATGATTCCCACCAATCAGAATCCATTTACTTAACTGTTCAAACATATATAGCAAACATATAGAATGATACCAGAATTGTTAATCCATATTTCCAAGGGATAGAACTAACACCTAGAATAAAGTCCTTATACACAGTTCCTTTATCTTTAGTCTTACAAATACCACTTATATCCAAAGTTACAGTAGTCCCCCACCCATTATCCATGTTTTCACTTTCTATAGTTTGTTGCCCATGGTCAACTGCAGTCTGGAAAGAGATGATCCTCTGTAACATATCACTGGAAGGTCAATAGGAGTCTAACACTATGTCACACTGCCTATGTAATTAATCTCACTTCATCACATTACATACGCATTTTATCTCATATCATCATCATCATCATCATCATCATCATCAGAGGGGTAAGTAGAATATAATAAGATACCTTGAGAGTGAGACATTTACATAACTTTTACTACAGCGTATTGTTATAATTGTTCTACTTTATTATTAGTTACTGTGTTAATCTCCTACTGTGTCTAATTTGTAAACTAAACTTTATGATAGTTATGTATGAATAGGAAAAAAAACAGCATATACAGGGTCTGGCACTATCTGTGGTTTCAGGCATCCACTGGGGGTCACTGGATGAATGTATCCCTTGTGGATAAAGGGCGACTACTGTATTTAAGTCGGTATCTTTTCCTTCGAGCCCCTTCAATGAGATTGTTTCTTATATTTGCAATACATTTAGATGCTCTTGTCAGAGTCTACATTATTTTCTAGGATCTGCCAACTGCTTAAATGCTGTTTTAAAAAAATTTTGCATATGTTAAGCATTCTTTGTGAGGTAAAGTTCTTTGAGTTTTGACAAATGCATAATATCATGTTTCCATATTTCCTCCCTACAGTATCATAGAGGATAGTGTTACTGCCCGAAAAATCTGCTCTGATTCATCCATTCATCTATGTTCCTCTTCCCACAAATCCCTGGCAGTCGCTCATCATTTTACTGTCTATACTGTTTTACTTTTTCTAAAATGTCACAAAATTGGAATCATATGGTATGTACCCTTGTCAAACTGGTTTTTACTTAGCAATACGCATTTAGGATCCTCTATGTCTTTTTGTGGCTTCACAGCTCGTTTCTTTTTATCATTGATAATATTCCATTGTGTGCATGCGATGAAATTTACTTATCCATTTACCTGCTGAAGTACATCTCGGTTGATTCTAGGTTTTAGCAATGATCTAACAATTCACATGTGGATTTTTATGTGAGCATAAGTTTTCAAATTAACTGGGTAAATATCTAGGAGTTCTTTGCTAATTCCAGATACAAGTTCTTTTTAGATATTGTGATAGAAGAACTAGATGAAAAAATCGAAAAACTTAAAGACACCATCAATTATCAGGATCTAATTGACATAGAATGTTGCACCTGACTGAACAATCCACATTCTTCTCCAGTGCATTCACCAAGAGAGATCATATCTGAGACCATAAAAATAAACCTCAAGAAGTTTAAAATAATTGAAATCATACAGTGTATTTGCTGACCACAATAGAATCAAATTAGAAATCAATAACCAAAAGATAACAGTAAATTCATTCCCATACACTTTGAACCTACACTAAGTTTATAAACTTCTAGATAACCAATGGAGCAAAGAAGTCTCAATGAAATGAAAAAAAAAATACTGCAGTGATTGCAAATGAAAAGACAACATATCAGATTTTGTGCGATGCACCTAAGACAGTGCTTATAATACATTAAAAAAAAGGTAAAATCTCAGATCAACAATATAAGCCCCCACCTTAAGGACTGTCTAGAGCAAAATAAACTCAAAATAAAATAAAGAATTAAATCATAAGGAGCAGTGATCAATGAAATTTGCAAATGGAAAAATAAAGAAAACCAATGAAACAAAATCTCATTCTCTGAAAATACCAATAAAAATGAAATATCTTAAGCAAGACTGAAAAAGACAAATTAACAATATAGGAATGAGATAGTAATATTAATATAGACAGTTAAGACAAAAACATAATAATCAGAAGATACTAGGTAAAGTCCATATACATAAATTAGATAACTTAGATGAAATGGATGAATTCCTTAAAAAGCACAAAATATTACAGTTAATCAAATATAAAATAGATAATTTGCAAAGCTTTATAATTTTTACAGAAATTGAACCTATAGTGCAAAATCTCTAGAAAAACAAATCTCCAGGTCATATGGTTTCACTGGTAAGTTTTACAAAATGTTTAAAGAGAAATTAATATAAATTCTACATAAACTCTTCCAGAGAATAGAAAAGGGAACACTTTAAACTACTTTTTTTATGAAGCTAATGTTACCTTGACAGTAAAAACATATAAAAAGATTTAAAAGAATCCCTGTAAATCAATATCTCTTATGAATATAGATACAAAAATTCTTACCAAAATATTAGCAAATACATTTCAGCAATATATAAAAAGAATGAAAAGAAAAAAAAATGATATGACACAACCCAGTGGAGTTTATTCTAAGAATGGAAGACTGGTTCTATATGTAAAAAAGTCAATCAACAAAATCTATCACACTGACAGGTTAGGAAAAAAAAAAGATCACATAATTATATGAATTAATGCAAAATGTATATCAATATCCATTCATGATAAAAAGTCTCAGAAAAACTTGGGAGTAGAAAGAGAGCAGAAACTTTCTCAAACTTAAAAGCTTTTTCAAAAAGCCTACAAATGACACTATACTAATTGATGAAAGACTGAAAGATTTTCCCATAAGATAAGGAAAAAGGCAAGGATGTCCATTCTCATCATGGCTTCTGAACACAGTGGTGGAAGTTGTGGTTAGCACAACTAGCAAGAAAAAAAAAAATCAAGGCATGCCAATCGGGAAGGAAGAAATAAAATCACCCCTATTTGTAGATAACATAAATGTATTGAAAATATGAAAGACTCTTAAAAAAAAAAAAAAGCAATAGAAAATACTCTCCTAAAACTAATCATACTAATTTCTAAGCAAGGTTGTAGTACATAAGATCAATATACAAATTATATTACTACAAAGAACAAACTGGTGGTTGCCAGATGGCAGGGGAGTAGGATGATGGGTGAAATGGCTAAAGGGGATTGGGAGATATATAAGTTTCAAGTTATAGAATGAATAAGTCCTAGGGATGAAAGGTACAGCATAGGGAATACATAATGTTGTATGGTAACAGATGGTAGCTACATTTGTGGTGAGCATAGCATAATATGTAAAGTTGTCAAATCATTATATTGTATACCTGAAAATGAGGTACTATTGTGTGTCAACTATACTTCAATAAAAAATAATAAAAATAAAATACCATTTACAGACTTCTGTCCAGTACTGCATGTTAGAAGCTTAGGAGTTGCTACTCCATCCTAAAGACAAGTAAAAGGTTGAATGGACTGGAAAATGAACTCTTTCTAGATTCGTAAGAGATGGAAGATACAGAGCAAACTGCTGTCTCCAACACTGAAGAGACCAACAGGCAAAACAGAAAGTTCTGGCTTACCAGAGCTGAGATTCACAAGGAAAACAGCTATAGGAAACAGTGATGAGGTGGGAAAACCTGAATAGTAATTGATGAATAGCTGGATGCTTGGTATGGAAAAGTGGAAGTTAAAAATTCCAGGAGGACCCAGTCATAGGGGAGCCTCCAAAATATTGTGAGATTTACTTCCAAGAGCATAACCAGATTCCTATGGAAGATAATGAAAAAAAATCCTTGTGCTTCCAGCAAAGGGAGAGGAAGGAACCATTTTGAAATACCATTAGCACTGTGTTCTTCTTAATAAGGCCTGACTTCAGGGATAACTAGTTAATCAGAACATAATCCGCTGGGATATTATCAGAGTCTAATGGACCTGGAAAAAGCAATATACCCGACTTCTGCTCACTCTAGTCATGCTGTCCCACCTAAGGTTGGGGAGGGGGGAGTGGTGAGAAAGAAATGAGAAACATTTGTGAGGTCCAAAGTCCAGAGGCATAGTTTCACTAAAGGACTGAGACCTAATTGTAGGACTATAATACACTTCCCCTCCTCCCAAATCTCATCACCATATTACTAAAGGGCATTTAAAACATTTCCTTTTTTTGTGGAGAAAGGGGAACCTCTTGCACTGTTGGTGGGAATGCAAATTGGTGCACAGATGTGAATAGAGGATATATGCACCCTGATTTTTACAGCAGCATTATCTACAATAGCCAAATTACGGAAATAGTCCAAATGTCCATCAACTGATAAATGGATTAAGATGTGGTACACACACACACACACACACACACACACACACACACACACACACACATACAGGAGTATTACCCATAAAAAACAATGAAATCTTTCCATCTGCAATGATGTAGATGAAACTACAGAGTATTATGCTAAGTGAAAATGAAATAACTCAGTCAGAGGAAGACAAATACCGTATGATTTCACTCATATGTGGAATTTAGGAAACAAATAAGCAGAGAGGGAAAAAAGAGAGGCAAACCAAGAAACAGACTCTTAACTTTAAAGAACAAACTGATGATTACCAGAGGGGAGGTGAGTGGAGGGATGGGTTAAATAGGTGATGGGGATTAAGGAGGGCACCTGTGATGAGCACTGGGTGTTGTATGTAACTGCTGAATCACTAAATTGTTCACCTGAAACTAATATTACACTATATATTAACTAACTGGAATTTAAATAAAACCTTAAAAAAATAATCTAAAAAGAAACCCAGTTCCTTTCATCTAGTACACAATGTATGGCTATTAACAAGAATAAAAAATTACAAGGCATACTAAAAGGCAAAAACCACAATTTAAAAAGAAAGAGTAAACATCAGAACCAGACATGGCAGGGATTTTGGAATTATCAGACTGAAACTTAAAACTAAGATTAATACATTAAGGGTTGTAATGGATAAAGTAGATAGCATGCAGGAACAGATGGGTAATATAAGCAGAAAGACAGAATCAAATGAAAGAACTAAAAAGAAATGCTAGTCATAAAAAAAACATTGAACAGCAACGAAAAATGCCTTTGGTGGGTACATTAGGAGACTAGACACAGCTGAGAAAAGAATTTCTGAGCTAGAGGATATATCAGTAGAACCCTTGAAAACTGCAAAGCAAAAAGAACAAAGACTGAAAACAAAATAAAATATCCAGGGACTGTGGGACAACTACAGAAGGTATAACATATGTGTAATGGGAATAATAGAACAGAGACAATAAGAGAAGAAATACTTGAAAAAATAATGTTTGAGAATTTCCCCGAATTAATGTCAGACACCAAAACACAGATTCAGGAAGCTCAGAGAACTTCAAGTAGGATAAATGCAAAAATGAAAAACAAAAAAACCCCCAAACTACACCTATGCATATAATTTCAAACTACAAAAAATCAAAGAAAAAGAATCCTGAAAGAAGTCAGAGGAAAAAGGAAAACAAAACCCTTTCCTAAAGCAGAACAAAGACAAGAATTACACCTGACTTTACCTCAGAAGCTATGCAAGGAGGAAGAAAGTAGAAGGAAATACTTTAATTGTTGTAAAAAAAGAATAACCAACTCAGAATTCTGTACACTGTAAAATTATCCTTTTAAAAGTGCAGGAGAAATAAAGGCTTCTCAAATAAAAATTGAGGGTATTTGTTGCCAGTAGATTTGCCTTGCAAAAAATGTTAAGAGAAGTTCTTTAGAGAAAAGGGAAATAATGTAGGTCCTTACATAGAGCGTAAAAGATGGAATAAGTGAAAGTAAAATAAATACTTATTTTTCTTATTCTTAATTAATCTAACATATAATATTTTGTTCAAAATTATAACACCAATAATATATTCAGTTATATATGCTTATGTCTTATGTGTATATGCTTATATATAAGTGAAATAAGTGACAGCAATAATACAAAGGATGAGAGGAAGGCATTAGGATAATTTTATTATAAAGTATTCAAACTATTTGTGAAATAGTATAGTGTCATTTGAAAGCGGACTTGGGTTAATTGTGAATGTATATTGTAAACTCTAGGAAAACCACAAAAATAGTAAAACAAGAAGTATAGTCAATATGTTAAGAAAGGAGAAAAAATTGAATGATATATAAGGCTCAATTAAACAAAGCAGAAAAAGCAAAAGATAAAACTAGGAATGAAGAACAGCAAAAGTTAGAAGAATACTGAATATGGTAGGCATTAATCCAGCTACATTAATAATCACTATGAATGTCAATGGTCTAAATGCACCATTAAAATGCACCATTAAAAGACAGAGATTGTTAAGATTCCCAACTATATATTGCCTAGAAGAGACCTACTTCAAACATAAAGATACATATAGGTTAAATGTAAATGGATATAGAAAAACATATCATGCTAACATTCATCAAAAAAAGGAGTAACTATATTAGTTTCAGACAGTTATCCACGCTACAGAAATACATTTATAATGATAAAGGGTCAATTCCCCAAGAATGAATACATAATGATCTTAACATGCATGCACCTAACAACACAATGTCAAACTTTGTGAGGTAAAAACTAAAAACTGCAAAGAGAAATAAGTCCACTATCATATTTAAAGACTGCAATATCACTCTGTCAGAAATGGATAGATACATGAGTATCTGAGCAGAAAATGAGTAAGGACAAACTTGAACTCAAGAACTCCATCAAACAACTGGGTATAATTGACATCTACGAACTATTTCATCTAATAATAGCAGAGTACACATTCTTCTAAAGCTCATGTAAAACATTCACCAAGGTAGACCACTTTCTGGGTCATAACACACACCTTAACAAATTTAAAAGGATAGAAATTCTACAGTGTCTACTTTTAGACCACAATGGAATTAAACTAAAAATCAGTAACAGAGAAATGACTGGAAAATCCTAGAATATGTAGAGAATAAACAGCATACTTTTAAATAACACTTGGGTCAAAGAAGAAATATCAAGAGAAATTTTGAAATATCTTGAAGTAAAAATGAAAAGGGATAGAGGAGTTGGCAAAACAGGTGAAGGGGATTAAGAAGTACAAATTCCTAGTTATCATACAAATAAGACAAAGAAGTGAAAATTTTAAGAAATAGTAGGGAGAGAGAGTAAGGAGGAGAGGGAGAAATAGAAGGAGAGAAACTAAACTTTGAAATGCAGAGAAAGCAGTGCTTACAGGGAAATTTATAGCACTGAATACAAATATTACTAAAAATAAAGATCTTAAATCAATCATCTGAATTTCCATCTTAAGAAAATAGAAAAATAAATATGAAATAAATTCAAAGTAAGCAGAGTTGAAATATGAAATAACGAGAGAAGAAATCAATGAAATGGAAAACTGGCAATCAATAGAGAAAATCTATAAAACCAAAACTAGGTCTTTGAAATGATAAATAAAACTGATAAGCCTCTAGGCAGGCTAAGTAAAAAAGAGAATACACAAATTACTAATATTAGAAATAAAAGACAGGACATCACTACAGTTCCTATGCACATTAAAAAGACAAGAATACTTTGAACAACTCCATACCCATAAATTTGATAACCTAGATGAAACGGACCATTATTTTAAAAATGCAATCTGCCAAAACTCACATAAGAAGAAACAGACAATCTAGATAGGCCTATTGACTTCTATTAAGGAAATTAAGTCAATAATTAATAATCAATAAGTCAATAATTAATAATCTTCCAAACAGGAAGCACCAGACTTAGATGTATTCAATAGTGAATTCTACCAAACATTTAAAGAAGAAATTACCCCAATTCTCTACAATCTCTTAAAGAAGATGCAGAGGAAATACTTCCAAACTCATTCTATTAGGCTAGTATTACCCTAAGGCCAAACAAAGCAAAGACACTGGAAGAAAAGAAAAAAAACTACACACCAATGTCTGCAAAAATCCTCAACAAAATATTAGCATATTGAATCCAATAATGTGTAAAATATTATACACCATGAACAAGTAGGACTAATCCCATGTATGCATGGTAGGTTCAACATTTCAAAATCAATTAATATATTTCATCACAGGATAAAAAAGAAAAGTCACATGATCAATCAATAGGTACACGACAAACATTTGACAAAATCCTAGACCCATTTGTGATCAAAACTCAGTAAAATAGAAATAGTGTGGACACAAGGGAAATGTCCTCAACTTGATAAAAAATATTTATAAAAACCTACAACTAATATATTACTTAATGGTGAGAAATGCAAAGCTTTCTTAGTAAGATCAAGTATGGTATCCCCTCTCACAACTCCTTTTCAACACTGTACTGGAAATTTTAGCTAATGCAATAGGACAAGAAAAGGAAATAAAAGGTATACAAACTGGGAAGGAAGAAACTGAACTGCCTTTGTTTATAGATGACGTGGTCATCTATGTAAAAAAAATCCAAATAATCATCAATAAAAAAACCTTCTGGAACTAATAAGTGATTATAGTAAGGTTGCAGAATATAAAGTTAATATACAAAAGCCAATCATTTTCCTATATACCGGCAAGAAACAACTGAAACTTGAACTAAAACACGAGACCAGTTACATTAGCAGCCCTCAAATGAAAAACATATAATCTAAAAAAATCTGTATAATATCTATATGAGGAAAACTATCAAACACTCAGTGAAATCAACAAAGAACTAAATAGAGTTCCTATCCCATGTTCATGAATAAGATGACTGAATATTGTCAGAATGTCAGTTCTTCCCAGCTTGATCTGTAGGTTTTATGGCAATCTGAATCAAAATTCCAGCAAATTACTTAATGGATATCCATAGACTGAATCTAAAGTTTCTATGAAGAGGCAAAGGATTCGAAATAGTCAACACAACACTGAAGCAGAATGAAGTTAGAGGACTTACAGTAACAGACTCTGATTCTTTGTATAAAGTTATAGTAACCAATCTAGTGTAGTATTGGTAAAAGAATAGCAAATAAATGAATGGAACAGAATGGAGAGCCCAGAAATGTAGACACACATAAATATAGTCAACTGATTTTTGACAAAGGAGCAGAAGCTATACAACGGAGCAAAGACAGTCTTTTCAACAAATATACTGGAACAACTACATGCAAAAAATAAATCTAGATACAGACTTTACATCCTTCTCAAAAGTTGACACAAAATGAATCATAGAAAAAATTGAAAACATCTGTAGTCTCTCATTTCTTATGATGCCTTGAGTTTTGCCACTTTTTTTTTTGGTATGTGTATGACCTTTTTTTTTTTTAAAGATTTTATTTATTTATTTGACACAGAGAGAGAGAGATCACAAGTAGGCAGAGAGGCAGGCAGAGAGGGAGAAGCAGGCTCCCTGCCGAGCAGAGAGCCCGATGTGGGACTCGATCCCAGGACCCTGAGGTCATGACCTGAGCTGAAAGCAGAGGCTTAACCCACTGAGCCACCCAGGCGCACCTGTGTTTGACCTTCTAACTTCCTTAGAATTTTATCTCTGAGAAATCTGTGAGGTCTAAGTTGAAGCAGTAGCCCTTAAGAGATGACTTACTTCTGTCAATTGCTTAGGACGTTTTCAACCCAAAGTCACTGAATTTTCCCTTGTTTGATATTTTTCATACTGCACAAGTAGTCCCAACATGAGCCATCACAAGGTTATGATATAGAGGGGAGAACAGCTGGACTTAACTCCTTTCCAAAGCTTCCAAGGCTGAGGAGTTACTTGAAGGATCATTCTTAAAAAATACACTGAATTGATCCTGCGCTCTAGATGTTATGATCTATAGGTGAATCAAAACTGCACAGAATTGCTATGCTCTGTGAAAGGATCTGAAGATACTGTAAGGAACTTGAAACATGTTATTCAGGTTGTGTATTATATTACTCATGATGAATGGGTCTCAACTACGATAAAACTCTTATGGGGCTTATAATACATAGCGAACTATACATGCTGGGTGAGGAAAGGTGTCAGCTTCCCTAATTGAAGGTGGTCATTCACCCCAAGTCTGTCTCACTTGTCTTTTGTAACCTGGTGTACTTCCTCTGATGTCGAATCTGGATATTGTGCCTGAAGTATTGTAGAACTGAGCCAAGAAAATGTACATGCTGTTTATGTTGTATTTCCTATCCTAAAGCATTTAAAAAAAAATTGTGGTAAAATACACACACCATAAAATTTCTCATTTTAATTAATTTTATGTGCATAATTCATTGGCTTAACAACATTAAAGTTATTGTGCAACCATCATCACTGTCCATCTCCAGAACTTTTTTGTCATCCTATAGTGATACTCTGTGCCCATTAAACAATAACTTCCTGTTCTACCCTTCCAGCCCCTGGTAACCATGTTCTCCTTTCTATGTATTTGGCTATTCTAGATACCTCATATAAGTGAAATCAGTATTTATCCTTTTTGTGTCTGGCTTATTTCACTCAGCATGTCTCCAAGATTCATCCATGTTGTGTCATATATTAGCAGCTCATTCATTCTTAAGGCTAATATTTCATTGTATGTATATAACACATTTTGTTTATCCATTCATCTGTCAAAGGACTTTAAGTTGCTTCCACCGTTTTGCATTGTGAATAATGCTGCTATGAACACTGGTGTACAAGAATCTGTTCAAGTCTCTGCTTTCAGTTGCTCTGGGTGTATACCCAGAAGAGGAATTACTTCACCATATGGTAATTCTGTTCAATTTTTTTGAAAAACTGCAATACTGCTTTGAACAATGGCTACATCATTTTACATTCCCACCGGCAATGCACAAGGGTTCCAATTTTTCCACAATCTTACCAACACTTTTTATTTTGTTTGTTTGTTTATAATAGCTATCCTAGTGGGTGTGAGGTCGTATCGCATTGTGGTTTTGATCAACATATCTCCAATGATTAGTGTTGAACACCTTTTCATGTGTTTATTGGCCATTTGTACATCTTCTTTGGAGAAGTATTTACTCATTTTTAAATTGGGTTGTTTGTTTTTGTGTGGAAGTTCTTTATATATTCTGGATACTAAATCCTTATCAGATATATGATTTGCAAATGTTTTCTCCCATTTTGCCATTTTACTTTGTTGATAGTGTCCTTTGAGGCACAAAGATTTTAATGCTGCTAAAGTCCAATTAAGCCTCTTTTGTTGTTGTTTTTGTTGTTGCCAGTAATGTTGGTGTCATATTCAAGAAAACCACTGCCAATTCTAATGTCATGAAGCTTTTCCTGATGTTTTTTTCTATAAGTTTTATAATTTTAGTTCTTACATTTAGGTCTTTGATACATTTTGAGTTAATTGTAGTACATGGTGTTAGGTAAGGGGAAAACTTCCTTTTTTTGCCCTATGGATATCCAATTCTCCCAGTATCATTTGCTGAAGACTGTCTTTTCCTTATTGAATTGTCTTGGTACCCTTCTCAAAAATCATTTGACCTTATAGGCAAAAGTCTATTTCAGGCCTATTATATTTCATTGGCCTAAAAATCTGACTTAATGCTAGTACAACTTTTTTGATTATTGTAACCTTGCAGTCAGTTTGATATCAGGGAGTGGGAGTCCTCCTGCTTTGTTGTTTTTTTCAAGGTTGTTTTGTCTCTTTGGGGACCCTGGAGAGTCCATATAAATTTTAGGATGGATTTTTCTATTTCTGTAAAAAGTTATTTTGCTGTACTTTGATAGGGATTAAATTAAATTTGCAAATTGCTTTGGATAGTATTGATATCTTAACAATATTAAGTCTTCCAAATCATAAACAAGGAGTTATGTCCATTCATTTAAATCTTCTTTAATTTCTGTCAGCAAAGTTTTATAGTTTTTAGCGTACACATCTCTCACGTCCTTGATTAAGTTAATTACTAAGTATTTTATTCTTTTTGATGTTATTTTAAGTGGAACTGTTTTCAAAATTTCCTTTTTGCATTTTTCATTGTTATGTATGGGAACACAATGATTTTTGCATATTGATTATGTATCTTCAACTCCGCTGAATATATGTATTGGTTCTAATAGCGTGTGTGTGTGAGTGTGTATGGAATTGTTAGGTTTTCTACAAATAAGATCATGAAAAACAGATAAATTTACATCTCCCTTCCCTATTTAGAAACCTTTTATTTCTTTTTCCTGCCTAATGTTTTGGCTACAACTTCTAATAGTATGTTTAGTGAAAGTAGCGAAAGTATGCATCCTGCTCTTATTCTTACTTTGGAGCAAAAGTTTTTTCTCTCACCATTATGATGTTAGCTATATGTTTTTAAATATAAGCCTTAATTATGTTAAGGCAGTTTCCTTCTATTCCCAGTTTACTGAGTTTCATTAATATGAAAACATGCTGAATTTTTGTCAAATGCTTTTTCTGTATGTGGAATATCATACATGTGTAATATACTGTGGTATATTACATTGATTGTTTTTCATATGATGAACTACCTTTGCATTCTAGGGATATATTTCACTTGCTCATGGTGTATATTCCTTTTAATAAATGCTGAATATGTTTGCTAGCATTTTGTTGAAGATTTTTACATCAATGTTCATAAAGTATACTGGTTTGTAGTTTTCTTGTAGTTCTTTATCGGGCTTTGGTATCAAGGCAATGCTGGTACCATAGAATTAGTTAGGAAGTATTCCCTTTTCTTCCATTTTTTGGAAGAGTCTCAGAAGGACTGGTGACTTTTTCTTTAAATGTGTGGTATAATTCTCCAGTGAAGCCATCTGCTACAACTATTTTATTTGTAGGTAGGTTTTTGATTACTGATTCAATCTCCTTATTAATTACAGATCTATATGGATTTTCTATTTTTTTTTCTGATTCAATCTGAGTAGGTTTTGTGTTTGTAGGAATTTTTCCATTTCATCTAGGGTATCCAATTTATTGACATACAGTTGTTCATGATATTCTCTTATAGTTCTTTTTATTTCTATAGAATTGGCAGTAATGTCCCCATTTTTGTTTCTGACTTTAGTAATTTGAGTCCATCTCTTTTTTTTCTTAGTCAATATAGCTAAAAATTTTCAGTTTTGTTGATCTTCTCAAAGAGTCAATACCTGGTTTATCTGATTTTCTTTATTATTGTTCCATTTTCTATTTTATTTATTTCCACCTTAATCTTTATTATTTTCTTCCTTCTGCTAACTTTGGATTTAATTTGTTCTTTGTCTAGTTCCTTAAATTTTAATGTTATGTAGTTGTTTCTGAGATCTTTTTTTTTTTAAAGCTTTTATTTATTTATTTGTCAGAGAGAGAGAGAGACCAAGTGAGCACAAGCAACGAGGAGTGACAGGCAGAGGGAGAAGCAGGCTCCTGACTGAGCAAGGAGCCTAATGCAGGACTCAATCCCAGGACTCTGGGATCATGACCTGTGCCAAAGGCAGATGCTTAACCGACAGCCACCCAGGCATCTCATGAGATCTTTCTTTTTTTAATGTAAAAAAGAAGGATTTTCTTTGTTAACCCATTTATAGCTACAACTTTCCCTGTTAGCATTGCTTTCTGTGAATCACTTAAGTTTTGGTAGGAGACATAGAGCCAGAAGACAGTGGAATAATATTTTTTAAAGAACTGAAAGAACATGACTGCCAATCCAGAATTCTATATCTAGTGAAATTATCCTTCAGGAATGAAGGTAAAATGAAGATATTTCCAGAAGAAGGAAAGTTCCTAGAAGATTATGTCAGCAGACTTGCTCTTAGGCAATAACAACACCACGACAGTGATCAACACTTAAATAAGACTTATTATGAATTAGTTGTTGTTCTAAGCATTTTATTTGTTGTTCTAAGCATTTTATATGAACTTCACTTAATCAAAAAATGTTAGTACTGTTAACATCCTTATATATAGATGAGAAAAAAACCCTCAAAAATGTTAAGTAGCTAGTAAGTAGTAGAGCCAGAATGGAACTCAAGCAGTCTGGCTTCAGAGATGATGGTCTTGATACTTTCTTGTTACTGACCTGCACAAAATAACTGGAGGATATTTCATCACACAGATGAAAACCATTTTAAACAGATTTAGTAATTTAAAAAATTATTTTTATTCTACTGCTTTCTAGAGATAAAAATAGGAAGGCAAGGTAACAACTCTGATATATTACTTTGAAAAAAATTCTATAGAATTAGAATCTGATAGAATTCTGATAAATCAGAAACACTGATTTATCAACAGTAATTATAACAATAAACATTTTTTGAGTACTTACTATGTGTCAGTTGTTTTGGGGTCTGAGGATATAAAAATGAATATGAGAAAGTTCCTGTTCTTAGGGATTTCATACAAATTAGACAATACAAGTAAGTACATAATTACAAATACAGCATGTGCTATAATAGAAGCATGTACAAAGCTGAAAGTACATACAAGGTGAAAATGCTGTAGAAAGGAAGCATCGATATAACCATGGCTGTTTTAAAACAGTAATTTTTAAAAAGGCCTAGAAAATGTTCACAAAAAATGAATATTTAGGAAAATATTCCAATTTTTTATGCATAACTCACATAAACTATGATCTCTTTTTAAATTTGTAAACTCTCAGTTAAATCAGCAATGAACAGAAAAAAAAAAGGCCAAAAGAATCTGTTACCATGCTGTGTATTTATTTTAATTTTCAAAGCCCTAGCATAAAGATGATGGACTTATTCCAAAGTACTTAGAATCAACTCCTGCTGATTAATTTTCCATTCACTCAGCAGTCCAGTCCTCAGAAATTATGTGGATTCAGAAGGTAGAAGAAGAATTAATCCAGAAAAATCTTTCAATAAGACAAAAAGTGCTATTTCTATACTGGATCAAGAAAGCTCTAAAGAGTGACTTTAACAGCTGCAAAGAATGATGTCTCCAGCTAAACTGTGAGATCCTTAAGGTGAGGACCATGTCTTAATTTTTTTTCTATCCTTACTATCCCTGATGGTTAATATGGGGCCGAGCAAACAGTTTTATTATGTTTGCTGAATTAGATTTTTATTACAAAAAGAGATGAAGTTTAAGTTTTTCTTGACTATATCCCTGTATGCCAAGAGTTCTTTTACGTTCAAAAGTCACTACTTAATTCCATAGAGAAAAGAGATCAAATGTGACCCTTGACCTCAGAAGTGTAAGTAATACAAGTATAGTTAAAAAAAAGAGCAGCATAGGGGTGCCTGGGTGGAGCAGTCGATTGAGGGTCTGACTCTCACTTTTGGCTCAGGTCTGATCTCAGGGTCATAAGCTTGAGCCCCACATTGCCCTCTGTGCTCAGCATGGAGTCTGCTTGAGTTTCTCTCTCCTTCCTTCTGTGCCCTTCCCTCATGTACTCTCTCTCTGAAGTAAATAAATAAATCTTACAAAAAAAAAAAAAGAACAGCATAAAAGAATCAAAGTAAGTTCCTTAAAGATCAGCATGGACTTTTAAATTTAAAATTTTTACATGCTATTTTAATTCTTTTTTGCTCTTACTTAAATTAAATGATATAGTACCTGTGACAGCAAAAAGAATACAGTCACTAATGACCAATTTACATTTCCCTGTAGTTGTGCTTCAGGTGTCTCCTATTAATGGGATATAAACCCTAAGTAACAGAAAGGGCATTATGATTCATATTCCATGTGTTATGTAGATATACTTAGTATTGTATTCGTATTGCACACAGGATGAATAAATGGCTATACATAATGATAATGAAACCATGCAATTATAAAGTTGCTGTGTATTTTTAGCTTGCTCTGAGATCAACTGCCTATTAGTCAATGGTCATTAAATCAACAAATTCTCACTCAGTTGATAGTTCTGTCTTTAATTTAAATGGTGTATGTTGTCCTCATTAAAGGAGATTTTAATATAAAAGTCGGTAAAACAATAACATCACACAGAGAATGGATGTGAACATCTATGTCAACAAAGGCATAGTGTTAAATATACTAATATACTACTAATATATTATTAATTCAGCTTCTTTTTATGACCATACATGAATATGCCTATTTACAAATTCCTAAATATGAGAATAACTTATTGAAAAAAACCTCTACTGTTTTGTTTTATTAAATTAGCACTTGATGTCAATTAATGAATATTAACTGATGATGACAAATAATCACACAAAAAATAATTTTACATCTTAATAAACTGGACTCTTTGGGTTAGGACTGATCCTTTTTAGCAAATTATAATATGTTCTAAAAGTTTAAACATAATATGTAAAAAAAAAAAACGAAGGAAAATCGTCAAGATTTAACTAGACAGGATACTAAGACTCTCAACTCTGGGGAAAAAAAGGGAGCAAATTTTAAGTGTTATTGACTGAAGTTTCTTATGTTTATCAGTCTATTGTAGTGATTAGTGGTATGGAATTAATTTTCTTTGCAACATGTTAGTGACTTTCTTACCTAGAGAGCATGCCCAGAGGTGTAACATTAAGTGATCCCATCAGCATTGCCAGGGCCATCCCTGGCGCTTCCCGTTCTATTACTTCCTTTGTGGCCTGTAAAGATTAAATAGCAGACTGAGTGAAATTTGCCAAAAAGAAGGAAGGCAGAGTAGTAAAATTAACTTAAAAATAATTATAAATCATGCTTTCTATAGACCATACTTTGTAGTTCCCCCAACATTGTTTTTAAGGTATCAAGACTCAGTTCTTTGGGACCAGTGAATAAAAGCTGAGAACCAGGATATCCAGGGAACTTTTATATATTAGCAGACCCTTATCTCATAACTTGGAGGTATTTGATGTAAGTCTCACCTAATAACCTAAATTTTAAGATGTAGTCTTAGATTGCTATAATAGCTCAATGGATTTTCATAAGGCCTGAAATATGCGTACTTTTTGACTATTACCCATGAAATAATTACTCCCTAAAACCTGAGATCATTTCATATCTCTCTCGGCTCTACGATTTTATGATATAATTAAAATGAACTCAGGAAGTCACCACGTCAACTTTCTCATGTAGAAGGGGGTAGAAGAAAAACTCAATTTACCATCTTTTATATTTTCAATACAAATTAACTATCTTATTATATTAAAAAAGAATCAATGAAGTGATAGGCTTTCGCTATACAATAGAAGTTTTAAGATAGGGCGTTCTTAAGACAAGTGTGGTTAAACCTGAAATAAGAGAGTGAAGAAGATAGGAAAACTTAATTTTCTAAAGATCAATGAACTAGGTATATATTTATATTGTGATGATAAAGGTATGTTTTAGGCTAAAATTTATGAGTGAAATACATGATTGAATCCATTCCTAATCATCTGTTTCTAGAGATGTTAACAGGTTACAATAATTGGGAGCAATATAGGAATAAAGCTTGCAAAATAAACTATTCCAGTAAGTAAGAAGAAAGGTAAATGAAATAAAAGGCAAATTATGGAGGAATATAGAGAAAGGTTGATTTTTTAAGTATTTTATTAGAAGTAGAAGAATAGTATTAAATAAGATTTTCGTTCTGGGCAAAATTTAGGGTAAAGACTTGGCAAAGTAAAATGCATTCAAGTATGTGTTAGATGCTGGTTGATCTTATAAATTTTAAGATGCATATAAATTAGTTATTTAATACCTTATATTTATATAGAATAAAGAATTACCAGAATTAATGTCCACTGAATCCCAACATAATGCAGTATTTAATAATGGCAGAAATTTTATTTTATTTTGTTTTATTTTTATTTATTTATTTATTTATTTATTTATTTATTTTAATGGCAGAAATTTTAAAGAAATATTATGGTGGGGGAAGGATAGGGTGGCTGGGTTATGGACATTGGGGAGGGTATGTGCTATATGGTGAGTGCTGTGAATTGTGTAAGACTGATGATTCACAGACCTGTACCCCTGAAGCAAATAATACATTATATGTTAATAAAAAAATAATTAAAAAAAGAAATATTAACACTACCATTATACTTTTCAATAAAATCTGCCTTAAAAATAGATAATTTTTAAATTTTCTAAGAGATTCTTAAATTCCTAAGTTTGGGAGTTAATTCCTTTCATTTAAATATATAGCTAAGAAATGTCAAGCTAGCATTATATAGAATCTACCCTTTTCCAAATTCAAATTATCTGGTATGATTTTGAGGTCTCCTGGGAAGAAACACTATTTCTATATTACAAACTGCTTTATTGATGTTTGTAACTTTTTCTTAGAGTCCGTAAAATCTTAGAGTCTTAAAAATCAAGCATGTAGTATTACTGAGAACAACTGTAAAATAATTCTTTTAATAGGGCTAATATTTATTTCATTATCTGCTTGAAAGTCACATAAGCAGTGTTCAACATGTAGTGAATTTGGGATCACATAAAGATGATGTACTCCAAAGTATAGCAGCACACTTTATCCAAGGGCAAATGAAAAAAATATAAAAATAGCTGAGAAGAAGTCTTTCACTTAAATAGATACTCCACATAACAACATTTATCCATCCATACAACAAATATTTATTAAGCATCTACTATGTACTAGGTATTGTTCTAGGCATTGATCTTACAGTAGTGAATAAAACATACTTCTAAGAGTGTGTAAATTCAGTGTCACCTACTACATGAAAAACCTGATTGATGAATTACATATGAGAATTATCTATAAGAGATGCAATTCACTAATTTCTATAGATTCTCTAAAAGACACCACCAGATTTGGTTGGGCCACAGTGGTCTACCTAGAATGCCTTTTCTCACTTTTCAAAGAATTGTTTTACTGTGTGCAAGTGGATCCAATAAAATGGCTCAGTGAAACTCATATTTATATCAGGATATATTTGAGACCATTGTATACCACATTTCTCTGTGATCCTCTTTAGGAGGAGCTATTGGAGAAATTTTCTCTTAAGTGTCATAGGAATGGGTACTCCTCTGTGCCACCTTTTTTTTTTTTTTTTTGGTCTTTCTAAAAAATTATAATGCTTTTGAATCAAGTTACTCTTGAAAACAGAGACAAATCTGTGGATACTTTCTAGTACAGAATACAGCTTAATTTCTTCTTATTTTTCCTTGCCTTATTTCCCCACATTCATTTCATTAAAAGTTCTGTTGTGTTTTACGTATTTTGGCAAACCATCCTAAACATTTTTCAGAGTATTAATAACTGTATGGATGATGGATGGATGGATGAAAAATGTATTAATTACACAGAAGTCTTCATGTTTTTCTAAACATAATTTAGGGAGTAAAATTAATAATGGTGAAGCCTTTTAGATAATTTGGGCCTATAGACACAAATTTTCTTTATTTGAGAACATAAAAGCAAAATATATACTGTGGTGATGCCACTAAAAGGTACTAGTGTCTACAGTGGTGAGTGCTGAAGTTGTCAGACTCTTTCTAGGACTAGACACAAATCAACCTCTTCGATAAGGTATTTCTAAATAATGCACAAAATAATCTTTCTTACATCCCTATCAGATATAGTGTTTCCATAAAACACCAGAACCCCTCTATTTCCTTTTTATTTTCTTGTCCTCTAAAGCTGTTTAGTACAGCAGAAAGATCACCATCTGTGAAGTCAGACAATGCCAGCACATAGTTAAGCTTCATGAGAGCAAGAGCTGGAGGGGTTGCAGCACCTAGCACAGTGCCCAACATACAGTATGTGTACTCAGTAAATATTTGTTGAATAAAAGGATGAATAAATGAACCAATATAGGTTTGAAACCCAGTTGTATCACTTAGTTTCTCTGTGAATTAGAACAAAATATTTAATGTCTTGGAGCTTCAGTGTACTTATGAATAAAATGGAGATA
Source organism: Potos flavus (assembly GCA_028534135.1). Classification (NCBI taxonomy): domain Eukaryota; kingdom Metazoa; phylum Chordata; class Mammalia; order Carnivora; family Procyonidae; genus Potos; species Potos flavus. The sequence goes on along the minus strand of CM052896.1, from coordinate 96,808,281 downwards.
ATAATAAAACCTACGTACATTTTATGAGAATTAAATCACCTAGCATAGAATAGGCATTCAATACATGTCAATTCTCTTTATGCCTCTTCTTTCCAATTCTCCTTATATCCTTGCAGTTTTGATTACACCAGTTAGAGAACAGGAACAATACAAAAATCCAGAAACCAAACCTAGAAAACAGTGGTTGAGAAGCAAAGATGAGGGGAAAGAGAACGGAGAGAAAGAACCTAAATGTAAGAACACTGGCAAGTGGGGAATAGGGAGTAGAATACTGAAATACTGGATCTAAAGGAACAAGCAACCAAATGAAGTGTTGGAATTGCAAGATGGACAGGAGGGTAAGAGCTGGGTAAAAACATCTATAAACTATTAATGAAAAGGTACAAATAGAAGGCAAAAAGCAAGGGAATAAAACTCAATTTAGATTAAATGAGAAAACACTATCAAAATTCTTAGAAAATAGAAACAGAAGAATGGTTTTAATAAGTGTAGCTTTATCTGTGCCCGTTAATGAATAGATAACAAGCATTCATTATCAATAGGTTATTTATAATCAATGGCAAAAAAGAGTGCCATTAAAAGTTTGAAATTTTTTCTTAATTAGCTTAAAATTGTTTCCAAATTTCTCATACATTATTTATTTATGTATAAGATTACTTTTTTTCCTTGAGCTATAGCAGAAGTTTATATTTCTACTTTAGATATAACCTTTTCTGAACTACTAGAGTTCAAAATAATAAGGTTTAATTGGATTTAGAACATTTCACCTTTAACTTCTAAATACTTTCTAAACTAGGAAAGTTGTTAAATACTTTCTAAACTATGAAACCTCCTATGGAAAATCACTTACTGTGATCTTTTTCTTTTATCAGTGACACTTTCCAGATAACATTAAAGTCAGAAAGTGCTTCAAAGACTGTTCAAATTGCAAAAAAAGCGTGTCATAAACAATGATTTTATAGCCTAGAGAACTTGTCAATGAAATTTAGATCCATTTTAATTTCATAGGAAAAACAATCTTAAGAGATGTTATTGCTACCAAGCAATGATGTTTAAATGTGTACAGGACACATATTAACTGGATGTAAATGTGAGAAATTCCTTATACTCATGGTGACTGTGAAAAACCACTTAGTATAGCACTTTTATTTATTTTTCTAGACATACTTTTGTCAACAGAGCATAATCTATATATTAATATTTATATGCTTGTTACTTGACTATATAAATTTAAAAAAAATGTCCTAGCAATTACTGCAGTGCCTTCTACTGATTAAATAATCTTAAATAACAAAGACCACTTTGAAATGCCATCTAATAATGTTACTAATAATGTTATTAATAACGTTACTCTATCAAGGTAGGATATGGTTATTAGAGCAGTGGTTCTCAGCCTTAAGTGTGCATCAGAATCTTCTAGATGCCTTGTTAAACACTTACTGCTGGGTCCCACCCAGAGATTTTGATCAGAAAGTCTGGTCGGGGCCTCAAATGTACATTTCTAACAAGTTTCCAGGTTGTGCTTGTAATGCTGGTCAAAGGACCACACTTTGAAAAACACATTGCAGATGGAAGGAATGCCACGTGATCTAATTTTCATGATTACCTTATATTCAGCTTTGTAAAGCAGATTGAAATAAATGTGAAGAATCTTTTTTTTTTGTGAGGAATCTTTATTAGAGTAAATATAGACCTACTGAGGAGGTAAGTTAGGTAAAAAATAGGCAGTTTAATGACAGCCAATTAAATTTTCCTTACTTTATTGAATAAAGGGCAAACACATTAATTTTATTTTATACTTTAAAAAAGGGTTATAATAAACTAACAATTCAGAGCTTACCTCTACGATTATTCTATGGTACAAAGAAGCTATCTTTAATATATTTCTTTTCTCAGGACTATACATAATAGATAAAATTTATACATGACTAACTCCTAGGGATATTCAAGGAGCATCAGCTATAAATCTACTCCTTTCTTCTCTCGTTTAAGAAACAGAGCAGAATGGAAGAGTCACATTATTCTAAAGGCAGCCTTGAATTTATTCTAATTAATTAAAATATTCATTTACATATTTTGTTAATTTTAAATTAGTTGCAAACACCTTGCAGCCAATCATAACATATCAGTGTATCATAACATGTGACTAAGTGATTAAAGGCTACTGTCACACAGGAGAAGCTGCAACCAGGGAATGAAGGTAGTTGTCTCAGTTTTACTTGGAAGATAAGATCTCATTTATTTATTTCTTTTCCTCAGAGTTTTTAGCCTTCTTAAATATTTACATCTTCTTCCATTCCTGGAAGTAGAAAACTTCAAAATGGAGATAATCCCATTTTGTTTTTCAGTTAAAGTTATGGAGTGTTTAAATAAGATCTTGATATGATGACAGATCAAAGGAGACAGTTTAATTGTACAGAGAAAACATAAAAGAAAGAGTAAAAATTTAAGTACCGTAGCAACGTCCCCTTCCATTCCCTTCAGTGAACATATACTTTGCAGTGAGCATGAGATGCCAAGAGTACCACAGTTGAAACTCAGTTCCCATTAAGTGTCACAGAATTAACATATCACCATGCTAAGTAAGGTTCTAATGTTTAAAGAAAAGCATTTCTTGTATAGCACGGCCCCTAAAGCAAGCCAACCAATTTATCTAGCTCAACCAAAGGATTTATTTAACTTTTTAAATTATTTTTTTAAAAATTTTATTTATTAGAAAGAAAGAGAGTGCGCACAAGAGAGAGTAAGAGTGAGAGCGAGAGAGGTAGAGCAAGAGAGAGTGAGCAGGGACAGAGGGAGAGGAAGACAATCAAATTATCAAACAAAAATCAGGGAACTCAGATAAGAAAATTATTTGATAAGAGATTTTCATGAGAATACTTATCTTCATATTCCACATACATACATAGCAGTACTTTACATCTCATTGCAGGGAAAGGTGAAAGAATAGTGACATTTCTAAGGATTATTAGTATTTTTTATAATGCAATATACATAGTCGTTTTTGGCATTATGTGAAAAACAATAAAGATTATCAAGTTAATGTTTGATAAAGGAGGAAAAATAACTGTAAAAAGAAAAGTTGTAAAGTTTAAAGTGTTGGTTCATATATCTTTTATTTTTATTTTGTTTTTTTTAAGATTTTATTTATTTATTTGAGAGAAAGAGAGAGAGCACAAGGGAGAGAGAAGCAGACTCCCTGCTGAGCAGGGAGCCCGATGTGGGGCTAAATTCCAGGACCCTGGGATCATGACCTGAGCCGAAGGTGGGTGCTTAACCAACTGAGCCACCCAGGTGTTCCTGCATATGTCTTTTAATCTATACAGGAAAAACTCTTACTCATTCATGCTCCTCAAAAGCTGATATATAGATACAGGAAAATATGCTGTTTCTCAAATATGAAGAAAGATGAAATTGAAAGATGATACAATTTGAAATTGTCCTAAAAGGGGGCTGTCTGGTTAGTCAACTGGTGAGAACATAATCCAGTCTCTATTCCCACTACTCTGGAGTTTTTTTGTTTTGTTTTTCAACATAGTTAGTAGTGCATAATATAAACAGAAACATAACAGCTGCCTAAAAAAAATCTATACATTGAATTTCTACTTTATTAATGATGACACATAATTAACTTGGTATACCTAAAGCAATGCAAGTTTTAGCATTCATATAACAACATAACTAACTGTGCTTAAAAATATTGAGAATAAAAGCTCCTACTTTAGGCCTGTATGTACTACTTACAAATGGCTCACTGCCAACTGATTTTAGAAAGTCTAAAACTTTGCTCTTTTGCCCTAAGATGTGATAATTCTCACTGTGGCCTCTTTATACAGTATCTACATTAAGAACATGTAATTATCACATTTAAAGTTCTCATTCTGGAAAACTAGATTCTCACCCAAATTGGCACATTTGATAAAGTGTGAGGAACAAGAAATAGGTGAAGTAAAGGAAGTGGGATGAGTGGAAGACCTGCTGAGAAGAGAGAAAAAGGCAAAAACAGCTCCTTTCTATTTTAATTAGCATTATAAAGTGTATTTTGCCATCTCGTACCACCCTCAGTTTTAAAATTAGAAACCAACTGGGAAAGAAGAAAATGAGTAAGTCCTTCCTAAAAAGAAAGAAATCCAATATTTCTGTTGTTTTGAGATAAATTTAACCAAGTTCCATTAGTAAAGACGAGAGAAAAATGTATACACTTAAGTATTTGGAGCCTATGGCATGCTGTAGCTTGAATTAAACAAGCTTCTCTACAGTTTTGCTCATCTGAAGATTGATCATAAAACTACTAATGTCTCAGTTTATGATCAGGCTTTTTATTTATCATCTATAATCTAAGAGTCCTTCATTGTTCATATATTTTTTTTCTTTTTTTTAAGATTTTATTTATTTGACAGAGAGAGAGAGATCACAAGTAGGCAGAGAGGCAGGCAGAGAGAGAGTGGGGGAAGCAGGCTCCCCGCTGAGCAGAGAGCCAGATGCAGTGCTGGATCCCAGGACCCTGAGACCATGACCTGAGCCGAAGGCAGAGGCTTCAACCCACTGAGCCACCCAGGCGCCCTCATTGTTCCTATATTAAATGAGTATCAGTTTATGTTTTTATGCCTCTGGGAATTTATCTATTTCTCAGTTTTCCATTTGTTAAAAAAGGGTAATGATATTTATTACTCTTCTTATAAAACTAAAGTGTTAAAACTATAAAACATTTTTAGCTACCTGAAAGGATGTCACAATATAATCCTGATATGATAACCAACACACTACATTAAATTTATAATGCTCTGACAAAGGCTCTTATTTCTCTTACTTATTACATTGGAGAGCTAAACATGAGTGATATTTTTTAACTACGTAATTCAATAATTATAAGTTTTTATTTATGGTGCTTTTCTTATAAAACACCTACTGATATTTTCTATTTAAATAGTTAACATATTCCTGTATTACATAATACAGAGGAGATTTATTACTTCTCTTTTTGTATATTCTATGACTAATCCAATGCCACAGGGTAAATCAATAGAAAACCCGAGAAAGGAACTCAGACCTATAGACTCTGATTCTGAACTTAATCCATTAATCTATTATTGTATGTTTTCAGTTTATAAGGCATTGCACCGTATTCAGACACAGGAATGATTTTTTTTCTCTGCTTAAATGCAATGAAACATATAAAATACCTAGTATCATTCCTAATACATATCAAATACTTAACAAATGTTAGGTACTATTATTTATACTAAAACATAAATCTAAAGTTACCTATGTTGTAGAAATTGTTATCGCCAAAGCAATTGTGAAAACTTAATAGTTCTACCAGAAAGAGTGCAGAATAGAAGCTATCAGAGGAGTGTATCTGTTTTTGAATGTGTATGAATTACAAGATGTCTGAAGAATGCAACATGCTAGCAACAATCTTGAAAACTTAATGAAGGATTATCAAGAGCAGCAGTTTTGAAGACACGGATTACCAGGAAGATAGCCTTGGACATTACCATACCTCTGAAGGAAACTGGGAAAAGAATGTGAGAAGATAGAAAATACCTTTTGAAGGAAAAAGAACGAATAGCACCTCTTGATTTATGCTTTTGCCTAAGTCCAATAGAAAAGAGCAATGTAGGGGTGCCTGGCTCTCACAGTCAGCTAAGTGTCTGGCTCTTGATTTCCGCTCAGGACACGATCTCAGGGTTGCAGGATCAAGACCAACATTGGACTATGTACTCAGCGCATTGTCTGCTTGTCTCTCTCCCTCTGCTCCCCACTCCTGACTCTCTCAAATAAATAGATAAATAAATAAACAAATAAATAAAATCTTAAAAAGAAAGAAAACAGCAATGTGATTATGTACCTAAGCAAAGATGAAAAAATGTGTCCATAACTTTATATTAATGTTTAAATTTCCCTAACATTCATACACTAAAAATTAAAGCTGTAAAAACAACAGCTGTTAGGATGGGAATAAGACTCAGGATGGTGAAAATAAGGTAACACAAAGAGGCAATGCTCCACTCAATTCAAGTTAATGCTGTTTCTCATATTAAACACAGGGGCCTCAACATACTCATTTTCAATAAACTATTATACTTCATAGTAGAAAAATTTACTTTTTAAGAGCCTCCACATATACAAGAATGGATTAAAAAATTCAGTGAGTTACAACCTGAAGAAATATAAAAGGAAGAAGACATTATTTATTAAATAAAATTGACATAAATTAGATGAAGGAAAATCTTTACCTTTATTATATTGAAAGAAAAATCTCTTAACAAGAAACTTAAAAATAATCAGAGGCCTAATTTTTAAAAACTGTTGTAAAAAGAAGTGCAGCTATCCTTTGCCCCTGAAAAAGGTATAACCACAGAAATGCAAAAAAAATCAAATATAAAAAATCTCAGAAAATTAAATAACAGTTCTCATATATACTCTAATTTGAAAAACATGTATAAAAGAAATATCTTATTTTATGAGGTTCTTTCAAGGAATCATAATTTTTATAGACTTGTGCACATACACACACACATTTGTTTTTGGTATAGAATTTGGGGTTAGTATCTCCAAATCAGGATCTGTAATTTAAACTTTGCGGATTTCCGACTCTTTCAGAACATCCATACTATAGTACTTAGATAAGATAGTTTGCTATCCAAATGAATCTGCCTTAAAGACAGATTTAAGAAAAGTCAAAATAGAGTCCATCACTGAAGAAAAAAATTACACTGCATAAAAGGAGGATAATGTACACATATCCTAGGATTGAGACTGAATTCTCCAAGTTAGGTCTATAGGAAACTGAATGGTTGACTATTAGGGCAGATGGTAGGAGTGGGAGGAAGTTGGTTGTATCTACTGGCACTAAATGAATCCCATCATCTAGTCAGAATGGGTAGAAATGATTATCCTTATTAACATACATATCAACATACACACACAGCCATGAGGTTGTTCATTTATAACCTTTCCTCTTTCAATGTTACCTTGATGCCCATTTTAGCCCAATGATATGTTCTAGAAATTGTACCCCTAAGTGTGGCTTAGGCTATACAAGAGCCAAACTAAATTCACAAGAAATCAACAAAGGATATAAAAAAAAATTCAGGTTGTTTTTTTTTTTTTTTAAATTCAGGTTTTTAAAACAAACCTGAAAGATTTGGTAACCAAGCAATATTATTTTATATTAAGATAACTATGAACATATTAACTAGGGTCCTCTCTTCACATAAAAAATTAAGTATCCAAGAGCAGAGGACACCCAATGAAGCAACATTAAGTGGGGCAGATGGAAACACATTTTGCTCAAAACCGCAATAGGAAGGGTAGACTTCTATACCTATCGCTATTTGCCTCTAGGAAAAGGACAGAAAACAAAGAAATAGGTGGGGATGTAGGGAATGGCAAGACTAGATTCTGTTATATCTTGGTTTCCCAGTTTGTTTGTTTTTTTTCCTTAATGCAAGTTGCCCAGAAGCTATGAGACATTTTGTAATTTTCTCTGAGTAATTTTCAGATACACAGCTTCATCAAATTCTCTTTTTAAAGCTTTTTTATATTACAAAATGATGGGTCAATGTAAGGAATATTTTCCTTAATCTTCCTGACCTGTCTCTGATCAGCAGGAATGACAAGGAGATATCAAAGAGAAACATTAATTGTTTAAACTTGGAAGGAATCAGAAAAAAAGAATAAAATTATGACATAGTATTCATTTCCAGCATCTCAAAATAAATGTGGCCTAAATCAATCAGGGCAAATGTAGGTCTATTCTTAAAGTTAGTTATAAAAATGGAGATTAAATCTGAGTTGTTCGGAAACTAAATAAGTAATAATTAATAGAAATCAAAACATTAGTCTGTGAAAAGTTGTTAAGGTTATTAAAGCAGGGGACAAATGATAGGGTCATTATCATAACTGTAAAGCAAGCTCAGAATTACTTAAGTGCTACCTCAGAGCAATATGAGACACTATAATGTTTTGAGTCTAATATGACATATTTAGGCATAAGTCTTTAAAGATAAAAGGACACTGCTTTTGTTAAACAATAGATAACTTGTAACCTAAGACTCAAAAATGAGTGAGTTTTCAATCCTGACATTTTTTTTTTTTCTTTCAAGACCTTATTTAAATTCAAGTTAGTTCACGTATAGTGTAATATTAGTTTTAGGGGTAGAATTTTGTGATTCATCAGTTGCATATAACATCCAGTGTTCATTATATCAAGTGTCCTCCTTTATGCCCATCACTCAATTGCCCCATCCTCCCACCCACCTCCACTCCAGAAGCCCTCAGTTTGTTCCCTATATTTGAGTCTCTTTTGCTTTGCCTCCCTCTCTATCCTTATCTTATTTTATTTTTCCTTCCCTTTCTCTATGTTCATCTGTTTTGTTTCTCAAATTCTACATATGACTGAAATCATACGGTATTTGTCTTTCTGTCTTATTTTGCTTAGCACAATACACTCTAGTTCCTTCCACTTCGGCAAAATTTCATTGTTTTTGATGGCTGAGTAATATTCCATTGTATAGATACACCGCATCTTCTTTATCCATTCATCAGTTAATGGACATCTGGGCTCTTTCCATGTTTTGGCTATTGTTTTCAGTCCTGACATATTAAGATCATTCTACAGGTTGGTTTCAAGATTTTTCAGTTTTTTAATTAAATGGAATAGTAAAATTATTATGTTAGAGGTAAAATTATTATGTGGGAGGAGCAAAACTTTTATTATATTATCTTATATTAAAATATACTATTTTTATTATGTAATAAAAGATTTTATTTATTTTTTATTTATTTTTTAAATTTAAGTAGGCTCCAAGCCCAGTGTGGAGCCCAACATGAGACCTGATCTCACAACTGTGAGATCAAGACCTGAGCTGAAATCAAGAGTCAGACGCTTAACCAACTGAGCCACCCAGATGCCCCTGTGATAAACAAGATTTTAAAAAGTTGTTGCCTAGGGGCGCCTGGGTGGCTCAGTGGGTTAAAGCCTCTGCCTTCGGCTCAGGTCATGATCTCAGGGTCCTGGGATCGAGCCCCGCATCAGGCTCTCTGCTCAGCAGGGAGCCTGCTTCCCCCTCTCTCTCCGCCTGCCTCTCTGCCTACTTGTGATCTCTCTCCTCTCTGTCAAATAAATAAATAAAAATATTAAAATTAAAAAGTTGTTGCCTAAAACATAAAAGTGAAAAGGCATGGAGCAGTAGAAAAATAATGACAATACTGAATACATTAGGAAGAGAAAATAATACAATGCTTATTTAATTCAGTTTTGAAATATGCTATCTTCATCAAGAAAACACTTTAGAACTTTTAATATAAAACCGCAAATTTAATAGGTACATGGCATCCTAGGATTTGATATATTGTTCTCCTAGTAAATACAATCTGTTTTCTATCTAAAATTTTAGAACAAGTTTCTGTATTATATTATGAACCTCAAAGTAGACACTTCACATATTTACAACAAAAATGAAAACCTGTATAAAATTATTTATGATATAACTTTTTCAATATTTAGAAGATATTATTTTCCTATCTGTTTTATTCCAATGTTGTTTAAAAGTCTACTGTCATTCCTTTGAAAGTGATCTGTCCTTTTTCTCTGGCTTTAAGATCTTCTCTTTTGTTTTGGTTTTGAAGTTTCACTTTAATGTATTCAGGCATCAATTTATTTTATTTATCCTTCTCAATTTATACTATACCTCCAGGACATGTGGTTTCCTGTTTTTTCAGCAGTTTGGTAAATTTACAGCCATCACCTCTGTAATCATTGCCTCTCCTCCATTCTCTTCTTTTGTAGCTTTGATGTAATGTAGTTTGGACCTTCTCATTTCTTTCTTCATACCTTATGTCTCTCCCATACTTATATAACATCATCTATCTATGTAATTATTCCAATATAAAGTAATTTTCTCAGAACTATGTTTTGGTATGCTAATTCTTCTGCTGGTCTAATCTGCTGTTTCATCTGTTCACAGATTTAAAAATTTTAGCTTATATTTTCTCATTTCTAGAAGTCCTATTTTCTCCCAAATTGCTCATTCAAAAATAATGGTCTCTTGCAATGTTGTTACCTTTGTATATCTTTGTTCTTTTGAAGATTTCATCACAGGTAGCTTAAGAATACATCCCGGCTTGTCAGAGACAGTTTGATAAACTTCTCTTGTGCCTGCATCCTGTCTGGTTTAGCATAGTCCTAAACAAAAGTTCCCTGGCATGAAAATGAATGATAATGATCTCCAAATCCTGGGCTATGCTGTATTTTGTATTTGAAATACAAAAACAAGTTCCAGTACTTGTCATTTTTCAGTCCCCCTATTGATTAATAGTTTGGCTGATATTCATTACTTGATCTTAATCTGTTGGAGTATAGCTTACCTAAACTAGGGAAAATTTCCTTTGGTGAAAATTTATTTCTGCTTCTAACTTTAATAAGCACTGTCTGGTTCCACTTCAGCCTCCCACAGTGGTCTCATAGACTTAGAGAATTCCAGGCTGAATTTCACATATTGCTGTTTGTCCAAGCTTAAGTGTTTCACCAACAGTGCAGCTATAGCCTTCTGTCCTCAGGGTGTCTCCTCTGTCTCCAAAGTACCAGTTTCCTACAGTTCTGGCTCCTGTTCCCTACTGCTTTGACCTCCAACTCATGGTATTTTTTGGGAAAAAGTGAATCTAAAGACAGTATATATGTCCTTTTACATGGTATGCCTCACAGGTTATTACCTTTTAAACGGGATCAAGTTTTTCTACAGTGGGAAGATTTTTCAAAGTACTAAAACAATAATTATTCCAGGCTGTACCCTCTTTGTAAACAGTTTTATTCCCTATAATATTAGTCTTTTATAACATTACACTGAAATTTTTGATAAATTGCAGATTGCCCTACAGAAAAATGGAACTAATTTATACTCTGAACAATGGTCTTTTCACTCAAACCTTGCCACTTCTAGGCAATCTGTTTTAAATAGCTATTTAATTGATGTGTACAAAGCAATACAATATTTTTGAATTTTACATTTCTTACCAATTATAATGAGCACATAGTTAAAAGCAATTTGCTTCTTTCCCACCACAAACTGCCTGATTATATCTTTTGCCTACTATTCTATACTGGTGGCCATGCTCTTTCTGTTGAATTATTAAGAAATTTCTACAAATTAAAAATATCAAAACTTTGGCAGTTGAGTCTCTTGCAAATATTAACTTTTAACATTTAACATTTGTAACAATTTTTGCTTAGTTGGCATTTCCAGTAGGAGGTCTCCAATGCTTAATGATAGGAGATTCTGTCAATATTTTTATTATATTTTCTTTGTTTTATGTCTCATCTAGAAAGGTTTCTCTTACCTAGAGATCATTAAAATAACTTAATTTTTAAATCATAAACTTAGTTTTTAATGTTTAAATATATAATCATTTGTAGTTTAATTTTAAGTTGCATGATCAATCTCCACCAAAATGGATAGCCAATTTTCTCAACATCTTTTATTGACTGACCCTTCTTTCCTTCAATTTCTTAAAATATCACATTTATAATATGTTAAATTCCAATTTTATACATTGTTATGTTAATTAAATATCATTTGGTGTCATTTATCTCTGACTTTATTTTCCTTTAACAGACCAAATATTTTAATCACTGTGCTTATAATGTTTTTACATCTGATTAAGGCCTTCTCATTGTTTTACTTAAAGAAATCACTAGCTGATTTCATAATTTGTTTTAAAATTATGTTTAGAAATCAACTTGGTATATTCCCCCCAAAATCCACTGGGAATTATATCACATTCTTCAATCAAGTTAAGGTAAATTGACAATTTCACAAAAATATTTTTATTTAAGAATAGAGCATAACTTCCTAATCATTCAAGCTATACTTTATGTCTTTTAATAAAGTTTTCTTTATTCAGGTCTGGCAAATTCCTTTAGTTTATTCTTGGTTATTATAAAATTTACTTTTTTCTGCTACTGCAAATGAGAACTTTAAAAAAAAAAAAAGATTTTATTTATTGATTTTGACAGAGAGAGAGCGCACAAGCAGGGGAGAGGAAGAGGTAGAGGGAGAAGCAGGCTCCCCGCTGAGCAGGGAGCCCCATTTGGGGCTTGATCCCACGACTCTGGGATCATGACCTTAGCCGAAGGCACATGCTTAATGACCTAGCCACTCAGGCGCCCCGCAAATGAGATCTTTTTCTGTAACTTTTTTTTAGAGAGAGAGTGTATGAGCTAGTGTTTGGGGGGGGGGGGCAAGGGGCAGAAGGAGAGGGAGAGAGAGAATCTTAAGCAGGCTCCACACACAGCACAGAACCTGACGCTGGACTCGATCTCATGATCCTGAGATCATGACCTGAGGCGAAATCAAGAGTCACATGCTTAAGCAACTGAGCCACCCAGGAGTGCCCCCTGCTGTTACTTTTTCTAATAGTTGTTTCTAACTTAAGTAATATTAGTATATAGATTTTAACTTCCTTAACCACTGTCTCAGCAATAAATACATCTTCGAAGTGACACTATTGCTTGGTGACTATGGGGAACTTTCTGACTCACTGCCTTTTTTCTCTCTAGGGATGCATGCACAAACAAAGTAAAATGCAGTAATCTTCCGACCTAGCAATAACAACTGGGAACTCTGTTAACTCCACCTCAGACAGTTTCTTTCTTATTCATATGGATGCAATATTTTTACTCCTTTTTTCCTTTCCTCTCTCAACTCTTGCTTTTAGGTGTATACATGAACACACACACTTCTTGTCTCATTTTTATTTCTTGAGGCAAAAACCACCTTATTCATGACTAAATGTATAAATTTAGTGAAAGATAAAAATAAACTAAAAACAGTGAAAATATGAAACAGAAAAAAGTCACAAATTTCAAATTAAAATGAAAACAAATAAAAAGCCAATAGCATAATAATAATACAAGGCTAGACTTGTCCTAGACTATAGCCAATATCCTTACAGATTCTCCATGAAGATTTTCATCAATTTATTAATTTTCAACTAATGATATATGTTTTTCTGTAAGTTCAAACAGTATAGATAAATTTGGATATTATTTTGAATTCAGTTTTAATTGCTAACATTGAATTCTATTATTTTTCTTCACTGTACACATTTTGTATTTCAGTAACACACATAGGCTTTTGAAGGTTGGCTCAGAAAAATATCCTCTGCAAATTTCATACCCAGTTAGTCAAAAAGTGCAATAAGTTTTATCCTCAGAAAGTTATGTTTCTTTCTACCCTTGTCTGACTTTAGGTAGTCAGCATCTTTTGTTTGAATATTTTGATAACCTTTTGATTAATGTTAATAGCTAAGTTTATTTTCATTCAACCCATCCTCTATTTTGCTGCCAAAATGGTCTCACTAAATTCGTTGTTATTTAACATCTTTCAAAAAAGTCTTTATTTTTTACTAGAAAAAACCCAAACACCTTTTATATGACACAGAGAGTGTCTATCATTTGGCCTTACCTACCTCCAGGCTCTCTCTTGCCAGTTTCCCTTCAAAACCCATTCTGCAGCCAAACTGACCTATTGGCAGATTTAGGATTTCAGCAATTGTTTCTTTAATACATATTGGCATATGCATACAATGGATTACTGTATGTAGTGATAATAAACAAACAACTACATGCAACAAATCAATTTTAGAAACATAATGTGGAGCAAAAGAATCCAGATGCAATAGATTATACAGTATAAGATTTCATTTGTATAAAGTTTACTAAAAAACAAAAGTAATCAATGATGTTAAAAGTCAAAACCGTAATACTTTTGAGGGTTGGGCTATTACTGAAAGGAAGACAGAGGGGGCACAATCTGGGATGCTGATAATTTGGTTTCTTGATCTGCATGCTGGTCACACAGGTATGTTCATTTTTTGAAAATCCATTAAGTTGTAACTATGTTATTTGTGTGCTTTTTGTAAACTTAAAGTAAAAGGTAAACAATAAGAAGAAGAAGAACAATAATATAACACTTCTAATATCACTTCTTTGAAAATTTCCTTAACTCCCTCAGGTGAACTTTATTCTGCTCCTAATATATCACATACACCATTACTATACTGATGATCATGTTATAGTTTATTTACCCAATTCCTTCCATTTCCTAACCATAATGTAACTTCCCTGAGTGCTAAGATCATAACTTTCTATCCATGTGTCCCCAGCCCCAAACACTGTGCCTGGCAGTTAGTAAGTACTCAATAATATTATGTAAATGAGGATTTCTCAATTTCTGTACTATTACATTTTGGGTCAGAAAATTCTCTGTTGTAAGGAATGTTCAGTGCATTGTAGAATGTTTATCAGCATCACTGGCCTCTATTCATCTGTCAGTATGTCATCCCTTAAGTTATGACAACCAAAAATGTCACTAGGCAGTGCCAAATGTTCCTCAGGGTCCAAAAAAATCTCCAGGTTGAGACTCACTTATATAAATAAATGTTTCTGTGGGAAAATTCAAGCCAAATGTTAAACAATTCACTTACTGAAAAACTTGGGGGATGAAGTGATTTGTATGTTAGGGGCAACTAAAAAAAAAAAAAAAAGCTCTTTTGAACATTGGAGGGGAATTAAGCTTTACCTACCTGAAAAAGGGTATAAAATGCCTTAAGTGTCTAGATAATCAAATGGTAATTCACATTAATTGCATGCTAGAATATTATTTCTTTTTGGAATTCCCATTAAGAAAAATGAGTTTGCCAAGCAAAAAAATTGTATAAATAGAAGGACTGTGTATTTGTTTTTTTTTAAAAAAAAGTGACTACTACAGTAGCTATGTATATTCAATGTCCTAATCATAAATTTTGCAAGATTTATAGCTGTGAATGGACAACTAATTCTAGAATATTAAGGTTCAATAATTTTCTATCCGTAAAGTATTTAACATGAACATTCCATATGAAAAGAATAGTTAGAAAATAAACTATTGTGCATCAGCTATGGAAAAGAAGAAAAACCTCACAAAGGGCATAACTAGTTTGTTAGAAAATAGTATGTTTGTACTTTACTAACTGCATGCCTTTGATTCAGGATGTTTTGGGGCTTGACCTCTGCTGTCAGAGGGTAAGTAAGGAAATAATTGAGTACTATTAGGTTAACGGAGTTTGAGAAAAGAGAAAATAAACTGGTTTATATTTATGCATCAAAATGATATAAAGATATAAATCTCATTCTGTAAAAATTATTTCCTGACAAGCACTTCTTAAACTTCTCGTTGTAACTAGAATCAGTTTTTAAGAATAGACTACTGAGTCAAAGAAAACAAAGAAAATGGGCAATTTATAAAAGAAAAAAAAACTAGACAAATACAAGTGTTTAATCTCATTATTAATCTACAATATGCCAATGAAGCCATATAATTTTTAGCTATCAAATTGTTAAGATTAAAGACGATAATGAATGTTCAGTTCCATAAACCGAGAGTATGAATGTATAAGTATGTACATATATTCTAGAGAGCAATTTGCAGTATATATTATGACACTTAATTTTTAGCCAGTTATTCTATTTTAAGGAAATATTTCTAAAGCGATAATCGGAGATGTTTTTGACAATTTATATAAAAAGAATGTTTATGATAGGAAATAAGAAAGAGCCAAAATGATTAAGACAGGGAACTTAAATTAATTTAAATTAACTTAAATTAATCATAACTTGTTTACACTCTGCAGTGATTGACAATCCCCCCTTCTTTTTGGTAGAAAAATTATTAATGGAAAAAGCTTAATTTATGTAAAAAAGAAAGTGGTTAAAAAGCAAGGGTTGTGGAGTCAAGACTACCTAGTTGAAATTCTAATTCTATTACCTTCTACTAGGTCTGTGATCTGGGTTACTTTATGATTTAATCTTTCTAAAACTAATTTTCTTAAGTGGTACTCATGTAGGTTTGTTGTTAGGATTAAATAAGATATTATATAGTGCTTATCACAATGTTTGGTACACAGTAACTGTAAATTTTAGTAGATATGATAAGACAGTTGGGATGATGTTATTAAGAAACCCAAGATATAAACCTGTATATAATATATATTAATCCTAGGCAATAAGTAGGTGCCAAGATTATTCATGATTTTTATTTACTTCATTTTGCTTCCTATGTTTCCAAATTCTTTTTTTTGAAAAAAAAAAACAGTATAATCAGAAATCTATATTCAGAAAAAAAAAAGATGTTGTTTCTTTTAATGTTATTAATAAAAGGCAAGATAAATATTTAAAAATCTTCACCTTTTCTTTCTCGTAAATGACCATATACTTTTCTCATCTTTAATACTTTAAAAATCGTGTCACAATAAAAAGGTCACGATTATATGCTCGTACTGAATACTTATCACATGCAAAATACTATACTATACTGTGTTCCTCATATTGTAAAACTAACTGGGAGTTATGGAAATTTGAAGACGAATTTTCTCGTTAATAAAATAGGAGCTCACTGCAGATGGTCTTAAGTTTTATTTTTTACTTTTATTTATTTTTTAAAGATTTTATTTATTTATATGACAGAGATAGAGAGAGCTAGCAAGGGGAGCTGCAGGCAGAGAGAGAGGGAGAAGTAGGCTCCCCACCGAGCAAGGAGCCTGATGTGGGGCTGGAGACCCTGGGATCATGACCTGAGCTGAAGGCAGACGCTAACCGACTGAGCAACCCAGGTACCCCTTAAGTTTTATTTTTTTAGTAACTAATCATAATGGGAAGATATCTAAAAAGGCTTTTTACCTTTACCTCCTCACAAGATCAATCTTAATTTTGACCAGAAGGCACTGAGTTGAGAATGAGAAAATTATAAATTTAACTTATGAGAGATTTTTTTTTCTTTCAGAATATTTGCTTAAGATATCTATATTGGGATTATTACCTTTAACTGCAAAGTAAATGCATATCTATTACTATAGTATGGCTAGGAACAAACCAAAGAAAAATTGATTCCTGAACATCTAAGATGTTTTTATACTGCTGACATGAATAGAACATAATCTCTATTTCTTCATAAAGATGATATATTATAAGAAATTTAAAAAGTGTTCAGAGATAAACACAACATGTTTGGGATGGCTTATATTTTGTAAACTTTCAAATATCTAACTAGTGAACTTTTCAACTACTAATTTTGACATTAATGAAATTAAATATTATTAAATATGCATAAAGGATCTTTGTATCAAATAGTTGCCATAGATGAGGCAATGAACTTCTCTCAATGATCTTTCTCACTCCACTGGACCTCTGTGCCACAGGTGTAATACATTAATTTTTGCCAGCAACATTGAAATATTTGAAGGTGGGATAGCAAGAAGAGAAAGACATTAGGGGGTGTAGAAACTAGCTATTAGTGTCTGCTGTTGTCATTGTCTATATTCAAAATGAAAGGAGTAAAACTACTTCCCCAAAATGTTTATGTAAGGAAGCTATATCTTCCTTTGCAAGGTCCTGAATATGTCCTATGGTTTTCAGGAAAGAATGACAACTTGTTTGTTAGGGGTAGTTGCCTACAAAGAATCTCCTGATATCAAGGAAATTTAGGGGATTTTCTTGTTATTAAATGTAAAAAAGATTTGAGTCCTAATAAGGCTGTGATAGGGAAATTGCTTTTTCAAATTAACTTTCACAAAAAAGAAACACATTATATAACTTTATTTTCAGTTTAGCTTTCCTTCAAATAAAAACAGGATTTCAGAGATCACAAGAAAAGGAAAAGTATTACTAATAAAATGAGTTTAATAAAATGTTACTTATATTTTCCTTTATCAGATCTTATACCTTACCTTAAAATTTCTGCATAATCTTTAGTTTGCACTAAAAATGTTTTCCAGAATAAATACAAGTGAAGCAACATCTTTTAAAATTATTCACTTTTTTAAGAAAACAAGTTAAATCTGGATGTAATTTCTATTTTGGTGCTTCTCTCCTGACATGAGAACTTTGATCTTCCCTCAGCTATGCTGATAAAATAAATAATTTTAGTAGGACATCAGGAGATGGGAGGAAAAAATAGGTTACTAAAACTTATCTTAAGTATAGTACTTTAAAGAGATTCCTTTAAAGCAATCATTGTGAATTAGTGAGCAACGTGAATGAAGCTTACTGCTCTCAAGTTTGATGGCACCCATCAATATAGGGAGGACAAATAAATTCCTAATTCAAATGGCTAATTAATCGAATTCATAATAAAAACTAATAAAGATGATTGAAACTTCTGACACCAGCAATTCAAGCGAGTTTTAGTTGACAGTGAGAATAAATTAAATTCCCAAACATTTTCAATATTGGTATATAGCTATACGCCCAAGAGAATTTCTCATTGTGCTTGCAATAACAAGAACAACCTCCTGAACATTAGTTATCAATTTTTCTCTAGCCATTCTCTACTCTTCCACTAGAAAATTAATAACTTTGGGTTTAGATAATGCTGTTTATTAACAGCTACCAATGAAATCACTATTTGTCACTGAATGCTCCAGGTTTTAAAATTAAAGAGATTCTTATTGGCATTTAAACTATTACCAGAATCCTTCAGTTGTGATGAGGCATTAATTACAGAAGACATTCTTGTTCCTGAATTACTGAAGCTTAGAAGAAGTGAAAGGATTTCCTTATACAAAATTACTCGGCCTTGAACATTTTCTCTGAAGAAATAGAAGAAAATAACAAAACTTTGAAATATTAGAAACACATTTTTTTGTTGTCTTTTTCCCTCTTTTGGAATGTAAGCTCTTTTAGAACACAGCCTTATCTTTGTGTTACATACTCCTAATAGACTACATAGCACAGACAAGCCTTTTTAAAATAGGTTTTGAGAGAATGATTAGAAATAATGAATTAACTTCTCTCCTATGCATATGGAGGAGTACTAGTTTATGTATCACTCTTGGGAGAATTGAGAAGTCCATCAAATCATTTGCTGTGTTTAATAGCTTAGATGAGAAACCCTGGCTGAAAAAAGCTAGACAAAGTATGTATAATCACCAAAAAATTGTTAACAAGTGAAAACATTATCACCTAATGGATTGAAAGTCTTCTTTCCTAAATCATTTTTATTGCATATTTAACTACTTCAGTTTTAAACTCCTTGAAGACAAGGACCAATTCTTCCCAACTTTTGTAACTCTTATAAGGTCTAGGACACTTACGGTATAGAGTTCAATTTAACTTACATTGTGCTTTACCAGTGGATTAAAACACACACACATGCATACACACATTACCTAAACCATATCTCCAACCTACCTACTGAATCAGAATCTCTGGGGGTTCGGTTAAAGGAATCTTTTTAGAAAAATCTCTATAGGTAGAAAACTGGGTATTCGGAATTGAGTACCAGTGAATTTAAAATTAATTCCTCTTCCTATTGTTGGTTCCTCTAAATATAACCTAGCTGCCTCATCTCAATCCCATTATCTTCATTTAAATCTTGCCTTTCAAATGCTTACTTCTTTTAAAAGTACATTATTCCATCTTAAAGACATGCCATCATCTGTCCTAAAGTTGGTTTATTTTTTTAATTCAATGTCCTTCAGAATCATTTTGCTGTCCTTTAAATATCAATCATCTGTCCAATTTCATTTTCCTTTTCATTCTTAAAATGTAAGGTCTTCCAAATCTCACTTGGTCTTCTGTGTCTTCCTAAAAGCTTACAATTTCTTCTGCACCTAATACAATAGCTTGGACTTAACCATCTTTCATATTACTTATATAGTTCCCCTGAGGTCCTTAGCATCCTCTTAGACAAGAATATTAAAAGCTATGGAGTTTACTTCGAGGTAAATAACCAAAGAATGGAAAGAAAAACACACCCTTGCACATCAATGTTAATGGCAGTATTGTTCATAATAGCAAAAAAATGGAAACAACTTAAGTGTTATCTATCAACAGACAAATGGATAAATGAATTGTACTATATACATAAATGGAATATTAGTCTTAAAAAGGAAGGAAATTCTGATATATGCTACTATGTGGAAGAAACTTGAAAGTACTAAGTTAAGAGAAATAAGTCAAACACAGAAGGACAAAAATTATATGATTCTACTTATATGGGGCAAATCCTAGAATAGGAAAATTCTGAGACGCTACTAAAACAGAGGTTGCCAGGGGGTGGGGAAAGAGGAGTGGGGAATTACTGTTTAATGGCTACAGAGTTTCTGTTTTGCATGATGAAAAAGTTCTGGAAACAGATAATGGTAATGGTTGTATGTACTAATGCCACTGAATTGTACACTTAGAATAGTTAAAACAGTAAATTTTATGTTATGTGTATATTGCCACAATTAAAAAAATAAGCTACTGAAATGATTTTCTTGACTTTCCTACAGCAGCCTTTTTCTTCATAGTAATTTTATCTCTATTGTTAAAGGAAAAGAAAAAAAAATGTCCATACCCTTTTTCTGTATTCCTTAACTTTATCACTCTTTTTTTAGCTTTTTCCTTTTCCTTTTCCACTTCATTTTTCATAAAAATAAAATAAAATTTAATATGGATACTCAGAATTTTCCACACTTCAAGCACAATGATGTTGTGGACACATACACACAAAGAACACTTCAAAACTACACACAAAGAACACTTCAAATCTATACACACACACATACATGTATACATACATACACACCCCACTTTCAATCTCCTTAGACTCTTGAAATTGTTTGCAAGTTTCACCAAATTCTTCTCCACTTGTTTGATCTTGTTTTTCATTTAAATAAAAGTAAATAAGACATCAAGTTTCAAGCAAATAATTTTGTATTCCAAGTTCTTTTTAGATGTCAAGTACTTAGAAAATAATGGGAAAATGTCAATTTAAAGTTTACCTACACACAAGAAAATATAGTCTAAAAGGAAGGAAAGATTAAATACATCAAAAGGATCTCTAAAGGACTGATATTACATAAATTATGGGGTCGCTGAGAAATTATATTCTCAAAGGAAAAATGGAGCAGGGTGGAAGGCTACTTTAACCACAAAGAACTATAACTACATTTATTATTTTTGGAGATTATACTTTAAATTTTAAAAAATTATTCCAGTCTTATTAAAAAGGATAAAATTAATAGGAATAACTCATCCTCATGAAGCCCTGGAACATGGAAAATAAATTAGGAAACAAATTTAATATATGGAAAATCATTGAAAGATCCCATATACAAGAAACAAAAGTACATAATATATGATGTGAAAGGTCAACTGAAGCAAAGATGTTATATTATTTGAAAAAAATTATTGCTAAATAAAGGGAAGAATGTGGAGTTGTATAAAAAAGCAGAAAGGATGGGTGATAGTTTAAAAGTCAGTTTAGGAGTAAACTGGACTGGACTGTTAAATAGTGAAGCATTTTCCTATTTCTAAGATATGTTTGGACAATACGTAGGCAACAATTTTCTTGGAAATAAAATCTGATCAGGGTTACAAGACAACAGAGGAACAACGCCAGTGATTTACCAGATGCAGAAAAGTATAAAGGAGGCAATATGAGCCGATCAGCAAGTTGCAAGGCTGAGTACAGAGATAATACAATGTCTCAAGTTAATTAATGGAGCAGCCATGTGCAGCAAATAGGTAAAGGAGACAGTAGTCAAGCAAACTCAGTTAGCAGTCCAACTTAGTGGCATAAGACAAGTGGAGATAGGTAGCAGAAGTGCTAAACAATATGAACCTACTTATAATATTACAGGCATAGATTGGACAGGGCAAGATCAAGCAGGCAGATGGCATAGCACTTGGAAGGGCATGATACAGAATGGTAGGAGAGCAGATAAACAGTGCTGGGTAGTCTAAAATGCTAAAATAGCAGATTGATATGGCAGCATCAGGCCATTTGCTGATAGATAAAGTACCGGTAAGTGAAGAATGCAAATCATTCAGCAGATGCGTAAAGTGGGGCAAAAAGTAGAGGCAAAAATCAAAGGCAGTCAAAGCAGTAAGACAGAACAGCAGAGAAGCAATGACAGATCATCAGAAGCAGTTGTGTAGGGTAGAAAAAAGCTGTCAGCAGGGGAACAAAAACACCATTCAGGAAAAGATGAAATCAAGAATAAAGCAGTCTCCTGAATTGGGTTTCTTCCATCTAGGAAACAGTCATCAATAAACTGCATATGAGAATCCACAAGAGAATAGCACACAAATGGAAATAGCAGATGAATCTGAACTCTATTGCCCAGGGATACAGAATGATCCTAGAACATAGATACATAACAATCCACAAGGAAATTAAATGGATGGGAAAAATGGGTCCAAGCATTCTTTATGATGATAAAAAAAAAATCAAAACACTAAAAATTATTAATCTGGAAATGATTGGCTGGGATTGAAGTCTTCGCTTACCCCTTTCTGGAGCCCACAAAATGGGAATGTTGGGAATTTCTGCAGCAGAAAAACAGAAGAGAAAAGGGATTTCTGACTCCCAGTTTGAGGAAAGCAGGTCAAATTTAGGGCTGTATGAACTGGTTCAGGGAAATAAGAACCAGCTTGAACCTTCCCCATTCCTCAGAATCAAGCAATTTCTGAGGTTTGGGAAAGGTTTAGGAAGCCCTCACCCCATCATTTCCCACAACCTCCCCTTTCACACTTACCTCCAGTGCAAACAGTTTCCAGCAAGGAGGTACTTGGGAAAACTCACTCCCATGTTTATACCATGGCAAAATTTGAGGATGGCCAACTAATGGTACTTCCTGTGTAGGTCAGGTTTCTGATTCAGTGGGACCCCTGCTATTTGTGAGTGAGCAGAGGGGATAGGTTACTAGAAACTACCTACCTCTTTGAAAGTGGATGAGGAAAAAAAGGAAGGACAGTAATACCAATAAATAAGTAGTAATACTAGTAAATGCCTTGGTGATCTCATCAATTGTCATGGATTTTAATTCCATGAAGATGCTGATGACTGTAAAAAAAAGTATCTCCAGCCTAGACTTCTCTTCTGAACTCCAGATGCATCTGTCTAATTGCCAACTTAACATCTCCACTTGGATATCTAAAAGTAGTTCGTTTCCATGACCAAATTAAAACTGATCTTCCTCGTCAAACCTACCCTTCCCACAGTCTTCTCCATTTCAGTAAATGGCAACTCCATCTTTCCAATTGCCCAAGTCAAAAATCCCAGGTCTTATACTTGACTTCTCTCTTTCTCTTATTTCACCTCTTACTTCTATCTTCAAAATATATAAATAATATATTTCTCACTACCTTCACCTCTATCATTGGTCTAAGTCACTATTATTTTTCACCTGGATTATTTCAACAGCCTCCTAAATTGTTCCCCTATTAAGATACATGTCAAATCATGTAGTGCCTCTGTTCAAAACTCTCCATTATACTAAGGGTGGCACACAGGTTCTACATGATCCATGGCTTGTTCCACTCCACATAAAGGTGTCTTTGCTCAAATGTCATCTTATCAATAAAGCCTTCCTTGATTCCCTTTTAAAAATTACAACTCTGCTTTCTGCCTACACTGCCTATTCAATCTCCCTGGTTTATTTTTATTCACAGTACTTATCACCATCTCTAATACTATACATTTTACTTGTTTACTTATATTTGTGTCATCCACTAGAATGTAAATTTCATAAAGGCAGGGACTTTTGGCTTCTTCGTTTATTGCTGTATCTGCAGCATCTTGAACAATGCCTGGCATATGTACAGCAGGCACTCAAGATATATTTGAATCTATGAAGTGTTAATTTCTTGTGGTGCATCACCTTTCTCTGTCTTAAATTCTCAGAGCATTATTCTGAAAGCCCATATGCTCTGAGCCTTTGATTAATAGAGGAGATACTAGTACACTATAAGGTAGGAATATTCTAAAATAGGGGTTGGCAAATCATAGCCAAGGGGACAATTCCTGCCTGCTGCCTGTTTTTTGCATCGCCTTCAATCTAAGAGTGATCTTTAAATTTGTAATGATTGGAAAAAACCAAAAGAAGAATAATATTTCACGACACGTGAAAATTACATGAAATCCAATTTCAGTATCCATATATAAATTTTTATTGGGGCACAGTGAGGCTCATTCATTTATATCATCTTATGGTGGCTTTTGTGCCACAGGGCTGGCAGGGTTGAATGCTTATGATAGAGAGTATAGAACCCACAAAGCCTGATGTATTTATTGCCTGGACCTGTAAAGAATAAGTTTGCTGACCCCCGTCCAAAGATATTTTATACTTAGAAGGCAAAGAGTAATAACTAAAGTTTGAGCAATGTTAACTAGAGCATTATTGTAAATACTGTTGCTGCTTCTGCCCAAGACAGCTAGGCGGGAAGACGCATTTATACTAGGATTTGCTTTTAGTATCTATAAAAGTAACTTTCTCATTCCTCTAAGTATTATCTTACACTGGTGGTAATATTCATTCATCTATTGACCCTACAAAAGCAGCCTCATCTTAAGGGATAGGATATAGTATAGGTAAAGGTAAGTCTTAAAAATGGCAAAAGGAAGGGAATGAGAAAGTAAACAAGGCCCACAAATAGAGTTCATATCAAAGTATCACATAATTAACCAATACCCTATTTAACATACCTTGTTTAACAGTAGTGGGAAATTGGAATGATGTGAATCTCTTTTGAATCTCATCAATGGGGTTATACTAAACTGACCTCACTATAATGCTGTCTCCTAAACAAGTATAGTCTTGAATCACCACAAGCAAGAGACACATTACAATAAGACTCTATTATATTTATACAATATTCAAAACTAACAGTTGTTTTCTCATTGGTTCAAATGCCTATGTTTTATAGAAAAGTATTTTAAAAACTTGCAAAACCCTATTCAAAATCACCTGATAATCACCTGACTTATCTTTCCTTACATAAAGTTTCACCCTAAGGATTAAGACATACAAGTATATCATAAGCAACAATCAAACTTATGGAAAGAGGTAGAGAAGGTAAAGGGGAAACACTTACATTATCTCAATGACACCCAGCACTATAATGCTAGTTTAATCTTCATAAAGAAATATAATTTATGTCCTCTTTTATCAATTGGTCCTTGCAGCACAATCAACTCCTTTCCCACAGCTATACCATTGTATACTTTAGGTTCTATCCTACTGGATTTTTTTCCCTAGAGAAAATTCTTTCAATATTTATTCAACCATTATCTACTCATTTTTAAGCTAAAGCTCTATTTATACTGTAGGTAATAATAGCAAGTATTTATATAGCAAATATTTATGTAGCAAATAAATACTTTTTTAGTTTTACTTATGTTAATTCACATAGTGTAACTACCCTATGAGGTAAGTACTCTTACTCTTTCTATTTTACACATAAGAAAACTGAGGTATAGCAAGTTAAGTAAGTTGTATAAGATCACTAGTAAAAGGTAGATCTAGGATTCAAACCCAAGTAGTCTGTGCTCTTAAACACCGTGTTATGCTGCCTCACAAATAGTTTATATGGGCAATACTATTTCTCTAGTAAGAGTTCTAAATAGATATGGAATTTACCGTAATAAGTGTATTTATAATTATTTGTATGTTTACTGATAATGATCATCTTAAGGGCTCCCAAAAGCTGAGTACATATTCTGATACAGAGTAGGCATACTATTAAGAAACATACTTATGGGAATGAAGACAGTATTTTATATATGGGCTCTTCCTATATGAAATTTTTGGTTTTGCCTTATGCTCAAAATTCTAAAATTCTGACCTGAAGGAACAATGTACCTTTCCTTTTTTATTTTTACTATGTGTAATAAGAGCTTTTCAACATATAGTTTTAAATTCAGTATCACTTATTGCCCTAATTACTTTATCTAAATGATTGAATTTTGTATCTTTACCTTTCCCCTGGTACAATAATACCAAGGAGCTTTTCTTTTTAATGCATAAGTAAAATAGAGATTGAATATCTTGGGAAATTCTGTGTTTGGTGGAAAAAAAAGGCAAAAAAAATACAAAAGTAACTGGACATAAGGGGAAAATGTAACACTTATCTTCAAATATTAGGAGAACTATCATGTAAAAAAGAAATCTACATTCTTTTGTACAGTGCAAAGAAGAATTAGAACCATGGGGTAGAAATGATAAGGTGCCAGGTTTCAGTTTGATATGTTTGGACTTTCAAACAATAGAGTTGCAAAAGCAACAAACTCCCAGATGGAAGATGTAGCAACTGAGATGTTCAGACAAAGGGTGGGAATGATGAAAAGGGTATGCTAGGACTTTGAACATAATGGCCTTTGAATTCTCTTCAAACTCTGAGATACTGTGATTTCTCTATTTTTTACATAGTTTATAATTTTATATAAAACACTAAGCTAACTTGAGATACATCACTGACAAAATCTATGATGAGAAAAATGTTTCCAAACAACAAATCAAAAAACTGGAACTTGATGCTTCACAGCAGTTTCAGTTTTATCTGCAAATACTGGTGTGGATATTCACTAGGTCTGTAGATTAAACCAGACTTAAAAACAAAACAAAACAAAAAATATTTTAAAAAAATCTTCAAAAAGAATGAAGTTAGTCCGACTGAAGAATGCGTTGATGTGTATTTGAATAAGTGACATCTCAAAAAGTATCCAGTTTTAGAGATCCTTGATGGTGTGATTTTACTGTGTGTACTGGTTGATAGTAGACTTAGACTTGAGAATTCTGGCTTCTAAGGAATCTCGGAATTAGGACAGTTGCTGTTTTTCATCTCTACAGATGGTGCTACTCTAGATGTTCTAAGAAAGAGATTAAAATAACAGGTCTAGTTTATCCATCTTTCTATGTAAAATGAATCCTCTGCTCTAGCCAGGAAGATTTTCTTAATTTTATCTTTCTCTGTAGGTTGATCATACATTTCCCCTTCTTTCTTACTCCCATTAGTAATGTCCTTCCTCTTCTCTCCTAATATGAATCCTATCTCTCTTCTTCAATTTTAACTTGACTACTACCTGCCCAAAATTTTGCTGATTACTTTTTAAGTACTGATTAATTGTTGTTAAAACTAATTTTAGCTGTTTCTTAATCTTTCTCTTTAAAGAAATCTTTTGGCTGCACATTTCTGATATTAGGTTTATACTGTCTTTATTTGTCAGGTGACTGTTTTAGGAGTTACATGTACTTTATAGCACTCACTCTATGAAGCCCAGGGTGCTTGGCAAATACTTGTTAAACTGAACAAAAACTATAATTGATGTTTTTAGCAATCTGGTAGCTCATAAATGTGCCTACACTCTAAGACATATTCTGTTTTTTTAATGGATAATGCAAAATAATTATAAAACCCAGCTATAAAGTGGGATATTATGGAAAAGCTACCCTGAATATCATGTATCTTAGCTGATTCACGCCATATTAGAAAGAACTTTAAACTACAGAGGAATTAGAGACTTAAAACAAAATATATAGGTTAAGATATTAAGAGTTACTTAATGCAACTGTACTAATAAGCTTCACTCCTCATGTGATATACACTATAGAAACTCTTAATCTTTTTCCTTTGCCCCATGCCTGAAAGTAGTAGTAGGGAAATGTTGACTCACATCTTTATTTTTTAGACTATCCACAATGTATGTCAGTAGCTAACAAAAGATATCAGGAGTACAAGGGTTAATAGCAGAACTATTTGGGGCTGCCACATCTAATTAGAGATAATAGGTAATATTAATTAAACGAGGAAGAAAAAGGTAAAGAAAAAAATGAACATTTACCAAACATCTACAAATGTGCCAGGCATTATACTGGATTGCTTTACATACATTATTGTCACTTACTAGTTTGGATAACATTGGGCAAGACAATTAATTGATCTGTGTTCTCAGTTTCTCCATCTTTAAAATAGATATAAAATTGTACCTGCCTCATATGGTTGTTTTGAAGACTAAATAAATTAACATATGCTTAAGACAGCTGCTGACACATAGTAAAGTGCTATATATAAGTGTTATTTATTATTACTGGCTACCCTTATAATCTCAACCACTAGAAACAACAACCCTGAGAGGTAGGCATTAGCTAATTTAGCAAATGAGAAATATGAAGTTGGAACAGGTTAATTTGCCTTAATTTCATATTTATGGTAGAGTTGAGATTCAAATTCATGTCTGACTCTATATTGTTAGTGTTTGCACTATATCATATTGCATCTCACCATGTTTAGACAAAGGTAAGACATGGAAACATATTTCTTATGTCCAGAACTATTTCATAAATATTAAAGTAAGAACTTAAATGGCATAAAATGTAACCTTATCTGACCATAGAAGAGTGATGTAGTGTATTCAATCTAGTTTAAAATACTTCAATTACAAGGGTTTCTGATATCCTGGCTTTATCAATTTTATCAATAAATCCTGGCAATATCAATATCGATAAATTGATATTTAACAATATCAATTGTTGAGTTATCTTATTTATACAGAACAATTTTATACAGAACTCAAAATGCTAGTTCAATATGGTTATATTTATCTCTAGCATATATAACACGTATTAGTAAAAAAAAAAATCCTAGTACTGTAAAATAAATATTTATAGAGTTTTAGAATATTACTATAAGATATTTTTCCAGGGAAATAATCAAAGTTTTCTGAAGAATATTATATATACTTGAAAACAACTATGTAATTAAAATGTCCTATGTTAATGATTAAATTTTCTTTCAAAAACAGAAATTGTTACATATGATGTTTTTCTATGCTTCTGCTATAATACAGGAGTTTTTCTGATTGTCAAAATGCCCAATGTTAACTTTTAGGTGAAGCTATAAAATGTTCTCACTGATTTTCACAAGTCACAAACTGAGAATCATTAAATATAGTCAGTAACTCAGGTCAAGGATGTCTCCTACATTTTTAAACAGTATTCTTGCTTTTGAAGCATTATAATTTTGAAAGAAAAGTGGCTAAAAATGACTACATAAAATGACTGCTGGCTTACAATACACTCACACTTAAAATGATGAAATATATGAATTGTGACAAATCGATTATAAAACAAATTTCACAAAATAAACAATTTTTCTTTGATTTGATATTTTTGTGAAAAAGTTTCTAATAACCTAAGTGGAAAATATTTATAAAATGGCTTAAATAGTAATCTGTTCCAAAGAAATATAAATATTCTAGGCTATAAATAGAATATGTCTTCTAGAATTCATAATCCTAGAAATCCGCCCTTTGTACCAAATTTTGAGTATTCTATCCCTTTTAGCATTGGTCATTTCGTTAGACGCCTCTTCACTTCCATAATGAACCTACTCCTGTGGCTACAACAGCAGAGTTAAATAGTTGCAACTAAAACTTTATAACCTGCAAAACCAAAAGTATTTACCATCTGACCTTTTGTAGAAAAAGTTTGTTGACCCTTGGTCTGTTGAATGACAATGTCATCCTTACTCACATTTTTTATTGGCTTTTTAAAAATTGAGTTTTACTTTTTTTTCTTTAGTAATCTGAAATGATGTTGGGTTTCATTTTTTAAATGCTTAATTTTAGAAGGAGCAAAGACAAAACACTTTTTCTGCCTTAATGAAGTGTATTGCTACGTTGTCTCAATAGACAATGCAGCATAACAAACCTAAAAGACCCCTCATTCTAAAGAATATATAAAACTTTGAACTTTCAAAATTGATCAAACTAATGGATTTGTTATGCATTAAGTAAATTCTCACTCTTAAAAAATTTTTGAACTGTTGTTCTTAGCAATACCTTCTAACAAAAGTGTTCTGATATAATTGGTCAGAACAAAATAATCAAACAAAAGGAAGAACAGCAAAAATCTTAGGAAAATTTAGATTTTGATATAAGGAATATTCATTTAAAAGGAAAAATTGTAGTTGCAACTATTTAACTCTGCTGTTATAGCCACAGGCATTACATAAATGAATGACTGTAGCTGTGTTCCAATAAAACTCATTTATGGAAACTGAAATTTAAACTTCAAACAATTTTTATGTGCCACAAAGTATTATTCTCCTTTTGGTTTTTTTCAGCCACTTAAAAATATATAAAATCCATTCTTAGCTCATAAGCCACATCAACACCAACAAAAAGACAGGCTGGATTTGGTCTATAGGACTTGTTTGCCAATTCCCAAAACAAATAAAGAGTTTCTTGAGAATAGAGACCACGTCTTATTAATTTTTTAACTCTAGCACCCAGCATGGCATGGGATACATATTAAGGATTAAAAATAAAAAGCTTGATGAATGAATGAATGGATGAGAATTAAGATGTATGTTGGACTTCTATTTAACTCTTTAATTTATGATCAAAATAAAATATTAGTATACAACCCTTTATTCTGATGTAGCCTAATAATCTAAAAACGCTTAAAGTTATTTTTACCTTAAAAATATCAAATAGTTTAATATTTTCAAATTTACCATATTATAAAACATTTCTTTGTAATTATAAATACATTTCTTAATGCTTCTTGATCTTTTAGTCTCTTCTAGAATTTATGTCTAAAGGGTTTTCACTTCACTTTACTTATAAGTCCCTAATTTTACTTTTTAAGAATAATAAGATTTTTTATGTAACAATACCTATATTGTTTTTAACTGATAATGAGACACAAAGAGGTAATACTTTGTATAGCTATGAATTCTTATATACCATAGAATTTTATAATTACTAGCATTTCACCAATGCCAACAGATTATTCAACCTTTGTCAGATAACAGAAACTAAAATCTACTCTTTTTTAAAAAAATTATTTATTTATTTTAAGTAATCTCTATGCCCAATGAGGGGCTCAAACTCATGACCCTCAGATCAAGAGTCAAACAAACGCTACTCCAACTGAGCCAGCCAGGAACCCTGAAAATAAAATCTATTCTTAAAAAATAAAACTTTTTATATCAAAATAAAACTCTAAAAAGTTGAAGGGAGTAGATTATTATGCTATTATATATAAGCTTTGATAGTATTTCATATTTAGAGGCAGGGAGCAGGCCAGCAGGCATGCAAATATCAGATGTACCATATTCTATGACACAGGGACCAAAAATAGAAACAATTTCAAAATTTAGGGAAATCGATTCTAATTGCCTTATTTCTATTAAAAAGAAAAAAAGGAAACAAGATATACTTTGTTGATGTTCCTATTCCATTTTCCTTTTTAATAGACCGGGGAAGAACCCAAGTTTATTAAACTTTTCATTTTCTCTAGGGTTCATACCCACTGATACTAAGTTAGATTGTTTTATTTCGTTCATTCTATTTATTGTTTCACCCATTTTCTTCCTAACAACACACACATTCCACAAACAATTGTCCCTTGTGTTTGTAGATTAGACTAATTACTATCAATTATTGACTGTAAAATATTTGTACCTTAATGGAGAAGTTTTTTATTATTTTACCTTAATATTTAATATTTGTGTTTTCTATAACTTGACTATTTAAAAATTTTTGCAACTCTAAGTTATATAGAGTTAAATGTGGTCTAGAAATAGTTTCTTCTCTTTTTAGGCACAACTGTCTAAGACAAACAAGTTAAAGAGAAATAACTGTATTATAACCGAGCCCAAATTATATTTCTGGGTTCCTAGCAGACATCCCAGTGTTATAATTTGAATATCAGAAGAACGACAAGCGTTTAAATGTATAGAGAAGATAGGAAATCAGTAGAATTATTTTTGGTTGGCCCTACACTGCTTTTATGTTTGTTTATTTTTCAAAGGCTTAACAGTCCTATGGACTTTTGCTGTAGATAATCACACCCTATGTATTTGTATATAAGATATGAAGTAAAGCAAACCTATTAAAATCAAGATATTTACAATTGGTAAGTCACCCATTCTGAAAAAAAAAATATTAAGAAAGACCTATTTATGTATATTTTAAACTTATTTAAAGAAAACATCCAAATACAACTCTACCTAGGTAGTTGCTATAGGCATTTTAAATGTAAGAATTTAAGAGCACCTTTAAGGATTTAAGGTAACCGAGACTTCATTTAAGAATAAAGGGCTTCCTAATTTCTGATATAATGAAACTACATGATAAGGGAAAGAGACTCTTATCAACTAATGGTACTTAAAAAAAAGTGGATGGGATAAACAGATATTAGAATGGTAAAAATTTAAGACCTCTGATTTACAATAAGATAAAAAGATAAAATATGAAACTTACATCAAAATTTAAAAATAACAAGATTGTAAAGATTTCATGGATATATTTTAAATCTACTATAAGACTGTTTTTGTCCATTTGGTAGTTACATACAAAAAAAATACTAACAAATTTGTCCACTTAGTATTTATGTAGCAACTAATTAAAAAAAAAATTAACCCTTATTAAGTTAACCCTTGCATATAGCACTTACTAACATGCCAGAAATAGTTCTCATTGAATCCCACAGCTACCCTTGTACATAGGTACTTTTGTTTACCTCATTTCATAGGAAACTGAGGCACAGAGAGGTTCAATAATTAGTCTATGGTCACCTTGTTAATAAGTAGCAGAGCCAAAATTCAAAGGTTTAAATTTTCAACCTAGCATTTTGGTATTAACTTGACGCATCACATACAAAATACTTAACTCTGTGTGGGAATTATTCTCCCCCAATTAAAAATAATGTTATCTGGTTATAAATGAATTCCATAGTAACTTATTTTCTGATATAAAAAGAAATGATAAGAAATTATTAAATCATAACAGAAAAAATGGGGACATATAAAGCCAAAGTCATTTACTTCAAATACTTAACACAACAACCAAACTCCAAAATTCAATGTCTTCACATATGTAAGCAATTTTCTTACAAACAAAGCACAAACACACCTCTATGGGAGATGGCTTCCTTCCAATTGTACTTTTTAAGTTAGTTAGTCTCAAAGTCTAAAAGAAATGTAAAAATTGGCCAAAGGACCATTTCCCCTTAACACTCAGAAGCTTATTATGTAAGAATGACTTCTTTTTTAAAGTTAACACTTTCCCAATACAACTCTATTCTGATTGTTTTAAAAACAAACCACTTTATAAATTTAATCATAATAATATCCAAAAAAATTCTGTCATGATTTTTACATAGAAGAACAGAAAATATTTTACAATTTGTTAAAAAAAATTTCCATTTTCATATACTAGAATTGTGGTTTTCAAAGTCTGAAAGTATGGTATATGGGCCAGCAACATCTGCATCACCTAGGGCCTTGTTTGAAATACAAATTCTTAGGACCCACTGCAGATTTGTTGAATCAGAAACTGTGGGTGGGTCCAACAATCTGTTTTAACAAGTTCTTAGTTTGATTGTGGTGCAGGCTAAAGTTTGAAAATTACTATGATAGAGTAAAATGGACAGTAAATATTTAATATATGCAGAGCAGAAATGTCTTGTGTTAATAAAACAATAGATACAATCATGTATTGGTTTGAAGATAGAAGGACATATTTAAGATTAAGTTGAAATTCAGCCACAGCAAACACTTTTTTGGGAGGTAAAGGAAACAATATGACAAGTGGTAATATAAGTTTGCATATGACTCAGGTTTATGGCTTCTTTCAAAAAAAAAAAAAAAAAAAAAAAGACTTTTTCCCCTGTATCACCGATCACTGCCTACTCTTCATTCTCTCCCTAATTCTTCTCCTTATGCAAAGGTTTAAGGTAAGATTCCTGTGGCATAAAGCCTAGATAATAATTTTGCTTTTTGGCTTTTTAAATTCTGCATTTAAATTCACATTAGAATTATGGACTATGGAACCCTTTCTCTTCAAAAGAACTATAAATATGTATATATATTCTATCATAATTTCCTGTGCTTTAAGACCAATGACAATGGTATCTCAAGAACAGAGAAATCAGATACATTTTGAATTACATTAACAAAGTACACCAGACCAGATGCAATGCTAACAGTTAAAGTTCTGCTATCACCTGCTTTGGCAATATGCCTGAAGTTCACCTTCTAGCACAGACCACTGAACAAAAGCAAAATTACCTTCTGGACCAGTTCAATCCTCCTCATTTTATATCATGTTTGTATAAGTCCAAAGAAAAGAAGTCAAGAAACACTTTTTATATAACAATTCTTCCACAGCAAAGTTTTTACATTTTTAGAACCACAAGTCTCTTGTTCTGCCTAGCAAAATTATAAAAACAATATAAAACATAGCAAAAAAGACGAATAATAGTATGAATAGCCTACTTCTTGAATATGAGAAAGGCATATACTATCTCACCTCTGGAGTGACATCTCGTGGTGCAAACCCTGTTCCTCCAGTTGTTAATATCAAGTTAAGTTCCTTTTCATCACACCAATCTATCAGGGTTTCCTGAAAGAAAACAGTAACATTGTCACAGGCAGAAGAACTTACTGCCCACTTAAGATATCCACATACCCCACCCAATACCTTATACAGTGAGGAAACGCGGATTCATTTCAGCAATCAAGAAGAAAATTTTGAAGCTCAATTCATGGAACAGATTTGTTATTGATCAAAACACACTGCAGTTTGGAGTATTTATTTTATGTAGTATAGAAAATGAGGAAGAAAGTATCAAATTCTTAAAAATAAATGAAGCACAGGAAATATAAATTAAGAGCTTATAAAAAAGTCTAATATTGGATATTTAATAAAATCTAAGAGGGAAAAGCAGGGCATTTCAATGAAGATTATAAATTGTCTTTATTTTCTTTATTTCTCCATTTTTCTCTATCCAAGTCTGTCCAGATCTGATACAGCCTGGGCTTACTTTATCTTTCTTTCTACATCTCTGCAATGGTTTCTGAAATAAGTTCAGTCTGAAGACTAGATATGGTTCAATTAGGGTTTTGTTTTTATAATTATATAATAATCAGACATTTGATGGTATAAAGAGGGTAGGTTATATAGTAGTGCTAATATCGTTATCTTTCATAGCAGAGGTTTGACCAACTCCAAGGTTTAAAAAGATAGTAAAAAATATGACTGTAACAGGGTGGCTGGGTGGCTCAGTCATTAAAGTATTAAGCTTTAAGCCTGCTTCTCCCTCTCCCACTCTCCCTGCTTGTGTTCCCTCTCTCGCTGTGTCTCTCTCTGTCAAATAAATAAATAAAATCTTTTAAAAAATGACTGTAACTTATTAATAATTTTCCTTATTTTTAAACTAGAGAAAGCTCTGTTTAGCACATATAATATGCTTTGACATTCACTTTCTTTTTTTTCTATTTAAATGAAATAAAATGCTTCTTTATTAGCTTGAAAGTACTATCTTGGTTTTGTATAGCTATTTCTTTCACTCAGTTAAGCATTCATCCATTCTTCAATCTGTAACACAGAAATAGAAAGATGAACTATTTTACAACTTATAATAATTATTTCTGCATAATTAGATTTGTAGTACATTTTAATTCCTTTTTATTTTCTTTTGCATTTTTCAAATTCTTTAAAATTTGCAGTTATTACTAAAAAATAAAAGGATTTTACAAATCGAATTTTCTGATATTTGTTCTTTATTTTGATAACCTTAATGTCTGATTTTCCCCTCATTTTCAGCCAGCTCAGAAACTAAGCATATTCTACTGTAGTAGGTTAAATACAGAAACATATTCTTTATAAATCCTCCTGTCAAAAGGTGGAGTCTATTTTCATCAATTCTGCATCTGGGCCAGACTTGTAACTGTGACGAGGGCAAAAAATCATGGTGTATGAGTTCTGAAGCCAAGTTCTCAAAAGGTCTCACATCTTCTACCTTTACTTTCTTGGTAAACTTCTATTATTATGAAAGGAAGTCCAGTCTAAATAACAGAATGAAGAGAGAACATGTGGAGAGAAAGCTCAGCGAAACAGATAGCACCAAGGCCCCAGACATCTGTATGATGCCATCTTAGATTTTCCAGCCTCAGTTGCAAATTGTTTCAGCCAAATGAATGACACCAAGTAAAACCAGAAGAAAATACACCCAGCTAAGCCCAGCAAACCCATGGATTTGTGAGAAATAATAAATCATTGTTGTCACTAAGTCTTATGGTGGTTTTAATGCAACGATATAGTACAAATACAACTACTTTCCTAGTTAGTATCTTTGCATCCTCCTCTTTTTCAGGCTATTTTCAATTTATATTTTATTGTATTTTATTAGTTATAAGTCTACACATCCTTCATAATAATCTTCAAAATAAGTTTTGAAAGTAAACTTCATGTGAATTAGGTTTAAATAAATTGCCATGAAGTCTCAATTTTAATCATTCAGTTTAAGAAACATACCAAGGCCTAAAACAGTATGGAGTTTCCTCAAAAAGTTGAAAATAGAGCTACCCTATGACCCAGCAATTGCACTATTGGGTATTTACCCCAAAGATACAAATGTAGTGACCCAAAGGGGCACCTGCACCCCAATGTTTATAGCAGCAATGTCCACAACAGTTAATACTATGCAAAGGGCCCAGATGTCCATCAACAGATGAAAAGATAAAGAAGATGTGGGATATATATACAATGGAATGCTACCTAGCCATAAAAAAATGAAATCTTGCCATTTGCAACGACGTGGACAGAACTAGAGGGTGTTATGCTAAGTGAAATATGTCAATCAGGAAGATAATTATTATATGATCTCATTCATGTGTGGAATTTAAGAAACAAAACAGAGGATCATAGGGGGAGGGAGGGAAAAATAAAACAAGACGAAATCAGAGAGGGAGACAAACCATAAGAGACTCTCAATCATAGGAAACAAACTGAGGGTTGCTGGAGGGGCGTGGGGTAACTGAGTGATGGACATTAAGGAGGGCATGTGATATAATGAGCACTGGGTATTATATAAGACTGATGAATCACTGACCTCTACCTCTGAAACTAATAACACACTACATGTTAATTAGGTGAATTTAAATTAAAAAAAAACAAAAACCCCATACCAATGCCTAGTATGTGCCAGGAAAATGTGGGAATGAAAAAAAATGTATGACAAATGTCCTTGATGTCAATGAGCTTAGAGGTATGAACGAATTAATTTGGTACCTCAATATATCATGGTTAGTGCTATGAAAGAGGTATGACCATCTTAAGAAAACTGTTTTTGCATATATTATGTGTATTTATGAATATGTAACATTTTCTTTACATTGACCAGAATGAAAACCATCACTACAGAGAACTTTAGCAATATTTTTTCTCTTGCACAAGACTAGAGAACCCAAAAAAGAGAAAGTGGTACAGTAACAGAGCTAAGAGGAAGTAAATTTAGACAAGCCAACATTCTACACATCTACTTAGAGACTCATACTCATCTATTACAATAGATTTTTTTTCTTTTCTTTACATTTATTGATGGAAACATGAATCACTGAGTTAAGCAGACCTCAGCAATATAAAATCATTTGAGAAATGTCACATTTTTCTTTGGTTTATTAAAGAGTCTGATATAACCACCTAAGAAATTCCTATCTATACCTATGAGATACAACATTAAGACACCTTATTAAAGTCTCCTCTGACCCACCTACCCCAGGCGATTTGTTCCCTGTGTGTATTATCAGTCATTCCAGTCAACCCAGAGTGCCATTTCAGGCTAGAGCAGTAATACTTAATTTTTTGGAGGTTATGGGTATCTTGATTCCTGCCCCTCAGGCAAATATTTATACATACAGACTTTTGGATATGATTTTGTAAAAAATATAAGCCATGGATTATGATAAGAAATAGACCCTTGCTCTAATGAAATAGCGTGAATTGGATAAGAGAAAGGAATTTTTGAGTGAGAACATTAATAAAAAATAGGCACCACAGGAAAAATAATATAAGACAAGAAAGAGCACTCTGGAACTATGGTTAAAAATGGGTAAACAGCTGAGATTCTAGAGCCAGAGCTTTATTACTGCTATCTGCCACTACTGATTGAACAAATCTCTGTCTATAGAAGAACAAAATTTGTTGGTAAAGCCTATGAATAGATGATAATGAATGGGAAGAGTATCAATAGTGATAGCAAAAATACAACCATACTGTAATAAACATTTATGTCAGCCTTCTTAGCATCCCAACTGTTCATTCTAAGATTATTATCCTTATAGAAGCATGGGAAGTATACTCTTCAGAGGGGAAAAAGCATAGAACAAATATAATTCAAAAACCCCATAATCATTTTTAATTAATCATTAAGAAGATTAACTTTCAAGGTTATGACTCCCTGAAGCAAGAGTTTTTATTGTTTTCCATTGAGATTTGAGAATCTTAACATGGAAGGTCAAAGAAGATTTTGCCATCCCTTTTTCTCTTAGATTTTTTTTTCTTAGGATTTTATTTATTTATTTGAGAGAGAGAGGGCATGAGCAGGGGAGGGGGTAGAGAAGCAGACTCCCTGCTGAGAAGGGAGCCTGATGTGGGGCTTGATCCCAGGACACTGGGATCATGACCTGAGCCAAAAGCAGATGCTTAACCTACTGAGCCTCCCAGGCATCCCTAATCTTAGATTGTAATATCTTTAATATCTCAACAAATCCACACACACTGTATTAAGAGTTATTTCAAAGAGTCAACCTTGGAAGCAGCATGTTTTAATATTTCTATTGGCTGTGTTGACCATGGAATTCAGAAAATGCTTACTAAACTTCTTGATCATTCATTATCAGGCTGGGCACATATATTTCTATTTAGTGTGATATCTCTGTAAAACAGAAATTAATATTCTTACCATTATCTCATGGGATAAGCAGATTTGTCCTTATCTTGCTAACTTTTTTAGTAGTGAGCCACAATATAACCAATCTACATTGTGAAACCAAAGGAATCCATATTTTATCTATAGTAGAAAAGGAAAGGTGTTGCAGGTAACACACACACACACACACACACACAAAGGTGTTGCAGGTCACACACACACACACACACACACACACACACACACACACACACTTGAGCAAAACCTGAAGACTATAGCAGTGTGTTCTACATGTGAATGTTATTTCTCAGTTGTGTTTAAGAACTTTGAGTTCTAAACGTAGTATGCTAAAGAGGTAAATAGTCTCTCTCATCCTGTTTTTAAAGTTATCCGAGTTTTGATTCAAATACATTGAATATTCAATACTGACCTACTCTCAAACTGTTAGTGTTAAATCTCCCTTTTCTTGTGTTTTGATATAGAGCAAACTAATCCTAGAATTCTAAAAGGAATTTTGTTGAGAGGGTTTTTTTGTTTGTTTTCCAAATTGTACCCATTCTCTTCTAGGTAGCAAATACTTGCCTGACTGGAAAAAGCCCAATAGTGCATTTCTTACATTGGCTAGATTTCCGAGGATTCCTATTAGATTCATTTTATGTAATATGTTTGATTTACCATATGGTTTTAATTAATTTATCCTATAGGTAAAAAATAATTTTGCTTTAAAATTCTAAACTCTGGGGCACCTGGGTGGTTCAGTTGGTTAAGCATCTGCCTTTGGTTCAGGTCATGATCTCAGGGTCCTGGGATGGAGCCCCACATTGGGCTCCTTGCTCAGCGGGGAGCCTGCTTCTCCCTCTGCCTGCTGCTCCCCTGCTTGTGCTCTGTGTCTCTCTCTCAAATAAATAAATAAAATCTTTAAAAAAAAAAAACCCTTGAGGATCATAAAGTTTGAGCCCCACATTGGGTGTAGAGATTACTTAAAATCTTAAAAAAAAAAAAAAAAAAGAATGGGTGCTATCTTAAAGGGTTCATTAATATTCTTTCAGTGCAGAGAATATAATTAGAAGGCATACTGTTGAGTTTTCCTGAGCTATCTTCATTTCTGTCTTTAAAATGTGTTTGTTGCTTAAGGTCCTTGCATTTTGTAAAATACTTGTGTTCTTCCAATAAATTGTATTTGCTTCAGAAAAAAAAAAAACTGAGTATTTGTGTGAGATGATATTTTTTTAAAAAGAGCTATTTTGGAATATATTTCATGTATCATAAAGGCATTCATTTAAAGTATACAGTTCAGTGGATGGAACTGGATGGTATTATGCCAAGCAAAATAAGTCAATCAGAGACAATTATTATATGATCTCACTGATATGTGGAATTTACGAAACAAAACAGAGGATCATCAGGGAAGAGAGGAAAAAATAAAATAAGATGAAACCAGAGAGGGAGAAAAACCATAAGAGACTCTTAATCATAGGAAACAAACTGAGGGTTGCTGGAGGGGAAAAGGGGTGAAGGGATGGGATACCTGGAGGGCATGTGATGTAATGAGCAGTGGGTATTATATAAGACTGATGAATCACAGACCTGTACCTCTGAAACCAATAATACATTATACGTTAATTGAATTAAAAGAATTTAAAAAAAAGTATACAGTTCAACGGCATTTAGTATATTCACAGGGTTGTGTAACCACCACTATAATCCAGTTTTAGAGCATTTCAACACTCCAAAAGGAAGCCTGGTAAATATTAGCAGTCATTCTTCCTCTAACTGACAGAGCCCAGGAAACCAGAAACTTACTTTCTGTGTCTATGGATTTGCCTATTCTAGACAATGACAAAACTGAATTCACACAATATGTGGCTTTTCTGACTGACTTCTTTCACTTAGCATAATGTTCTCAAGTTTCACACATGTTGTAGCCTTTACCAGTACACCATTCTTTTTTTTTCCTTCAAAAATTTTTTTGTGGTAAAAAATTTATCTAATAAAACTTGCCATCTTAACCATTTTTAAGTGTACAATCGAGTAATATTACATTCACGTTATAGTACAACTATCACCACTATCTATTTTCAAAACCTTTTTAACACTCCAAACAGATCAACATGCTTAATTTAGTGTCTGCTCAGTTATTATAAAACTTCGTTTTCTGAAAAGGAGTGCTGAAAAAGTTGGTTTTAACAATTTCTGCTTGTTTTACAATTTCTGTGGAGGGATGGGAGCTTTAAGCTCTAAAACCAGCTAATCTATTACTGCTCACTAATAATTAGAAATCAATAGATAATATTTCTTAAGTAATTTGCCAAGGTAAAACAATACGTTGTTGTTAGTGTGTTTGCTATCTTGGACCCAAAGGTGATTTTTTTGAGTAAGAATTATGAATATTTTCCAATTTTCCCTTTATTCAAGTTATAATCACTACAGTATAGTTCCACTCATGAACAATACCAAAATTTTACAAACACAAATAACTAGGCATGAATCTTACCAGTTTGAAAGCTAATCCAACATGGTTTATAGTTTTATTTAATAATTATATATTTATTACCTGACTGCATTACCATTAATCTTAAACTGGCTCATGTGGAACCCTGAATTTAAAGATAAAGAGATACTTTCAAAACGCTTTCAGCAACTGTATTTTTCAGTTTTACAATTTTCACCTGGTTCTTTTTAGTATTTTATAAAATTTTATATCTTTTCATTCATTACAAGCATATTTTCCTTTACTCCTTAAGCCTGATTATAGAACAGGTTTAAAAATCTTTATTAATGAAAAAAAATCTTTGTTAATTCAAATAGTTGGGTCTTCTTTGGGTTAGTGACACTTGATTATCTGTTTCCTTGAGAATGGGTCACATTTTCTTGTTTCTTAATATGTCAAATAATTCTGGACTGTATTGTGGACATGGTGAATGCTATGTTGAACAGATACTAGGTTTTGCTATACTGTTTTGAAGAATGTTGTTTTGTTTTTAATTTAGTAAGTAGATAACTTGGGTAGACTGAATTGCAAACTCTGTCTGTTCTGAAGTGGATGGCAATTCAAAATTCAATTAAATTCCTTTAGTCCTAATTGTGCTGCTTGTAGTTAACCCAGCATATTCTTGGTTCAGGGGTCAGAAACCTAGGCTTATTTACAGAATTTGAGGTTCTTCTCTTTGGCTCTCTCCTTTACAAGATATCTACCACCCTCACTTTAAAGCAGTTGTGGTTGTCCCAAACTCTGTTCTTCTAGTCAGTAAGCTTGTAGGTTTTAGCAGCCAGGTAGGCCAGACTGGGACCTAGTCTCAGGGTAAAAGTTATGAAAATGTGATATTCAGCTAGAGCCTTCTTCCAAATGACAGAATCTTCCCACTTTTGGTTACTATCCAGTGCTTTAAGATGGTTATATTTTTGTTTAATCCAGAGTATATAACTGCTATTTATGATAACAGATAGGGGCTTCTGACAGGAGCTACTGAGCAATACTAGAAAAGAACTTCCCTTTAAAGCAAGTAAAAGACTTATTATTTTATTTACCAATAAAATT
The DNA here is from genome assembly GCA_028534135.1 of Potos flavus. Taxonomy (NCBI): domain Eukaryota; kingdom Metazoa; phylum Chordata; class Mammalia; order Carnivora; family Procyonidae; genus Potos; species Potos flavus. The sequence continues at coordinate 96,766,217 of CM052896.1, read as the reverse complement.
TAGAATCACCTCTGTGAGTTTGGAATTTTAAGCTATTTTACTCACTGTTGTAGAATAGGCAATACGAAAACAAAATTAGTGGCTATGTGAAAGAAGTTTGATTAAATATATCATCTGTTTCATAATTGAGAAGTAAGTTCCAGAAATGATAGTTGATGAAAAAATAAATGTTCTGTATTTTAACCTATTCCTATTTTTTATTCTGCTTCTAATTTTTTGTCCCACAAAAGAGAATAGTCTGATTTTTCATGATTCTAAAAAACATACTTATTAAAAAGACAAAAAAGAATTCAATTAACATAAAAAGTATAAAGAATTGCAAAATCACGAAAACTTCAGCAAAGATAGCCATTTTAAATTTACGTTAATCATCCTTCCATAAAAATTTCTATACATAAATATGCATACACAGAGTATACATAAATAAATACACATACACAGAAATGCGCATACACACATAGGTATTTTTAACTTGTTTTTCCATTTGACAATATGTCATGAATAAGCTCACTGTAATGATTTTTAGGTCAACCAATAGTCTGTACATTTTAATTTGAAAAACTTACTGATAAATATTTCTGCTTTTAATTTTTTTAATTTATAATCAACAACATTTATTTTTATAAATATTCTAACTGTGAGGCATGGGGTAAAATAAGAGGTAATGGAAAGGGTATTATACAGATCTGGGTGTCTGTTCTCCCAGTTCCAGTCGACTGGCTAGCTTTGGTTCCATAGGCAAGTTACTAAAACTCTTTGACACTTGGGTCACTGTTAGAAAGCAGAAAGTAGAGGGGAGGAGCAAGATGGTGGAGGAGTAGGGAACCTAAATATCGTTGGGTCCCAGGAGTTCAGATAGATAGTTATCAAACCATTCTGAACACCTACAAACTCAACAGGAGATTGAAAAGAAGAGCAGCAATTGTAGGAAAAGAAAAGCTACCACTTTCTGGAAGGTAGGACATGCGGAGAAGTGAATCCTAGGTGATATACAGGAAGACAGACTGCAGGGGGAGGGGCCTACTCCTAGAAAGCAGTAGAGCAGTGGACCACAAATTCGGAACTTTTAGAAATCTGCTCCACTGAGGGACGTTGCTCCAGAGGCTAATCAGGGGGGTGAAGCCTTCCGGGAGACAGTGGGATCTCAGGACACGGTAAGTCACAAAAAGACCAGGGGTGTCTGAGTGGCAGAGCTCCAAGGTCTTGGAGCAGGGAAGCCAGCAGCAGAGACGGAGCTGAGGAGTGGGCTCTCAGCATGGGGTTACCTTAAACTGATCTGAGACACAATCAGGCCACTGCTTTTTGAGCACGGACCCCACGAGTGGCAGATCTGGGGAGACACCCTCCTTCTCCTCCAAGAGGAATGGCGTGGGAGCACGTTGCATGAATTGGCTGGGTATGGAGACTCCAAATGAGGCCATGCACCAGAGATAGAAACGCTTGGTCACAGGCCAGGTGAGCACAGAGCATGGCTGGAGACCAGGGAGACAGGAGTGATTGACTGCTTTTCTCTGAAGGCAGCACTGAGGAGTGGGATGTGGCTCTTAGCTCCTACAGGGCCAGAGATTGGGAGGCTGCCATTTTCATTCTTGTCCTCCAAAGCTGTACAGAAAGTGTTCAGGGAACAAAAAATACCGAGAGCAAAGCTGAGGAGATTACTTAGCCTGGGCCCTGGCAAGGGTGGTGCAATTCTACCTTGGGAAAAGACATTTGAGAATCACTGCAACAGGCCCCTCCCCCAGAAGATGAGCAAGAACATCCAGCTAAAACCAAGTTCACCGATCAATGAGAACTGCGGAACTCCAGAGCTAGGGGAATGCAACACAAAGAATTCATGGCTTTTTTCCATGATTTTTTAATCTTTCAAATTTAAACTTTTTAACTTTTTTTTTCTTATTCTATTTTTTAAAATTTTTCCTCTTTCCCACTTTAACCTTTTTAAACTATTTTATCAATACCTTTTAAAAAACTTTTTAAATTTTCATTGTCATAGTCATATTCTATCCCTTCATTGTACTTAACCTTATTTTTTGTATACATATGGGTTTTTCTTTCTTTAAAATATTGGGATACATTTTCTTCTAACAGATCAAAACATACCCTAAATCTAGCACATGGCTTTGTTCGTATCCAGCCTGATCATATTCTTTCCTCTATTTTTTTTCAACCAACTTCTTATCAATTCTTTTTTTAGAATCTTCTTAAATTTTCATCTTTACAGTCATATTCCATCCCTTCATCATGTTTACCCTTATTTTATATATATATGTCTTTCTTTAAAATTTTGGGAAGCAGTTTCTTCTAACAAACCAAAATACATGCAAAATCAAGTGTGTAGCTCTGTTCTATTCACCAGTCCAATATACATATATATTTTTTTCTCCCCCTTTTTCTCCTCCCAGTATCAAATCTGTTCCGATTTGGTTAGTTTATATTTTTCTGGGGTCATTGCTACCCTTTTAGTATTTTGTTCTCTCATTCATCTATTCTTATCAGGATAAAATGACAAGGCAGAAAAACTCACCTCAATAAAAAGAACGAGAGGCAGTACTGATGGCTAGGGACCTAATACGGACATTAGTAAGATGTCAAAACTGCAGTTCAGAATGACAATTATCAAGGTGCTAGCTGGGCTCGAGAAAAGCGTGGAAGATACTAGAGAATCCCTTTCTGGAGAAATAAAAGAACGAAAACCTAACCAAGTTGAAATAAAAAAACTATTACTGAGGTGCAATAAAAAAATGGAGGCTCTTATTGTAGGATAAATGAGGCAGAAGAGAGAATTAGTGATACAAAAGACCAAATGATGGAGAATAAAGAAGCTGAGAAAAAGAGAGAAAAAAACTACTAGACAACAAGGGGAGAATTAGAGAGATAAGTGATATCATAAGAACAAACAATATTAGAATAATTGAGATCCGAGAAGAAGAAAGAGAGAGGGGGCCAGAACGTATATTGGAGCAAATTATTGCAGGGAATTTCCCTAATTTGGCGAAGGGAACAAGCATCAAAATCAAGGAGGCACAGAGAACACCCCTCAAAATCAATAAAAATAGGTCCACACTCTGTCATCTAATAGTAAAAGTTACAAGTCTTAGTGACGAAGAGAAAATCCTGAAAGCATCTTGGGACAAGAGGTCTGGAACATACAACAGTAGAAATATTAGATTGGCAACAGACCTATCCACAGAGATCTGGCAGGCCAGAAAGGACTGTCATGATATATTCAGAGCACTAAATGAGAAAAATATGGAGCCAAGAATACTATATCCAGCTAGGCTGTCATTGAAAATAGAAGGAGAAATAAAAAGCTTCCAGTTCAAACAAAAACTAAAAGAATTTGCAAACACCAAACCAGCCCTATAGGAAATATTGAAAGGGTCCTCTAAGCAAAGAGAGAGCCTAAAAGTAACAGATCAGAAAGGAACTGAGACAATATACAATAATAGTCACCTTACAGGCAATGCAATGGCACTAAATTCATATCTTTCAATATTTACCCTGAATGTAAATGGGCTAAATGCCCCAATCACAAGACACAGGGTATCAAAATGGAAAAAAAATAAGACCCATTGATATGCTCTCTGCAATAGACTCATTTTAGAAACAAAGACACCTCCAGATGTGAAGGGAGAGGGTGGAAAATATTTACCATGCTAATGGACATCAAAAGAAAACTGGGGTGGCAATCCTTATATCAGATAAATTAGATATTAGGCCAAAGATTATAATAAGAGATGAGGAAGGACACTACGTCATACTTAAAAGGTCTGTCCAACAAGAAGATCTAACAATTTTAAATATCTATGCCTCTAACATGGGAGCAGCCAATTATATAAACCAATTAATAACAAAATCAAAGAAACACATTGACAATAATACAATAATAGTAGAGGACTTTAACACCCCTCTCACTGAAATGGACAGATCATCTAAGCAAAAGATCAACAAGGAAATAAAGGTTTTAAATGACACACTGGACCAGATGGACATCACAGACATATTCAGAACATTCAATCCCAAAGCAATAGAATACACATTCTTCTCTAGTGCACATGGAACATTCACCAGAATAGATCACATCCTGGGTCTCAACCGGTACCAAAAGATTGAGAGCACTCCCGGCATATTTTCAGACCACAGTGCTTTGAAACTAGACCTCAACCACAAGTGGAAAGTTGGAGAGAACTCGAATACATGGAGGCTAAAAGCATCCTACTAGAGAATGAACGGGTCAACCAGGAAATTAAAGAAGAATTAAAAAAAATTCATGGAAACACATGAAAATGAAAACACAACTGTTCAAAATCTTTGGGACACAGCAAAGGCGGTCTTGAGAGGAAAGTATATAGCAGTACAAGCCTTTCTCAAGAAACAAGAGGGCATCAAGTACACAACCTAACCCTGCTCCTAAAGGAGCTGGAGCAAGAACAGCAAAGAAATCCTAAACCCAGAGGAGAAGAGAAATAACAAAGATCTGAGTAGAAATCAATAAAATAGAAATGAGAAGAACAGTAGAAGAGATCAACGAAACTAGGAGCTTGTTCTTCGAAAGAATTAATAAGATTGAGACACTCCATGGGGCACCTGGGTGGCTCAGTGGGATAAAGCCTCTGCCTTCGGCTCAGGTCATGATCTCAGGGTCCTGGATTCGAGCCCCACATTGGGCTCTCTGCTCAGGAGGGAGCCTGCTTCCCCCTCTCTCTCTGCCTGCCTCTCTGCCTACTTGTGATCTGTCTCTGTCAAATAAATAAATAAAATCTTTAAAAAAAAAAAAGAATGATACACTCCTGGCCAGACTTATCAAAAAGAGAAGAGGAAGGACCCAAATTAATAAAATCATGAATGAAAGAGAGACGACAACCAACACCAAAGAAATACAAACAATGATAAGAACATATTACGAGCAAGTATACGTCGGCAAATTAGACAATCTGGAGGAAACGGATGCATTCCTAGAGACATATAAACTACCAAACTGAACCAGGAAGAAATAGAAAACCTGAACAGACCCATAACCAGTAAAGAAATTGAAGCAGTAATCAAAAATCTCCCAACAAACAAGAGCCCAGGGCCAGATGGCTTCCCAGGGGAATTCTACCAAACATTTAAAGAAGAATTAATACCTATTCTCCTGAAACTGTTCCAAAAAATAGAAGTGGAAGGAAAACTTCCAAACTCATTTTATGAGGCCAGCATTACCTTGATCCCAAAATCAGAAAAGACCTCATCAAATAGGAGAATTACAGACCAATATCCCTGATGAACATGGATGCAAAAATTTTCACCAAAATACTAGCCACTAGGATCCAACAGTACATTCAAAGGATTATTCAGCACAACTACGTGTGATTTATTCCTGGGCTGCAAGGTTGGCTCAACATCTGCAAATCAATCAATGTGATACAATACATTAATAAAAGAAAGAACAAAAGCCATATGATCCTCTCAATAGATGCAGGAAAAGCATCTGACAACATACAGCATCCTTTCTTGATCAAAACTCTTCAGTGTAGGAATAGAAGGTACAAACCTCAATATCATCGAAGCGATCTATGAAAAACACACAGATAATATCATTCTCAATGGGGAAAAACAGAGCTTTTCCTCCAAGGTCAGGAATGTGGCAGGGGTGTCCACTATCACCACTGCTATTCACGATAGTACTAGAAATCCTAGCCTCAGGAATCAGACAACAAAAAGAAACATAAGGCGTCCAAATCAGCAAAGAAGAAGTCAAACTTTCACTCTTTGCAGATGATACAATACATTATGGGGAAAACCCAAAAGACTCCACTCCAAAACTGCTAGAACTCATACAGGAATTCAGTAAGTTGTCAGGATATAAAACCAATGCACAGAAATCAGTTGCATTTCTATACACCAACAAGACAGAAGAAAGAGAAATTAAGGAGTCGAGCTCATTTATAATTGCACCCAAAACTGTAAGATACCAAGGAATAAATCTAACCAAAGACTCAAAGAATCTTTAATCAGAAAAACTATAGAATATTCATGAAAGAACTTGAGGAAGACACAAAGAAATGTAAAAAAGTTTCCATGCTCATGGAATGGAAGAACAAATACTGTGAAAATGTCTATGCTACCCAAAGCAATCTACACATTTAATGCAATCTCTATCAAAATACCATCAACTTTTTTCAAAGAAATGGAACAAATAATCCTAAAATTTATATAGAACCAGAAAAGACCCCGAATAGCCAGAGGAATGTTGAAAAAGAAAACCAAAGCTGGTGGGATCAGAATTCCAGACTTCGAGCTCTATCACAAAGCTGTAATCATCAAGACAGTATGGTACTGGCACAAAAACAGACCCATAGATCAATGGAACAGAACAGAGAGCCCAGAAATGGACCCTCAACTCTACTGTCAACTAATCTTCAACAAAGCAGGAAAGAATGTCCAATGGAAAAAAGACAGTCTCTTCAACAAATGATGTTGCAAAAATTGGACAGCCACATGCAGAAGACTGAAACTGGACCATTTCCTTACACAACACACAAAAATAGATTCAAAATGGATGAAAGACCTCAACGTGAGACAGGAATCCATCAAAATCTTTGAGAAGAACACAGGCAGAACCTCTTCGACCTCAGCCGCAGCAACTTCTTTCTAGAAACATTGCCAAAGGCAAGGGAAGCAAGGGCAAAAATGAACTATTGGGACTTCATGAAGATCAAGAGCTTTGGCACAGCAAAGGAAACAGTCAACAAAACCAAAAGACAACCTGAAAAATGGGAGAAGATATTTGGAAATGACATATCATAAAGGGCTAATATTCAAAATCTATAAAGAACTTACAAACTCAATACCCAAAGAACAAATAATCCAATCAAGAAATGGGCAGAAGACATGAACAGACATTTCTCCAAAGAAGACATCCAAATGGTCAATGGACACATGAAAAAGTGCTCAATATCACTCAGCATCCGGGACATACAAATCAAAATCACAGTGAGATACCACCTCACACCAGTCAGAATGGTTAAAATTAACAAGTCATTTCGGGAAATGACAGGTGTTGGTGTGGATATGGAGAAAAGAGAACCCTCCTACACTGTTGGTGGAACTGCGAGCTGGTGCAGCCACTCTGGAAAACAGTATGGAGGCTCTTCAAAAAGTTGAAAATAGAGCTACCCTACCAGCAATTCCACTACCCAGTATCTAGCCTAACGAAACAAATGCAGTGATCCGAAGGGGCATGTGCACTGCAATGTTTATAGCAGCAAAGTCCACAATAGTCAAACTATGGAAAAGAGCCTAGAAGTCCATCAAAAGATGAATGGATAAAGAAGTGGTATATATACAATGGAATATTAAGCAGCCCTTAAAAAAAAACAAAATCCTGCCATTTGCAATGATGTGGATGGAACTAGAGGGTGTTACGCTAAGCGAAATAAGTCAGTCAGAGAAAGACAATTATCATATGATCTGAGTGATATGAGGAATTTGAGAAACAAGACAGAGGATCATAGGGGAAGGGAGGGAAAAATGAAACAAGATGAAACCAGAGAGGGAGGTAAACCATAACAGACTTTTAATCTCAGGAAACAGCCTGAGGGTTGCTGGAGGAGAGGGAGGTAGGAGGGATGGGGTGACCAAGTGATGGATGTTGGGGAGGGTATGTGGTATGGTGAGTGCTGTGGAATTGTGTAAGACTGATGATTCACAGACCTGTACCCCTGAAGCAAATAATACATTATATGTTAAAAAAAAATACATTATATGTTAATAAAATAAAAAATAAAAAAAGAAAGTATAAAGTAAATGAGAACACGAAAAGCATCTACTATAATTCTGGATACAGAATAAAATCTTAAAAAATAGGTCCCTGTTTTTATGCACACATGTGTACAACCACACACATTACGAAACTTCTTAAGGAAGCAAAGATACTTGGTCAAACCACAATATTTATTATAAGCTTCTGTATATACTAATGTGAGAATATAACATGAAAATACATCTTCATATTGAAATTACATAATGGGCAGGAAATAGAAGAATTTCTGTCACAATTATATCACCTTCTCTCAAACGTCAGTGATATACCTTTCACAGTGTTTTGTATATGACGTGGGTTTTCCTTTGAACATTTTATTCCCGGCTGCATATAACTAGACAAATAATTAGGCATGGATAATATTTACTATGTAGTTACTTTAATTCTACTTAAAAATCTTCTTAATAAAAACTATCTGGAACAGTTTTATTCCTTGATATTTCACACTATGTGGAATATAAAAGGTCTGATTTATAGTAACTCTTACAGTAATAACTGTTACTGTGGTTTTGTTTTCCATTTGAATATGAGTGATAAAAAGAAGCTTTAAGAAGTTACAATATAATCTAAATGTCTATTAGTGAAATAGCAGAGGAAATTGATTTCAGTAAGGTTAAAGAAAGTATACTATTCTGGTATAATTTTAGCCAATACTTCTATACAAGTATTATGTAACAGTTATTAACAGAAATACAGAACATTCATCTATCTATAGGCAGCAAAAAATACAGGTATCTTTTCAAAGAGATTCAAGAACTGGAAATCAAATTGTTCTGATGTCGACAGGAAAACTACCTATTCCACATTATACAACGAGTAATGGTCAGTTCTGGGTAAAAAAAAAAAGGGGGTACTAAATGATCAGAAATATAGTAGAGAGAAGACTTGTATAAATTCAATATTTATGATACTTAAATATACGTATTTTTTCCCATCATTCCTCTAGGATTCTCTTACTGTGAGAAGATAACATAGGAAAAGGAACTCTCAATTAAGTGAATAGTACCAGCAAAAAAAAAAAAGAGAGAGAGAGAAAGATGAAAATCACCAACAGTGAATAAATCAGACAAAGGTACTAAATTTTTAATTAACACATAATATATTATTTGCCCCAGGGTACATGTCTGTGGATCCTCAGGCTTACACATTTCACAGCACTTACCATAGCACATACCCTCCTCAAGGTCCATAACCCAGCCACCCTATCCCTACCTGCCCTTACCCCCCAGCGACCCTCAGTTTGTTTCATGAGTTTAGGAGTCTCTTATGGTTTGTCTCCTTCCTGATCCCATCTTGTTTCATTTCCCTCTCCCGCCCCCCACGACCCTCCACCCTGCCTCTCGAATTCTTCATATCAGAGAGATCATACGATAATTGTCTTTCTCTGATTGACTTATTTCGCTTAGCATAATACCCTCCAGTTCCATCCATGTCGTTGCAAATCGCAAGATTTCATTTCTCTTGATGGCTGCATAGTATTCCATTGTGTATATATACCACATCTTCTTTATCCATTCATCTGTTGATGGACATCTAGGTTCTTTCCATAGTTTGGCTATTGTGGACATTGCTGCTATAAACATTCAGGTACACGTGCCCCTTCGGATCACTACATTTGTATCACAAAGGTTCAAGAGATAACCAAGAACAAGTGCAAGGGTGAATGAAAAGGTTCATCACCTACATAAGACAACTCCTTCAAGACTGAGAAGAGGTAGCTATTTTGCCTAACACATAGAAGCAAAGAGAGTTAAGTAAAACGAAGAAACAAAAATATTTTCCAATTGTGAAAACAAGACAAAACTCAAAGAAGGCCTTAATGTTATAAAGTATCTGATAAAGAAATCAAAATAATGGCCATAAAGGTGCTCACTGAACTCTCAGGAAAAGAAAAGAAGGACACAGTGAAAATTTTAACAAAGACATAGAAAACATAAATATAAAACAGAAGACACAGAACTAAAGAATATAGTAACTGAACTGAAAAATACACTAGAGGAGTTCAACAGTTGATTATTGAAATGAAGAATGGATCAGTGAGCTGGAAAAAAAAGCATTAACACCCAAACAGGGCAGCAAATAGAAAAAGGACTTTTATAAAATGAAGATAACGTAAGAGACTGATAGAACAACATTAAGTCGAATAACATTTGTGAAGGAGGAGAGAGAGAGAGAAAGGGACAGAAAAGAAATAGTTAGAAAAGAAATAGTTGCAGTAACTTCTCTAACATGGGGAAGGAAACAACATCTATGTCCAGGAAGCCAAGAGAATTTAAAAAAACAAAAAAATGGACCCAAAGAGATCACACCATGACAAATTCTAATTAAAGTATAAAAGTTAAAGATAAAGAGAGAATCTGAAAGGCAGCAAGAGAAAAGCAACTTGTTAAATACAAGGGAAACCTAATAAAGCTATCAGCAGATTTCTCAGGCAAAACTTTGACGTTAGAAGAAAGTGGCATCACACAATTCGAAGTCCTAAAAGGAGAAATTCAAACTAAGAAATCCCTACCTGACAAGATTATCATTCAGAATTGAAAGAGAGTTAAGAATTCTTTAGAGAAGCAAAAGCTTAAGGTGTTCATCACCAATAAACTAGCCTTTTAAGAAATGTTAAAGGGAATTTTTTTAAACAGAAAAGAAATGGCACTAAATAATAAGAAAATATATGAAAGTAAAAATCTCACCAGAAAGATATCTATATAGTAAAAGATATCTATATAGTAAAAATAGTAGATATCACTTATGAATCTACTCTGAAGGGTAAAAAACAAAAGCAACATAATTAAACTAAAATAATTAGTTAAGGCACACATACAATAAAAATAAGTAAAATGTGACTTTAAAAACATTAAACTTGGGGCACCTGGGTGGTTTAATCAGTTACATGTCTGCCTTCAGTTCAGGTCATGACCCCAGGGGCCTGGGATCAAGCCCTGCATTGGGCTCCCTGCTCAGCAGGAAGTCTGCTTCTCCCTCTCCCTTTGCCATTCCCCTGGCTTGTGCTCTCTGGCTCTCTATCTCTCCGTCAAATAAAATATATATATATATATATATATATATATATTAAAAATAAGTAAATAAAAACAAAAACATAAAACTTAGGGAGAAGTAAAAATATAGTTTTGGAATGTCTTCAAATTTAAGTTGCTATCAACATAAATAGACAGTTCTATACTAAGAATGTTATATGTGAACCTCACGGTAACCACAAAGCAAAAACTTATAGTAAATACACAAAAGATAATATAAAATAATCTAAACAAAACACTAGAGAAAGACAACATACCACAAGAGAGAAGAAATAGAGAGGAACTACAATATAGCCAGGAAACAAGGAACAAAATGGCAGTAAATATATACCAATCCATAATCACTTTAAATGTAAATGGACTAAACGCTCCAATCAAAAGATGTAGAGTGACTGAAAGGACAAAAAAAAAAAGTTTCATCTACATACTTTCTACAAGAGACTCACTTTGGAAGTAAAGACATATACTGACTGAAAATGAAGGAATGTAAAAGGATACCCATGCAAATGCAAATAGTATAGCTATACTCATATCAGACAAAACAGATTTTAAAACAAAGACTGTAATAAAAGACAAAGAAGGGCGTTACATAATGATAATGCAGCAGGAAGATATAACATTTATAAATATATAAGCACCCAACATAGGAGCACCAAAATAGTACAGTTATTATTAGCAGACCTAATGGGGGAAATTGACAGCATATAGTAATAGGAGGGGACTTTTAACACCCTACTTACAACGAAAGATAAATTATCTAGACAGAAAATCATAAGGGAGCATCAGCCTTAAACAACATATTAGATCAGATGGACTTAATATTTATATATAGAACTCTCCATCCAAAAGCTGCAAATACACATTCATCTCAAGCACACATAGAACATTCTCTAGGACACTGCACGTTAGGCCATAATACAAGTTTCAATAAATTCAAGAAGCCTGAAATCATATAAAGCATCTTTTCCTACCACAATCATGTGAAACTAGAAATCAATTACAAGCAGGAAACTGGAAAAAATTACAAATACATGGAGATTAAACAACATATTACTGAACAACGGCTTGGTCATCAAAGAAATAAAAAGAAGAAAAAAAACTAACCTGGAGAAAAATGAAAAAAAAAAAAAAAAGGAAATACCAAAATTTACTGCATGTAGCAAAAGCAGTTCAAAGTGAGACATTCATAGCAATACAAGCCTACTTGAGGAAACAAGAAAAATCTCAAACAATCTAAATTTACCCATAAAGGAACTAGAAAAAGAAGAACAAACCACGCCCAATGGTAGTATAAAGAAGGATATCATAAATAACAGAATGAGATAAATGAAATAAAGACTAAAAGACAAAAGGAAAGATCAATGAAACTAAGAGCTGGTTCTTTGAAAAAAAAAAATAAAACTGACAAAACTTTAGCTAGATTCCCCCAAGAAAAAAAGAGAGTGGGCTCAAATAAAACAAATGAAGAGGAGAAGTTACAACTTATATCAGAAAACTACAGAGGATCGTAAGAGATTACTATGAACAAGTACATGCCAACAAATTGGACAACCTAGAGAAAAATGATAAATTCCTAGATATATACCATCTTACAAGACTGAATCAGGAAGAAATAGAAAACATAAATAAAGTGATCACAAGTAAGGAGATTGAATCAGTAATCAAAAACATCCCCCACATTAAAAGTCAAGATCCCATGGCTTCACTGGTAAATTCTATCAAACATTCAAAAATGATTTAATGCCTATCCTTCTCAAACTTCTCCAAAAAGCTGAATTGGAAGAAATGCTTTCGAACTCATTTTACAAGGCCAGCATTACCCTGACATCAAAACCAGATAAGGACACTGCAAAAAATAAAAATTATAATCCAATATTCTTCTTGATAGACATGCAAAAATCTTGAACAAAATATTAGCAAACTGAATTTAGGAATACATTAAAAAGATCATACACCATGATCAAAGTGGGGCTACATTCCAGGGATACAAGAATGGTTCAACATTCACAAATTAATCAACATTATACCCATTAACAAAATGAGAGAAAAAAAATCACATGATCATCTCAATAGATACACAAAAAGCATTTGACAAAACATAACCTCCACTTATAATAAAAGCCCTAAATAAAGTGGATATAGAGGGAATGTATCTCAACATAATAAAGGCCATATATGTCACACCCATAGCAAATATCATACTCAACAGTGAAAAGCTCAAAGCTTTTTATTTTTAAGATTATTTATTTATTTGACAGAGAGACACAGAGAGAGAGACACAGAAAGAGAGAGAGAGAGAGAGCACAAGCAGGGGGAGTGGGAGAGGGAGAAGCAGGCTTGCCACCCAGCAGGGAGCCTGATGTGGGCCTCGATCCCAGGACCCTGGGATCACTAGCTGAGCCGAAGGCAGATGCTTAATGACTGTGCCACCCAGGCGCCCAAGCTCAAAGCTTTTTACCTAAGATCAAGAATAAGACAAGGATGTCAACACTCACTAGTTTTATTTGAAATAGTATTAGCCTTAGCCACAGCAATTAGGTAAGAAAAGAAATAAACGGTACCCAAATTGAAAAGGAAGAAGCAGAACTATCACTATTTGCAGATGACATACTATAAATAGAAACCCTAATACTGCACCACAAATTACAATAAAGAAATTTAATAAAGCTTCAGGATATGAAATTATTATGCAAAAATCTGTTAAATTTCTCTATACTAATAATGAATTATCAGAAAAAGAAATCAAGAAATAATCTCCTTTACAATTGCAGTCAAAAGAATAAAATGCCTAGGAATAAATTTAACCAAAGAGATGAAAGACCTTTAAACTAAAAAATATAAGAAACTGATGAAAGAAATTGAAGAAGTCACAAAAATGGAAAAAAGCATTCCGGGCTTGTGGACTGGAAGAACAAATATTATTAAAACGTCTGTGCTAACCAAAGCAATTTACACATTTAATGCAATCGCTATCAAAATAACACCAGCATTTTTCACAGAGCTAGAACAAACAATCCTAAAATTTGTATGGAACCACAAAAGACCCCAAATAGCCAGAGCAATCTTGAAAAAGAAAAGCAAAGCTAGAAGCATCACAATTCCAGGCTTCAAGTTACATCACAAAGCTGTGGTGATAAGATAGTATGGTACTGGCATAAAAACAGACACACAGATCAACAGAACAGAATAGAAGACCCAGAAATGAACCCACCACTATATGGTCAACTAATCGTCAACAAAGCAGGTTAAATCTCCAATGGAAAAAAGACAGTCTTTTCAACAAATGCTGTTAGGAAAGCTGGACAGCAGCATGCAAAAGAATGAAACTGGACCACTTTCTTACACCATATATAAAAATAAATTCAAAATGGATGAAAGGCCTAAATGTGAGACAGGAATCCATCAAAATCTAGAGGAGAACACAGAAGTATCCTCTTCCACATCAACTGTAGCAACTTCTTACTAGATATGTCTCCTGAGGCAAGGGAAACCAAAGCAAAAATAAACCACTGGGACTTCATCAAGATGAAAAGGTTCTGTACAGTAAAGGAAATAATCAGAACAACTTAAAGGCAACCTATGGAATGGCAGAAGATATCAGCAAATGACATATCTGATAAAGGGTTAGTATCTAAAATGTAAAAAGAATTTATCAAACTCAACACCCAAAAAACAAATAATCCAGTTAAGAAAAGGGCAGAAGACATGCATAGACATTTTTCTAAAGAATACATCCAGATGGCTAACAGACACATGAAAAGATGCTCAACATCACTCATCATCAGGGAAATACAAATCAAAACTAAATGAGATATCACCTCATACCCGTCAGAATGGCTAAAATTGAGTTAATTTTTATATAGGTGTGAGATTTAAGTTGAGGTTCATTTTTTTTTTTTTTTGGTTATGGATATACAATTGTTCCAACATTATTTGTTGAAAAGGTTATTCATTGGATTGCTTTTGCAGCTTTATTAAAAAATCTATTGAACCTATCTGTGGGGATGCCTGAGTTGGTTAAGCATCTGCCTTCGGCTCAGGTCATGATCCCAGGGTCCTGGGATCGAGTCCCACATTGGGCTCCTTGCTCAGGGGAAAGCCTGCTTATCCCTATGCCTGTCACTCCCCCTGCTTATGCATGCTCTCTCTCTCTCTCTAATAAATAAATAAATAAAATCTTAAAAGTAAAGAACCTATCTGTGTAAGTCTTATGGGTTGTTTATTTTGTTTCATGTGTCCCTCTTTCTGCCAATACTACAGTATCTTGATTACTGTAAATCTCATCACTGGATAGAGTATCATTGGATAGTCCTTCCACTTTGTTCTTTTTCAAAATTGTGTTACCTGTTCTAGGACCTAGGCTTTTCCATATAATTTAAGAATAAATTCTATAATTGTATGTCTACAAAAAAACTGTCGGGTTTTTGATAGGAATTGCATACACCTATGTATCAATAGGGGAAGAACTGACATCTTTAGTATGTTCCATCTCTCAGTTCATGAACATAGCTTGTCTGTCCATTTCTTTAGGTGTCCCTTTATTTCTTTAGCATTTTGTAGTTTTCAGCATACAGATTTAGCATAGGTGTGTTATTCAGTGTATATCTAAGTATTCAAATTTCTTTGGAGTGATGGTAAATAGTATGGTTTTAAATTTCAGTTTCCAACTGTTGTTAGCATATAAAAATGCAATTGGGAGGTTTTGTGTGTGCCTGCCGATCTTACATTCCTCTAATTAACTCACTTGACTTATTAGTTGCAGGAATTTTTCTGTAGATAACTTTTTTTTTTAAAGATTTTATTTATTTATTTGACAGATCACAAGTAGGCAGAGAGGCAGGCAGAGAGAGAGAGGAAAGCAGGCTCCCTGCTGAGCAGAGAGCCTGATGCGGGACTTGATCCCAGGACCCTGATATCATGACCTGAGCCGAAGGCAGAGGCTTTAACCCACTGAGCCACCCAGGCGCCCCTGTAGATACTTTTTCTATGTAGACAATCATACAATTTGCAAATAGGGAGTTTTGTTTCTTAATTGCCAAACTTTGCACCTTTTAATACTTTTCTTGCCTTATTGTACTCTTAGAACTTCTAGTACTCAGAAAAAAGTAGTGAGAGCAGACAATCTTGCTTTGCTCTTGATCTTAGGAGGAGAGCATTCACATTTTTTTTTCATCATTAAGTATGTTTTTAGCAGTAAGTTTTTTGTAGATGTTCTTTATCAAGTTCAGGAAGTTTCCCTCCATTTCTAGTTTGCCAAAAGTTTTCTTTTTTTTTTTTAAATCATGAATAGATTTTAGATTTTGTCAAACACTTTTTCTGCATCAAATGATATAATTCTAAAATCTTTCTTCTTTAGCTTATTGATATAGTGGATTAGACTGACTGCTTTTCCCATGTTGGACAAGTTTTGCATACCTCAAATAAATCCCATTTGGTAGTGGTGTAAAATTTTTTTATACCTTGTTGGATTTGATTTAGTAATATCTGTAGATTTTGAGTTCATGATAAATACTGGCCTGCAGTTTTCATTTTTTGTACTATGTTTTTCTGATTTTGTTAGCAGAGTAATACTAGCCTCATAAAATAAGGTGGGTAGTATTTCCTGCCCTACTACTTTCTGGAAAAGACTGACTAAAATTGATGTCAATTCTTCTTTAACGTTTGGCAGAGCTCTCCAGTAAAACCATCTGGGCCTGCGGATTTGTATTTTAGGAGATTTTTCATTATGAATTTAATTTCTTTTATGGTTATAAGACTACACACATTGCCTACTTGGTCTTGGTTAATTTTGGTAGTTTGTGGGTTTTGAGGCAGTGGTCCATTTCTGGTAAGTTGCCCAATTTATAAATATAAAGTTTTTCATAGTATTTTCTAATTATCCATTTAATTGATGGAAGATTTGTAGCAACAGTCTTTGTTCAATCTGGGTATCAAAAATTTTATCTTTACTCCTTTATCTTTGTTAGTCAACTGTGTATCAATTTTATTGAGCTTTCAAGAGTCAGCTTTTTATTCTGTTGATTTTTTCCCCATTGTTTTACCGTTTTCAATTTTACTGATACCAATTCTTGAGTGTTAGCTATCTTCTTGCTTTGACAATATTTGGCTCATCTTTTTCTAGTTTCTTGAGAAAGAAATATGGATTATTGGCTTGAGAACTTTCCTCTTCTCTAAAAATTAATATTTTCATAGTATATCTTTTTATTTTCAATCTACCAATGTCATTGTTTTAGAAATCAGTTTCTTGATAATGTAGATATTGGATCATTTCAAAAACTCATTATGTCAATTTTTGTCTTTTCACTAGTATATTTATTTATATTTAAGGTAATTACTGACATCTTAGCACTAAAACATGCCATTTTATTATTTGTCTTCTGTTTCTGTCTTGCTTCTCATCCCTAATCGGGGATTACTTGTACAAACTTTAGGATTCCATCTTAACTTACAGTGTTTTTGAGTATATTGTTTGTACGTTGCTTTTGGTTACGTTGAGTGGATGCTTTCTATATTATAATTACAAATATAACTTACCGCAGTCTACTGGTATTAAAATTTATGATTTCAAGTGAAATGCAGAAAATTTACCTTCATTTAGTCACCCTTTACTTTCCCACATTTTAAATATTGTGTTCATTATTTACTCGACATGCATTGTGCACATCATATAGTGTTAAAATTTTTGCTTCAACCCTCAAATGTGACTTAAGAAAACCATAAGAAAAGATAGTCTACTATATTTATCCATTCTGTTTTTCTTTCCTTTCTGAAGTTTCAAGCCTTTTTCTGTTATCATTTTCCTTTTTCTCTCTCTTTTAATCTTAAGCTTTTCATTCCCTTTCCAATTCTCTTTGGATAATTTATTTATCCATTCATATAGGATAGCTTTTTTCATGACAAATTCTTTAAATTTTCTTTTGTCTGAATGTGTCCTCACTTCCTTTTCATTTCTGAAGAATAATTTCACTGGATCTGGACTTAGAGACTGACAGTTTTTTATACTAGCACTTGAAAAATGTTCCACTTCCTTCTGGCACAACTTGTTTTCCACCACCCTCCCCCAGTCAGTGATTTATATTGGTGATTTTACTTTTCAGTTCTGTAATTAACATTTTTTCCTTTTCGTAATTTCTATTTTCTTCATTTGTTTCAAGAAAATTAGTAATTGCTTGTTGAAGCATTTTTATGATAACTGCCTTGAAATGTTTGTCAGACAATTCTAATATCTGATTCATCTTTGTGTTGGTATCTGTTGACTGTTTTTTTTTTTTCCACTGAAGTAATGATTTTCCCTGTTCTTGGTAGGATGATTTTTTACTGTACCCAGGACATTTTGGGTACTATGAGACTCTAGATCTTACTTAATCTTCTTTTTTAGCAGATATCCCTTTGTTGTAGTATAGTATAAGGGCAATATAAATATTATGTTAAGCTTCTTCCTGGGTCCTACTGACACCACTCTGGCAAGATTGAGGCACTCATTCATACTGCTTCATTAAAGACAGTAGGGTAGAAATTTAGGTCCTCTCTTAGCCCTGCTAAGAACTTTCTGGCAAAAAGTGGGGCACCACCTTGCTCCATATTATTGATAGGGGTAGATGCTCAGCTCCCTGCTGACACCAAGAGGGGAAGTAGAAAGTTAACGCTTACTGAGAATGGAATATCAATTATCCCCATCTCATTCAGTCTTACTGATGCAGACAGGGATGGAGTCATATCTCCCATATAGGCCTCAGAGACACAGGAAAAGGAAGGTAAAGGAGAGTTGTGAGTAGCTCCACTGTGTACTGTCTCTTTAGTCTTACTGCTGCTGGGTGGGGTAGAGACTCAGCTCATCACTGGACTCCACTAATGATATCTTGCTATAGGAAGCAGAACACAGACTGTTTTCCCCTGAGCTAATGGAAGATCAACTACCCAGTAGGCCGCATCTACAGTATCCTTGCAGGGAAATCAAAACACCGCCTACTTTGTGGGAGTGTGGGAGACAAACAGTTCCCTGCTCAGTCCCTGCCAATAAACACTACGAGGGGAAGGATTCAAAGCTTTGCCATCTGCTTCTGGGGTAGCAGGAATGAGGTGGAAGATCAGCTTCCTGCTTGGCTCTGCTAAAACTGTGGGGGGTGCTAAGTAGTCTCCCCATTGGTATTTGGCTGGAGTAAGGTGCTATTTCCAAAAGCTTTTGTTCTGTTAGTTAGACCCTTGTCCTGGGTCCTATGGCTTGAAGGAGAAGCTTTCCTACGTGTTTTTTGGTTTTGTTCTGTCTTGTCCTGTGCCTGTTGGTGTTTCCAGATTGGGGCTTCATCAGTGTCCTTTCGAGATTAAATAGGAGACAAAAAGGAAACCCAGCTAACTCATTGCTGTGTTATTCCTCAAGTCCTGAAATCCTCAGAAAGTCTGATTTCTTTTTCCTACCCTCAAAGTCTTTCTATACTTGTTTATTTTGAAATGTCCAGGAATTTTGAGTTATAAAATAAAATATTTGGGAAGAATAGAACTACTGTATCTTGGGTAGAACCACAAGTTTCCTCAGTAGGAATATTTTTGAAACTTGATAAACTTACTGTAATATTATCTGGAGCAATTAATATATGAGCCAACAGTATAAAAAAAAACCCACAAACCTTTCCTATTATGTTAAGAAAAGCATTATAACCAAAACAGTATGGTGCTAGCAATGGAATAAATAGATCGATGAAACAAAAGTTCAGGAAAAGACAGACTTATGTATGTGTATGTGTGTATTGAGGCATATGAAAATTTAGTATATGATAAATAAGGCAATTCAAACCAGTGGGGGACAAATTGCTTTTTTCAATAAATTGGCTGGGAAAATAAAGGTACATTTGAAAAATATTTCGTAAGTTTAGTCATCCCATATATAAAAACAAGTTTATGCCAATATAAATTATAGATAAAGAATGAATATTTAAATATTTCTATTTAAAATAAATACACCCAAGGTGGTAGTTTACCTGCCATAACTGTGGAAAACAGTTTGATTTCATATAGAAAAGTTGAAAATACACATTACTTACTCAGGAATTCCTTTTCTCAGTATATACCTCAAAGAAACTCTTAAACGGGATGCTTTTATAAGATTTTATACCATCATTTTTCATAATAGCTCCAAATGGAAGCAAGGTGAATGTCCATCAAGAGTAGGATGTCTCAATAATTTGTGGCACAATGGAGTACTTTACAACACAAAAACAAAAAAAGAACAAAACAAAACCCCCCCAAAATCTTAGCTATAGATAACAATATGAATAAATTCCACAATGTTGAACCAAAGAATTAAGGCACAGGAGAATGCATACATTGTGATTCAATTCATATAAAATTCAAAGAGAAACACAAATAAATCATAATGCTTAAGGATGTGTATAAAAATAAAACTAAAGAAAATGAATGTGAAATAACAAAAACTGAGGATATTGGGTAGGTCAGATGGTTATGATTGGGCCAGGAATGCATTTGCACTTTATCCCTTAAGCTTTTGGCCAAGCATCCTCTATGTGGTGATTTATTGTAATCAATCAATAAATGCTTAATTCAAACTATGTATGAAATACATAATAATCTCTGGTGCTGGAAATATTGTGAAGATTATCATACTTTGTAAAAATTGAATTATGTTTCATTAATCCTATTTTAATAAAAATACACATGCATATTTATTTATACATGGTATATTGTAGATATATTTCAAATTTAAACTCAATTGTATTTATTCAGATAATTTAAAATTACTCAGTTATTTACCAACTAAAGTGAACATTATAACCAAATGTTTCACATATCCTCCAATCAAAACAAAAAGATATGATTTCAGTTGAAAATTCTAATGGTGTCATCAAATAAATGTTGATGAAATATTTTATAACAGGTTTTCTTCCAACACTTTTGAAACAAGAATCAATTTCATATTTTTTCCTCAGGCTTCAAACTCTCTGAAGCTGTTTTAGATATAATACCAGTAATTAATTTTAAAAAACCACATAGGAATGTCATCCATGAATCACATTTTTTTGAAGGAATCTACTGAGGGATAACTCTTATAATTCCAGAATTTCAAAAAACACAATGAAAAATTACTTCTTTACAGAAAAGTCATTATAAAAAATAGGCAATGTTTCTTCTAATTAATTAAATTAATAAAAAATATATGAATCCTTTGGTTCTTGGATGGGTCAACAGTTTTGGTCTACTGTTATTACTTAATATAGCTTTTCTGGGTGATTCCATTAACTAGCATGGACTCAAGTAGTTCTTGGATAAGGACAAATCCCAATATCAACTGTAAGATAAAATTATCTTTTCTCTGAGGTTCTGGATGATTTAACCAATGACTTAACGGGTACTTGGTTATCCGAGAGGGACCTCAAATTTAATAAGTCCAAAGCTTACCCTCTTTCCTCTCAAACTTATTACTTCTCTTATATCTCCTCTTTAAGTTAATAGCAACGCAAGCTGGATTGGACCTAAGGTTTCTCTCAACCAAAGTATTTTATGAATTTATATCAAGTTGGAGTGAGTCTTTTGACACTCCTGGTTTTTTTTTTCCTGCTAGAATATAATTATTGGATTAATTTCTGATATTGGCTATACAGAACACCAGGCATATTGAAACTAATAGTATATTACATTATAAAGACCAATGACATTAACTTATTTGAAAATAATGTGAGCAAATGAACAATTATTGACTAAGATTTGAATTTACTGAACTCGAATTTGGAAAGCTTGATTAAATCAAGCTTGATGATTTGTTTGGATCTTTAAATGTCATTGTTAACAATTCAACTTAGTATTGTTATCCTTGACTATTGCTTTCCAGTTGTTAAATTTTATTTACATAATAGATAATAAGTTCAGTTCTAAAAAAAAAAATAAGTTCAGTTCTTGTAGACTGTAAATTGCTCTTGGGGAAGGGGCACATGATATGCTAGAAGACTAAGAGTCCATAAGATTGAATAAAATGTTAAAAACGGAAAAATGCATATTATGTAATTTTCAAAGAGTAAAGTCAAGTTTTCATTTAATGTACTATAAATTTTAAATTGCAATTGGCATACTGTGTTTTCAGTGTAACCAGAAAATATTTTCAAGAAGACTGGTATTATTTATAATTAGTGAAAGCTTATAGGGAAAATAAATTAAAACAAGATAGAAAGATAATCCATTATGCACACTAATGCTTATATATAATGCTTCTTAAGTAGATTTTTAATGAATTTCACATGAAGTGTTCCTTTTTGATCTTCCAAAAAATTTTCATAGAAATGCATTGATAATGGTAATTGAAATCTGATGAGGTTTATTTTATATTTTTTAATTCAAATAGGATAACTGTGAATTAAATGAAGTCCCAACACACCCAAAGACTAAATAGTGTAAAGAAAAAGCAATGCTTCCCCCACCTACCCAGCGAGATACTAAGTCTTCTTAGAGATGAAAAATGTAATACTATACCTTGATTTCTTCTATTTCATCTGGTACTATCTTGTATGCTGATATAGTCCCACCCAACCTGAAATTAGGAAAAGAAAATATTCTCAAAACTGGCGATAGTGTATAAAAATATATGGAGTATTTCTGCTATTAGCATCAGAATGCCACTAATAATTGCCCATTGCCCACCCCAATGACCATGGAGTAAAAACAACATTTTCAAGCTTAAGTTTTCCATATATTACTTTAAAAAAGGTGGATAATGAATGACTACTAAAAGAGAAAACATTAAGTTGTATTTTTAACTATAAACTTATCTTATTGATACTTTTAATAGTGCTACCACTTTTACTGATGGATTCTGTCACAAGATGCAGCAAGACCTAATAGCAGACATGGTATTTGCCTTTTTGGTTTGCTTTTAATAGGATTTACTTTTTAGAGTAGTTTTGAATTTACAGAAAAATTGAGTTGAAAGTAAAGAGATCTATTTCCCAGATACTCCACCAGTCTTCCTTGTTATTAACATCTTATATTAGTGTTATACATGAATCCCAATTGAATAACCAAAAATGATTTTGTTTCTCTTTAAAAAAAATTTAAACAAGGAGTTGGAGAGATGTGTGTGTGTGTCCAGCATTGTCCAAAGAAAAGAGATGAATGTTTAAGGGTTACAATTTAATCCCTAAAATATGATGTTTGCCTTAAGGCAGTGAGGTCATTACTGTCATGGTCACCTGTTTGAAATTGGTGTGTGTGTGTGTGTGTGTGTGTGTGTGTGTGTGTGTGTTTAAGAAAGTGGCTAAGAATTATGTAACACTTATTATTTGCCAGACATGTCATATATTATCTAATTTAATTCTTATAACTGTTGCCATTGTAAAAACTGGGATATTGAGACACAGAGTGATTCAGTAATTTTCACAAGTAATTGAAGGAAGGAACTGAAATGCACATTAAGTGTAAAATATATACCAGATTAAAAGTACTTAGTGTAAAAAAGGCTAATTTAAAAGTACTGAACACATTCTAAAATAATTTGGTGGACATATCGAGTTAAATTATATTTTTAAAATTAACTTCATTTGTTTCTTTTAGCTTTTAAAATGTGACTACAAAAAATTTTAAATCACACAGATAGCTTGCATTTGTGACTGCTATCATATATCTATCAGATAGGTACTCTGAGCCCTTAAACACCAAGATTACCTCTCTACCATTACTTAAATTCAGTGCTTAAAAAGGAACTTGTTGATTACTTATTTGGCTTTATAAATACTTCAATATCAGAAAAGAGAGAATCTGTCCAAGATGGTGGAGGAGTAGAAGACCTTAGTTTAGTCTGGCCCTAGGAATTCACCTAGATAGCTATCAAATCATTCTGAACACCTGCAAACTCAACCAGATATCTCAAAAAAGAATACATGCGACTTTTAAAAATAGAAAAGCACCCACTTTCTGCAAGGTAGGAGGTGCAGAGAAGTGAATCCAAGGAGATTTATGGGAAGATAAACTGAGGTGGGGAGGGAGCCTCCATAAGCCAGCACCAGAATGCAGAATGCAAAATCGGAACTTTTAGAAGTCTGCTCCGGCAAGGGACCTCCCTGCCCGAAAGGCGCTCAGGTGGCAAAACAGGGTGGAATCCTAGGTGGGATAGTGTGGTCTCAGGATCCTTGGGGTCACAGGAAGACAGGGGGGTACTTGAGTATGGAAGAGTTACCAGGCATTGGAGCAAGAGAGCCGGGTACACTCAGTGAGCCCAGGAGTGGGCTCTCAGCTCTAGGTTGCCATATACCACAAACTATGGCAGAACCGGTGAGACATCCCTTCCTACCCTGGGAGGAGTGTACCACAAGAGTCTGCTGGGCTTGGAGACTCCAAACGGGGTCACATGACTGAGACAGAAATGGTTGGTCACATCCTGGGTGAGCACAGAGTGCAGATGGAGTCCAGGGAGACAGGAGTGATTGACTGCCTGTCCCCAAGGTGCACTGAGAAGTGGGGCCCAGAGCTCTCAGCTCTGGGGCTGGAGACTGGGAAGCCACCATTTTCATTCTCATCCTCTAAAGCTGTGCTGGAAAGCCTTCAGGGAACAAAAGCCACAAAAAGCAATCTGGAGCAGATTATTTAGCCTGGTCTCCTGGCAAGGGTGGTACAGTTCTGGCCCAGGGGGAAAAAGACAATTGAGAATCACCACAACAGGCCCCTCCCCCAGAAGATCAGCAAGAACATCTAGCCAAAACCGAGTTACCCATCATTTAGAACTATAAAACTCCAGTGCTAGGGGAATATATCATACAGAATTCATTGCTGTTGTTTTTTTTTTCCCCCATGATTCTATAGTCTTTCAATTTTAATTTTTTCTTCTCTTTATTTATTCCTGGGCTGCAAAGTTGGTTCAAAATCCACAAATCAATCAATGTGATACACTACATGAATAAAAGAAAGGACAAGAACCATATGATCCTCTCAATAGATGCAGAAAAAGCATTTGACAAAGTACAGCATCCTTTCCTGATTAAAACTCTTCACAAGGTAAGGATAGAAGGAACATACCTCAATATCATAAAAGTCATATATGAAAAGCCAACAGCGAATATCATTCTCAATTGGGAAAAACAGAGCTTCTCCCTAAGGTCAGGAACACTGCAGGGATATTCACTCTCACCACTGTTGTTCAACATAGTACTGGAAGTCCTAGCCTCAGCAATCAGACAACAAAAGGAAAGAAAAGCATCCAAATCAGCAAAAAAGCCAAACACTGACTCTTGGCAAATGACATGATATTTTGTGTGGCGAACCGAAAAGACTCCATTCCAAAATTTCTAGAACCCATACAGGAATTCAGCAATGTGGCAGGATATAAAATCAGTGCACAGAAATCAGTTGCATTTCTATACACTAAAAATGAGACAGAAGAAAGAGAAATTAAGGAATCGATCCCATTTGCAATTGCACCAAAAGTCATAAGATATCTAGGAATAAACCTAACCAAAGAGGCAAAGGATCTGTAGTCAGAAAACTATTTCTTTCCTGAAATTGAGGAAGACACAAAGAAATGGAAAAATGTTCCATGCTCCTGGAAGAACAAATATCATTAAAATGTCTATGCTATCTAGAGCAATCTATACATTCAATGCAATCCCTATCAAAATACCATCAGCTTTTCTCACAGAGCTGGAACAAATAATCCTGAAATTTGTATCGAACCAGAAAAGACCCCAAATAGCCAAAAGAATATTGAAAAAGAAAACCAGAGCTGGAGGCATCATAACGCCAGACTTCATATGGTCACCTCAAAAGTTACTGAAAAATAAGCTAGTGAAACCAAGAATCTCATCCTAGATTTAAAAATAAAACAAACTGCTTGCTAACTTAAAAAAAAAAGAAAGAAAAAAAGAAAAGAGTAGCACAAATAAGGCACTTACATATTCTAGATACTTTGGGAGATTTCTTGTCTTAAATATAAATTGATAAATGACATTCTGGTTTCCATTATAAAATAACTTAATTCACCCAAATGAAGTTTATTAAAAATTGCACATTTAAACTCCTTAATAGTATTATTTATCCTTGCTAATGGAAAGAGTGTTCAAACTTTGATTTGAGAATTACTTCCTAGATTTAAAGTGCCGTGATTGAATGATGAAAACACTAATGGTATTTAACTTACTTCATATTATACAACATATACAAGTGATATAGTAAGTAAGACTATAGTAAGATAAACAGCAAAAGAGGGCTAGATGTTACTAAGATGAAAAATTATAT
This sequence comes from Potos flavus, assembly GCA_028534135.1. NCBI lineage: Eukaryota > Metazoa > Chordata > Mammalia > Carnivora > Procyonidae > Potos > Potos flavus. The sequence goes on along the minus strand of CM052896.1, from coordinate 96,740,156 downwards.
AACTATCTGTAAGAGGTTTCAAATAGGCATTTTCACTTTCAATTATTAAATTTTTAAATTAAAAGGTGATATTGTTGGGATATAAATAAGGAAATTAGACCAAAAAACTATCAAAAACTCAAGGACTTCAATTTCCCATCTTGCAAATAATGAGTTAATAATTTTATTCTTTGAGTTTATGTTATGTAATAGATATAAACCAGGGAATGAAAATACAAAGAATTCATAGTCTTAAATAGAAGCAGACTGAGTAAACAAATACCTGAAATATAATGCACTAAGGTATCACAATAGAACTAGGCAGAAGTTGAAAGTTTGAAATTGTTTTAAAATAGAGTATTTAAAAATTATCTATCATTGTAAAATAAACTAGTAATAGTACAATCAATCTATAACAACTGTTAAATAAGTGGCATAGTAGAGTACAGAAACAGTTTATATTTGTTAGTACAATAATGATTCAAAGATGCAATTGTGATAATGTTTGACTTATGGAAGAAAAAATAAAAACAAAGTTGCTATGATAAACTTCAATTCTATTGCAATAAAAAACTCATTTTCTCTTGACTAATGCTGACTACCAGTGCCTCAAATATTGCCTTTCCTGAAATCCCAACCTAGGGAAGGTAGGCTTCCAGATTAGTATTCTTACATCAACTTCAAGTCAATCATAATGGTTTTAACTGTTAAAAAGGCAGGTAAAGGGAGGAAGAGTTAAGATGGTGGAGGAGGGGTGCCTGGGTGGCTCAGTCAGTTAAGGGTCTCTCTTTAGGTCAGGTCATGATTCTGGGTCCTGGGATCGAGCCTTGTGCTATGTCAGGCTCTCTGCTCAGTGGGGAGCCTGCTTCTCCCTCTCCCTCTGTCCTTCCCCTCCATTTGAGCTCTCGCTCTCTCTCTCTCTCATATGCATGCACTCTCTGTGTGTCTCTCTCTCAAAGTTAAAAAAAAAAAAAAAGACTGTGGAGGGGAAGGGGGAATCTAAGCTTGTCCCTTAAATACAACTAGATAATTATCAACTCATTCTGAACACCTGAGAAATCAACCAATCGATCGCATGTATGAGAAAGCAACTGCTAAAAGTCTACAAGTAGAAAGGTGACCCCTGCTTGGGATGTAGGAGGTGAGGAGACTTGGATCCAGTGTAATATAGCTAAGATAAAGCACCAGGAAGAAAATCTGCTTAAGGAGGATCCCGCAAAGTATTATAAGTAGTGGAGTGCAAAATCAGAACTTTCAGAAGTCTGCTACAGTAGGGGACATGCCTGGCTTAAAGACGCTGAGGTGGCAAAATCCCAGGTATGAGGGCATGGTCTCAGGATCCCTGGGTTGAAAGAATGTGCGGCGCCTAAGTGTGGCACTGTTCCCAGGCAAAAGAGTGTGGAAGCAGTCTGAGAATGGTGAGTCTAGGTGCCAGCTTTCTGCTCTGTGTTGCCATAAACCATGAACTGCTGTGTGGTTGTGCAATCGCTCTCCTGGGGTGGGGTGGGCAAAAGGAACAAGCCTGGCAAGACCCGCCCTGGGAGGAACAATGTGGGATCCCACCTCAGGAGCCCCTAAAATTTGCTGGAGTTTTGAAACTCGGTTGCATGCCTAAGATAAAAGGCTCGGACACAGGCAGGGTGAACATAGAGTTCTGATAGAAACCAGGGAGACAAGAGTGATTGGTCTTCTGTGAGGACTCACTGAAGAGTGGGTGATAGAAATTATCATCTTCAGAGCTACACAGCAGGGTGACTGCCATATTCAACCTTCTGATCAGTGCTGAAAGCCTTCAGGGAGTAAAACACTACCACCTAGTGGAGTTCAGAGCTGCATACACAAAGCCCTAAGCCCTGGAGGCACATTTCCAAAAAGGCATGTCCACCTGAGAAACAGCACAACAGCCCTTCCTCAAGAAGACCAGCACAAAAAACTCAATCACACCTAGTTTACTGATCACAGAGGATTTCAGCTCTAGGGAAAAACAGTATTCAGCATTCATTGTTTCTTTATTCTTTGGTCTTTTATTTTTTTTTTTTCAGTTATTTTCTTATTTTTTCAATTTTTTTAATTCTAATTTTTATTTGTATATATAGTGTATATTTGTATACATACGTGTTTATATTTTGGTCGCCTTTCAACGTATTTTATATAGATATATGTATTTTTTCTTATTTTGGAGATCTAGTTTCTTTTAATAAGCAGATGAAAACACATCCAGGATCTAGTTTTGTTTTGTTGCTGTTGTTCTTCTCTTTTCTTTCTTCTTTTCTTTTCTGGACAAAATATTGAGATGGGGAAATTCACGCCAAAAGAAAGAACAGGAGGTAGTACTCACAATCAGGAATTTAATCACTACTGATAAAGTAAGATGTCTGAACTAGAATTTAAAACAATGACTCTAGAGATACTAGCTGGGCTTGAAAAAAACCATAGAAGACACTACAGCGTCCTTTATCATAGAGATAAAAGAACTAAAATCTAGTTAGGCTGAGATTAAAAAAATGCTATAACTGAGATATAGTCCTAGGTGGAGACCATAAAAATGAAGATGAATGAAACAGAAAAGCAAATCAAAGCTGAAAAGAAGAGGGAAAGAACACTATTAGATAACAAAGGCAGACTTAGGGGACTCAACAAAACCGTAAAGCAAAATAATATCTGTATCATAGGAGTTCCAGAGGAAGAGCAGGAAAAGGAGGGAGAGGTATAGTTGCACAAATTATGGCTCTTTCCCTAATTTGGGGAAAGAAATACGCACTCAAGTCCAAGTGGCACAGAAAACTCCCCTCAAAACCAACAAAAACATGGGGTGCCAGGGTGGCTCAGTTGTTAAGTGTCTGCTTTCGGCTCAGTTCTTGATCTCAGGGTCCTGGGATCGAGCCCCACATAGGGTTCCCTGCTCAGCGGGAAGCCTGCTTCTCCCTCTTCCACTCCCCCTGCTTGTGTTCCAAATGGCAAGATTTCATTCATTTTGAAAGCCAATATTCCATTGTATGTGTGTGTGCATGTAATACATCTTTATCCATTGATCTGTTGGTGGACATCTGGGCTCTTTCCATGTTGTGGCTATTGTGGACATTGCTGCTATAAACACTGTGGTGCAAGTGCACCTTCAGATCACTATTTCTGCATCCTCTGGATAAATATCTATTACGGCAATTGCTGGGTTGTACCATAGTTCTATTTTTAGCTTTTTGAGAAACCTCCGTACTGTTTTCCAGAGTGGCTGCACCAGTTTGCATTCCCATCAATAGTGTAAGAGGGTTTCCCTTTCTCTGCATCCTCCTCAACATCTGTTGTTATTTGAATTGTTAATTTTATCCATTCTGACTGGTGTGAGTAGGTATCTCATTGTGGTTTTGATTTGTATTTCCCTGATGATGAGTGATGTTGAGCATTTTTTCATGTGTCTGTCAGCCATTTGTATGTCTTTTTTGGAGAAATCTCTGCTCATGTCTCCTGCCCATTTCTTGACTGGATTATTTGTCCTTTGGATGTTCAGTTTGATAAGTTCTTTATAGATAAGAAGATATTGATAAGATATTGATAAGTTCTTTATAGATTTTGGATACTAGCCCTTTATCTGATATGTCATTTGCAAATATCTTCTGCCCTCTGGAGGTCGTCTTTTAGTTGTGTTGATTGTTTCCTTTGCTGTGCAAAAGCTTTTTATTCTGATGAAGCCCCAATAGTTCATTTTTGCTTATGTTTCCCTTGCCTCAGCAAATTATTAAGCCTTTCTATAAACATGTTTTCTTGTTGATAAAAATTGGGATAATACTTTAAATATAATGTCTTTTAAAGCTTTTTATTCCTTTCATTCACTAAATTTTTATACATTGTTCTATGTCCTAAGTGTCATATTAAGTGCTGGGACAGAGTGGAGTAAAATCAGCAGACATGGTTTCTATCCTAATGCAGTGCCAATTTGCTGCAATGTTTTTCAAACTCTGGACCAAATATGGAGGTACCCTATAAACTTGTGAACAATTATTAAAATGAGAAATGTCTAGCAAGAAGTTGCTGTGGCCAAGGTAGAATAGATTACTGCTTGTGTTCTCCTCTGGGATTTTGATGGATTCCTGTCTCATATTTAGGTCTTTCATCCATTTTGAATTTATTTTTTTATGTGATGTAAAAAAGTGGTCCAGTTTCATTCTTCTGCATGTCCAGTTTTCCCAACAGTGTTTGTTGAAGAGACTCTTTTTTCTCCATTGGCTATTCTTTCCTGCTTTGTTGCAGATTAGTTGGTGATAGGGTCGAGGGTCCATTTCTGTGTTCTCTATTCTGTTCCATTGATCTGTGTGTGTCTGTATTTGTGCCAGTACCATATTGTCTTGATGACTACAGCTTTGTAAAAGAGCTTGAAGTCTGGAATTGTGATGCCTCCAGCTTTGGTTTTCTTTTTCAACATCCCTTTGACTATTTGGGGTCTTTTCTGGTTCCATACAAATTTCAGGATTATTTGCTCCAACTCTGTGAAAAATGCTGGTGCTATTTTGATAGGGATTGCACTGAATGCGTAGATTGTTTTGGGTAGTATAGACATTTTAACAATATTTGTTCTCCTAGTCCATGAGCGTGGAATGTTTTTCCATTTCTCTGTGTCTTCCTCAATTTCTTTCATAAATGTTCTATAGTTTTCAGAGTACTGATCTTTTACCTCTGGTTAGGTTTATTCCTTAGGTATCTTATGGTTTTGGGTGCAACTGTAAATGGGATCGACTCCTTAATTTCTCTTTCTTCTGTTTCATTGTTGGTATATAGAAATGCAAAAGATTTCTGTGCATTGATTTTATATCCTGCGACTTTGCTGAATTCCTGATCAGTTCTAGCAGTTTTTTGATGGAGTTGTTTGGGTTTTCTACATAGAGTACTAGGTCATCTGCAAAGAGTGAAAGTTTGACTTCTTTGCTGATTTGGATGCCTTTTATTTCCTCTTCTTGTCTGATTGCTGAGGCTAGGACTTCCAGTACTATGTTGAACAACAGTGGTGAGAGTGGACATCCCTGTCATGTTCCTGACCTTAGCGGAAAACCTCTCGGGTTTTCCCCATTGAAGATGATATTAGTTGTGGGTCTTTCATCTATGGCTTTTATCATGTTGAGGTATGTTCCTTCTAATCCCTACTTTGTTGAGGGCCGTTATCAAGAACGGATGCCGTGGTTTCTCAAATGCTTTTTCTGCATCTACTGAAAGGATCATATGGTTCTTGTCCTTTCTTTTATTAAGGTGGTATGTCAAGTTGATTGATTTGCAGATGTTGAACCAGCCCTGGAGCCCAGGAATAAATCCCTCTTAGTCATAGTGAATAATCCTTTTAATGTACTGTTTGATTCTGTTAGTATCTTGATGAGGATTTTTACATCCATGTTCATCAGGGATATTGGTCTGTAATTCTTTTTGGTGGGATCTTTGGTTTGGGGATCAAGGTAATGCTGGCCATAGAATGAGTTTGGAAGCTTTCCTTCCATTTCTATTTTTAGAAACTTCTTCAGAAGAATAGGCATTAATTCTTCTTTAAATGTGTCGTAGAATTCTGCTGGGAGGCCATCTAACCCTAGACTCTGCTTCCTTGGGAGATTTTTGATTACTGCTTCAATTTCTTTGCTGGTTAGGGGTCTGTGCAGGTTTTCAATTTCTTCCTGTTTCAGTTTTGGTAGTTTACATGTTTCTAAGAATGCATCCATTTCTTCCTGATTGCCTAATTTGTTGGCATATAATTGCTCATAATATTATCTTGTAACTGTTTGTATTTCTTTGGTGTTGGTTGTGGTCTTTCCTCTTTCATTAATGATTTTATTTATTTGGGTCCTTTTTCTTTTCTTTCTGGCTAGAGGTTATGTTGATTCTATTAATTGTTTCAAAGAACCAGCTCCTAGTTTTGTTGATCTGTTCTACTGTTTGTTTGATTTTATATCATTGATTTCTGCTCTAATCTTAATTATTTCTCTTCTCCCGATGGATTTAGGCTTTATTTGCTGTTCTTTCTCCAGCTCCTTTAGGTGTAAGGTTAGGTTGTGTATTTGAGACTTTTCTTGTTTCTTGAGGAAGCCTATAATGCTATATACTTCCCTCTTAGGACCACCTTTGCTGCATCCCAAAGATTTCGGACTGTCATGTTTTCATTTTCATTTGCTTCCATGTATTTTTTTAATTCTTTAATCTCCTGGTTGATCCATTCATTCTTTAATAGGATGTTCTTTAACCTCCATGTATTTGTGGTCCTTCCAAATTTCTTCTTGTAGCTGATGTCAAGTTTCATAACATTGTGATCTGAAAATATGCATGGTATGATCTCAATCTTTTTATGCTTGCTGAGGCCTGACTTGTGACCCATTATGTGATCTATTCTGGAGGATGTTCCACATGCACTCGGAAATAATGTGTATTCTGCTGCTTTAGGATAAAATGCTCTGTGTATATCTGTTAATTCCATCTGGTTTAGTGTGTCATTCAAAGCCCTTGTTTCCTTGTTGATCTTCTGCTTAGATGATATGTCCATTGCTGAGTGGGGTGTTAAAGTCCCCTACTATTATTGCATTATTATCAATGAGTTAAAGTTTGTTATGAATTGATTTATATATTTGGCTGCTCCAAAGGTAGGGATGTAAATATTTACAATTGTTAGATATTCTTATTGGGTAGACCCCTTTATTATGCTATAGTGTCCATCTTCATCCCTTATTACAATCTTTGTATTAAAATTTAGTTTGTCTCTGATGAGCACTGGGTGTTATATGCAACTGATGAATTATTGGACACTACATCTGAAACTAATGATGTATTATGTTAGCTAAATCAATTTAAATTTTAAAAATCTAGTTTGTCTCATAGAAGGATGGCTATTCCAGCTTTCTTTTGATGTCTATTAGCATGATAAATGGTTCTCCACCCCCTCACTTTCAAACTGGAGGTGTCTTTGGGTGTAAAATGAGTCTCTTCTAAGCAGCATATCAATAGGTCTTGTTTTTATATCGATTCTGATACCCCGTGTCTTTTGATTGGAGCAGTTAGTTCATTTACATTCAGAGTAATTGTTGAAAGATATGAATTTAGTGTCATTGTATTACCTGTAAAGTCTCTGTTCCCGTAGATAGTCTCTGTTCCTTTCTAGTCTTTGTTACTTTTGGTCTCTCTTTCCACTCAACAGGTCCCCTTTAATATTTCTTGCAGGGCTGGCTTAAGTGTTTATAAATTCCTTTAGTTTTTGTTTGTCTTGGAAACTCTTTAGCTCTCCTTCTATTCTGAACAACAGCCTTGCTGGATAAAGCATTCTTGGCTGCATATTTTTCCCATGTAGCATGTTGAATATATCATGCCAGCACCTTCTGGCTGCCAGGTCTCTCTGGACAGGTCTGCTGCCAGCCTTATGTGTCTACCATTATAGGTTAAGAACCTTTCCTCTGGAGCAGCTTTCAGAATTCTCTTTATCTTTGTATTTTGCAAGTTTAACTATGATATGTTATGGTGTTGACCTGTTTTTGTTGGTTTTGAGGGGAGTTCTCTGTGCCTCTTGGACTTGAGTGCCTGTTTCTTTCCCCAGATTAGGGAAAGAGCTATAATTTGTGCAAATATACCTTCCACCCCCTTTTCCTGTTCTTCCTCTGGAACTCCTATGATACAGATACTATTTTGCTTTATGGTTTTGTTGAGTCCCCTAAGTCTGCCTTTGTTATCTAATAGTTTTCTTTCCCTCTTCTTTTCAGCTTTATTATTTTCCAAAATTTTTCTTTCTATATCACCTAACTTCTCCTGTGCTTCTTCAAACCTCATAGTGATTATATCCTGTTTTGCAAGTCAGTTATACTGTTTTTCATTTTAGCCTGACTAGTTTTTAGGTCTTTTATCTCTGCAACAAGGGTTTCCCTGGTGTCTTCTATGTTTTTTTCAAGGCCAAGTAGTAGTCTTATTACTGTTGATATAAATTCTTTTTCAGATATATTGCTTATATTGGTTTTAAGAAAGTCCCTGTCTATGATATCTTCCTGACCTTACTTTTGGGGAGAAATTCTCCATCCTATCTTCTTGGGTATGTATCTATCTTTTGTGTGTTATGAAAGGTTGTTATGTTTCCTGCAACTCAGAATAGTACTACATTAAAAAGAGGTCACACACTGTTTAGGGCTTAGCACTTCAGGAAGTGTTTCTGGTGTATGGTCTTTGCATGTTGCTGTTGCAATTTGGCTAGTCTTTCCCACTGGTTAGTGTTCTGCAGAGTTCCTCCTTGCTTGCAGTGGAGAGTGATTTGACTTTTATCTAGGTGTGCTTTGATTTGTTTGTTGAAAAATGCCCGGAAAAAAAAGAATTAAAAACAAAAACAAAAACAAAAAAAGCCTGTTCCAAAAAGAAGAGAAAAAGGAACCAGAAAAACCAAACAGACAATAAAAAAAACTACAAGAGAAAAAGTAAGAAGAAAAACCAAACAGTAAAAAAAACTATAAGTCTGAGTCCAAAGAAAAAAAAATCTCCTTTAAGATTTCGAGGTTTGAATCCCGGCTGCACAAGAGATAAATGGAAGAGAACTGGGTGCAGCGTGCACAGAAAGCCCTCACTTCTCACATAGTGGGAGATTCCCAGTCCAGGGACGAGAGATTGGGGTGTCACCATTTGCACCCCACGTCGACACCATCAGAGAGCAACAGAGCATCCCCCAGTGGAGGTTGAAGCCACTTACATCAAACCCCACCCACCCTGTGTTTGGCAAGTTTTTTTGTTTTGTTTTGTTTTGTTTTACTGGGGTGGGTTTGACCATGAGCCAGCAAAGCTAGCATCTCCCCAGAAGAGCAAAACAGTCAGCGTGCCCCATGCAATAACTCTACTAACTATACTGTGCTTCAAAGCATCCCTTTCAGTGCTGGGGGAAATAGGACCAGGATGTATTTTTTTTCTTCTTTTTTCTTTCTTCCCCTCACCTCCTCTCCTTTAGAATCAGGCTTAAAGTTTTTGTTTTTTAGTTTCTTCATTTCCTTTTCTCTCTCTCTCCCACTCTCTTTCTTTTTTGGATCAGATTTCTTTTATTCTTATCTTTTTCTTTTTTTCTCTCCCCCCCACAACCCAAGCAAGATGCACCTGTTTTATAGGGACCTTAGGGCTGTCGGCCTCTTGTTCTTCCAGCCTGTCTTCTGGGGAAGGGGCTTGCTGCACTGTTACTCAGGCAAACCTGTTTGGGCAGAGTTGCCCTGCCCTCTGTGAGGGGGATGTGCTTAGTGAAAACTGGTTTTGGGGGGCTTTTGTTCTCTAGTGGCTTTCCTTGGCAGCTTTCTTCATCTCTTCCAAGAGTCAGAGCAGAAGTGACCGTATCCAAACCTCTGTCTCAGAACAGAGATCACAGTCTGCTCTCCACTGAGCACTCGAGGCCACACTATTTCCGTTTCTTTCTGTGCTGCTAAAAACAGCAGCATCCGGGGTTATGCGTCCCACAGCAGCACTCCCAGCTGTTTCTCCAGGGCCAAGCAAGTCTCTGCCCTTTGTGCTTCTCAAAACCACCAGGTGCCCCTGCAGCTCCTGGTTTTAGTCTGGGGGGCTGCCCTAAAATCCTTTCCCTGCCATTACTGGTCTGCAAGTTTGTGCCCAGTCCTTAGCGTGGGAGCCTTTTGCACTCCAGCGGCACAGAATCCCAGAGGCTCCCCACTTCATATCTCAAGACCAACCGCCAGAGATATTCTGTTTGTAGAGATCCAGATATATCTTACATCTTACATCTACCATCAGAATGATCTGGTAGATATCCAACTCAATTCAGCAGAGTGGTTGAAATAGGGTCCCGTACTCCTCCACCGTCTTTTCTAAAATCATTGGCACCCTTCAAACTTACATGGTGTAATATGTCAATTGCAATCCAATCAATCAATCAACAAAAATAAATTAAAAGGAAGGAGTTACTAACACACTACAACATGGGTGAACCCTGAAGACTTTATGCCAAGGGAAAGGAGACAGATGTAAAACACCTCCTACCATGAGATTCATTCGTAGGGAATTCCCAAGAAAGTCAAACCTACAGAGACCCAAGGTAGATTTTCTGAGGCTAGAGGTAGAAATGGGCTTTGGCAATTTCTTAAAAATTAAATATAATAGTTGTTCACAGAAAACTTGTATATGAATGTTGGCAACAGTTTTATTCATAATCTTTTTAAACAAGAAATATTTCACATAAGTACATGGGTTTCATATTTTCATTTTAAAAACTGCTAACCACCCCCCAAGCCCTAAAAGATCTGGCAACACAGGTCCCACCTTAAAACAGAGCAACACAGGCATGATTATGAATAGTAATTTCTCTATGTTTAGGGCATGCCACAGTTCTGCCCTTGCCTCTTACAGTCAATGCATTGCCATCTAGTCCATTTCACTTTTGTATGTCACTTGCCTGGTCTTTTATCGCAGAACTATCAAAAATTTGTGTGTCTCCTACTAGTGTCGAATTTATTGCTGGACAGTGGCTGCCTCGTCGGGGACTACAGTTTCCAGTTACCTGGATCCAGATGTGGCCACATTACTAGTTCTTACTAAATGAATGTCATCAGAGAGATATTTCTGGTTTTCAGGCTAGGGAAACAAAAGTCTCCAAGGTCTTTCATTTGGAAACAAAGGTCTCCCAAGTTCGTAAGGGATGATGAAGCTACAAGATGAGGAAGAAAGATCCGCCCCAGGCATATAGAAATATTCACAATGGACTATTACATAAAAAGTAAATAAAACTTCTTTTGGGTTAAATCATTGAAATTCTGGGTTTGATTGTACAGTATCTAGTTTTACTAGCTGCATGTGGTTATTCAAATTTATTAAAATAATTTTTTTGCTTCTCAGTTACATTAGTCTATTTTCAGTGCTCAACGGCCAAATAAAGTTAGTGCCTACAGTATTGGACAATAAAGTAGAATACTCCCATCTTCTCAGAAACTTATATTGCACAGAGCCACTCTACTATACTTCTACAGGCACCTAAATTTGTGACTACTGATTTAGTACCTGAAGGAAAAAAAGAAACACTTACTTGTCAATTGAATGTAAAATTATTCAGGAAGGTTTAATGAAAGTGCTATTATCACTTATATGGTAGTTATAGGTTAAGAAATACTTTCACAAACACCTAATTTGGATCTCCAAAACAAACTTTTTTAGATTGGCAAGCATAAATTTTATCTCTTTCATTCACTGGAGCATTTTCCATCAATAGAGCTCATTGTACAGGTAAAATTTAATATAATATATACTGAACATAAAATTATCAAAGAAAATATTACTGAGACAAACTTAGAATATCCAAACAAATAAGTAAGAGTAAGAAAGATAGTGTCTTTGTAACTATTCTTATTTGTTCCCAATTTAATAACTATTAATGATTTTCATAATTTCTCATAATAAAAAATTTCAGAGTAGAAATAAAATTTTAAGATTCCCTTTTAGATCAATTTTGGCATTTTAAAATCAAGACATACTGTGGTTCTGAAGGAAAAAATGTATTTTTACCAGCAATCTTTTTCAATGGGTAAATAAATGGGTGTTGGCTTTCTAGTAAAAGGTAAACTATTTGATCTCCAGATAATTAAAAATGCAATTTTATTAGGTTTCGAAATTCTCAAATAATGTCATTGTTTGGCCTTTCATGGTCAAAAGCACCTTGGAGTTCTAATGCTTTCTGAATGTTTGCTTCTATTTGAAGCTGCCTTGGTCCCTCTAGCCCACCTAAGTATTCTTTAAGCTTTAGAAATCTTAGCCCCTAACCAAACCTTTCTCTATATATCTATATATCACACATTCTTTCCTAGAAAGAACATATCCTTCTACATGTCAGCATGCTCTCTAGCACCACCCTGGGCACCAAGGTACCAGACCCTCTTGCACAAA
>CM052896.1:96671490-96727821 GCA_028534135.1 Potos flavus | reverse complement strand
CAGTAGTGCAGTTGCAGGGTCATAGGGTAACTCTATTTTTAATTTCTTGAGGAATCTCCACACTGTTTTCCAAAGTGGCTGCACCAACTTGCATTCCCACCAACAGTGGAAGAGGGTTCCCCTTTCTCCACATCCTCTCCCAACATTTGTTGACCTAACCCCCTTTAAAAATCTCTGGGCCAGGAGGAAACCTCCTCGTTGATTTCTATACAAGAGTCTGCCTTCTGTCCCCAGGTGGCCAGCCTCCTGAGTAAAGCTCAAATTCCTTTCCAAACAAATTCCTTTCCAAACAAATTCCTTTCCAAACAAAACTCAAGTACTTGCCTTTAGTATTGACAGCTAAACATAGGTTTTGGTAATGTGTTCACAATCTGACTCAAAGAAGTTACAGCCCATTTCTCCTTGTTCTCTCTTCCCTCATTACTGTGATTAACTAAATGGTTGGTCAATATCAATACATATAAACACTGTTTAGGCATTTATCATTATAGCACTTAAATACTTAGAATCATCAGGGATACAGCAATGAAGTGAGATAAATCTTGTCTCCTACAGAGAATCTTACCTGAAGTTAAAAGACAAAGATAGTAAATACCCCACAAGGAGAATCCTTATGTGTCACTGACTCATACTATTAACTGATACAGGCTGGTGACTTTGCCTTCCTAATTAGTGATTTTTTAAAACTGTGAATACTTGTACTTTTCCCTTCTTTTTTCTTTTTAATACTTGTACTTTTCTAAACTATCTATGAAACTACATTTTTCTTTCCATAGTCCAGCAGGAAACATAATGCTGACAAGATGGTAATTTTGAATGTAGTATAAGAATATGATGATATTCTCCCTTATCTTTACTAATAATTTAGTATGTTACTGGGGGAAAAAAGTTTTCCTTTCCATCTGCATTCAGTAGTCCAGTACTTTCAAATGTGGCATATCTGGCTTATCTTCTATAACTTCTTGCTTTAAAAAAATTACATGATATGATTAAGATTAATGACATGAGACAGCAAGAAGCTGGTGACTTCCAATGGAGTTAGTACTTACAGGCTTAGTAAGAAAAAGGTGACAAATTGCCACATAGAAATTGATGCATTAAAAAAAATGCTATTCTATGCCATTCACAGAATTTATAGAGTATACTTTAACCATATGTTCCTTCTATATTTTACTACAGTACTAGATTTTCTGCTGGTAACTCAGTATCATTTTCCTTCTAGGTGTTTTCCTACAAATTACCCATTTGGCATTGGAAGCAGCTATGGCTGCCTCCACCCCTATACAATACTTGAAGTTGCTTCCACTTCCTGAATCTCTAAATGTTAGCAGTAAAACTAAGGCCTAGCAAAGGTCTTATTTGACCTTTATTTCTCTAGCCTTTCCACAAGTTTTATAAACTGCTAATTCCCTGCAGTAAATCCCTTTTAAATACCTTTAAAGCTAAACTGACTCCTACTTTCCTGATTGAATCCTGATTGATAGAATGAAATCATCAAAAGCTAGAAAAACTACCACCAAGATAAACTTCTCCAAAGTACAAAAGGGAGAGAAAAAGACCATAAAAAAGAAAATTATACAAAGCAAAAAAGAGAAATTTAATGTGGAAAATGAAAAATAAATTTCTATAATTAAAACTGTAAGAAATCTCAGATAGTTATTAAGATTATTTCAAAAACACTACATAAAAAAGGACAGTGTTTAAGTATCTGGCCCCAAACATTTACATTATATAATATAGCAGATAAACTTTTACAATAGCAATAGATTTTCTCCCCAATTAATTAAAAGCCTTACGTTTTCACTAGTCTTCATTGAAACAAAAACCTATGAGGAAATAATTCAATAATATTACCTCTCATGTCTAATCTTTCCTGTTACTGCTTTAAGGAAGAATTATGGTAATTACCTGCTAAAATTGCAAAAATAAACCTGCAGCAGCTCTACGATGTGCAGCTGCTTGGAAAGGAAAAGGTAGATGTCAACTGACAGCATTCCTGCAATATAAACATTCTCCTCTTTTTTTTTTTAATTTTAAAGATTTTATTTATTTATTTGACAGAGAGAAAGATCACAAGTAGGCAGAGAGGCAGGTAGAGAGAGAGAGGGAAGAAGGCTCCCCGCTGAGCAGAGAGCCCCATGTGGGGCTCAATCCCAGGACCCTGAGATCATGACCTGAGCCGAAGGCAGAGGCTTTAACCCACTGAGCCACCCAGGTGCCCCTAAACATTCTCCTCTTAACTATCTTAGTCTATTTAGGAACTATTTAGAAATCTTTTTATTTCCTAATAATAGATACAAAAAAAATTCAGAAGTTATCAGCTTTTAGGTGTGATCCATTTTATATATATATGTCAAATATATATGTGTATATATAAATATATATAAATAAATATATATATCCATTATACACGATGGATATATATATCCATTATACATAAATATTTATGTATACAGAAAACATATATGCATATGTGTATATATTATGTATATAATATATACATATCATGTATATCCATTATGATATATATACACATATATAATGTATATATATATTATGTATATAATACATATTATAGATAAAATATATTTGTTTTTTATATAATTATATAAAATAATATACATAAATTGTTAAATTTATATTTTATATATAAATATATATATAACTTACATATTATATATATATATAAATGCTGTTAAAACTTAAACTCAGCATAATCTCCTCCAGTCCCATCCATGTTGATGCTGAGTGAAATAAGTCAAGCAGAGAAAGTCAATTATTATATGGTTTCACTCAGTTGTGGAACATAAGGAATAATATGGAGGGCAATAGGAGAAGGAAAGGAAAAGTGAATTGGGGGAAATCAGAGGGGGAGATGAACCATGAGAGACTGTGGACTCTGAGAAATAAACTGAGGGTTTTAGGGGGGAGGGGATGGGGTGGTTGGGTGAGCCTGGTGGTGGGTATTAAGGAGGGCACGTATTGCATGGAGCACTGGGTGTTGTACATAAACAATGAATCTTGGAACAATGCATCAAGACTAATGATGTATTTTATGGGGACTAACATAACACAATAAAAAAGAAAAACTCAACCAAAGAACTGTAATAAACTTCTACTTCAAGATGCTTAAATATAGTTCATTTCTGAAGGCTCGGTTTTAAAGTAATTTTCTGTGCACATGGTGTTGTATTCATTTAATTGCCTAGCAAGTAAAACTATAGAATGGTCATTTGTTAGATGAAATAAACAAGCAGTAGGTTTTTAATTTAGAAATATACAACAGGCAGAATATAAAGATTAAAAGAGTAAGAAATGGAAACTCACTTTAGCAATACTCAGGGTAATCTGTGGGATACAAATTGATGGGTTTTGGCTCCAAGAAGCTTATAATCTTGATGAAAAAGCCAAATATATATATAAATAAATATATGCACAAAATGTATATATATATATGTATAGCATATACATGATATAATATAGATATGTATATCACATAATATATAAATATATACTTTTATATATAAATATAATATATAAAATATGTTTACAATGTATTATATATTTTATATATCATTCCTCACAATTTCATATATGTTATACGATATATATAAAAATATATATCTCATATGATATATATGTGGGAAATAACTCATATGATATATATGCGGGAAAATATAAGGAAAAACCATTTAACTATGAAATATGTGAACAAGAAATTACATGCATACTCCCTGTGTATAGTCCTATTTCTTAAAAGTTTTTTCCATTCTCAACAAGGGTCTTGTATCTCCTTTAACAGCAATCTCTCTTACTTTCTCTCTAAAACTCACTCAAAATTCCCCTCTTTCCTTAACCTTTCTTTCCCCTTTCAATTCCTCCTTCTCTGGCCATTTCTTTATGATGTGAAGCAATCTAGTACATACACTTTGGCTTCTCCAACTTGCCTAACACATACCCAGAGAGTTGAAAGATATGAAGGGTATAACATGTTGTCAAAATATAATATGTTTATGTCCCTATCACAAATGAGTAGATGAAGACAAAGAAGATAATTCTAAAGGGAAGGGAAGTATGAACAAAAGCAAAGAACGTAGAAATTAGAACTATACATATAGAAGACAGAAGACAGCAAAATAAGAAAATTGTGTGGAAACGTAGTAGAAAATAAATATATGTAAATAAAGATGTGCTAAATTATGGAAGCACTGGAACACATTATGGACTTTTGACTAAGATTAAAACAATTTTTATAAGAATAGAATGCAAAATGACTTAATGAGTGACAAAGAAAAGCAGAAGGATAGTGAGATGTTAAAAAAAATAGGTGATAAAGGGCTGTACAAAGGTAGAAGCCAACAGAAATAAAAAAACTTTTTAAAAATATAGATGCAAAAAGTCTTCAACAAAATGCTGGCAAACTGAATTCAGTGGCATATTAAAAAGATCTCACATCATGCTTATGTGGGATATATCCTTCGGATGCAAGAATGGTATAACATACCAAAATCAATTAATGTAATATGCCACATTAAAAGAATGAAGGATAAAAATTACATGATCATGTCAACAGATGCAGAAAAAATTATTTGACAAAATTCAACACCTTCTCATGATAAAAACACTCAATAAACTAGGTCTAAAAAAATGTAACACAATGTAATAAAGTCCATATATGAAAAGCCCACAAATAACATCATACTCAAGAGTGAAAACCTGAAAGCTTTTCCTTCAATATAAGGAACAAAACAAAGATGTCTACCCTTGAATTTCTAATTCAACTTAGCACTGAAAGTCTTAGCTAGAGCAATTAGGCAAGAAATAGAAATAAAAGGCATCCGAATTGGAAGGAAAGAAGTAACACTGTCTGTTTATAGGTGACATGATCTTATACATAGAAAACCCTGAAGAATACACACACACACACACACACACACACACACATTAGAACTAATTAAAGAGTTCAGCAAAATTGCAGTATATAAAATCAATAAACAAAAATTAAATTTCTATATACTAACAACAAATTATCTTCAAAAAACTTAAAAACAATCCCATTTACAAAAGTATCAAACTGAGAAGGGAACCGACTTATACACTGGATTTACAAAACTTTATTGAAAGAAAATATAAAAGAGGGACACCTGGGTTGCTCAGTTAGTTAAGCATCTGCCTTTGGCTCAGGTCATCATCCCAGGGTCCTGGGATTCAGTCCTACAAGGGGCTCCTTGCTCAGAAGGGAGCCCACTTCTCCCTCTGCCTGCTGCTCCCCCTGCTTGTGCTCTCTCTCTCATAAACAAATAAAATCTTAAAGAAAATTAAAAGATACAAATAAATGGAAAACCATCATGTCTTCAAAGTTTGGAATAATTAGTATTTTTTTTAAATGTTTATACTACCCCAAATGACCTACAAACTCAATGAAATCCCTATTAAAATCTCAAAGGCTTTTTTAAAGAAATAGAAAAAACAAACCTGAAATTAATGTGGAACCATGAATGACTTTGAATAACCAAAGCAGTCTCAGGAAAGAACAAAGATGGAAGTATCACACTTCCTAATTTCAAATTATATTACAAAGCTACAGTAATTAAAACAGTATAGTACTGGCATAAAATACACATATAGACCAATGGAAGAAAAATGAAGCTCCAGAAATAATCAATGTATGTACGGTCAATGCTCTTTGACAAGGGTGCCAAGAACCCAAAATGGGTAAAGGACAGACTCTTCAACAAATGATGCTCGGAAAGCTGGATATCCACATGCAAAAAAGTGAAACTGGACCGCTGTCTTATGCCATATATAAAAGACAACTCAAGATGGATTAAAGACTTAAATGTAAGCCCTGAAACTGTAAAACTCCTAGAAGAAAACATAGGGGGTAATGGCTTCTTGACATTGGTCTTGGCAATGATTTCTTAGATTGACACAAAAGAATAGGCAACAAAACAAAAACTAAACAAGTGGGACTAAATCAAACTGAAAAAGAGAAAAAGAAACAATCAACAGACTGAAAAGGCATCCTATAGAATGGAAGAAAATGTTTGCAAACATCTATCTCGTAAGAGGTTAATATTAAAAATATTTAAGAATCTCCAACTTAATAGTAAAATAATGATTATGATGATGATAATCTGATTTTAAAATAGCCATATTCTCCAAAAAGAAATTACAGTTGGTCCCTGGATATATGAAACATCACTCATCATCACTAATGACACTCAACATCACTAATCGACAGAAAATTAGATATCATTCCACACCTGTTTAGAGGACTATTGTCAAAAACAGGAAAAAAAAAAAAAAAAAAAAAAAGAGATAGCAAAGTTGTCTCTGAGAAAAAAGAGCCCTTATACATGTTGGTAGGAATATAGAACAATGTAGCCACTTTGCAAAACAGTATGGAGATCCTTAAAATATTAAAAATAAAACTACAATGATTCAGCAATCCCATTCATGGGTATGTATCCTAAAAAACTGAAATCAGGATCTTGAAGAGATATCTGCAACATTTTCATTGAGGAATCAATTATTCACAATATAGAAATAACCCAAATATCCACTGACACACGAAGGAATACAGATAATGTGGTACATACATACAATGGAATATTACTTAGACTTAAAAATGAAGGAATTCTAAAAAACAAGCAAACACAAAGCAGAAACAGATCCATAAATACAGGGAACAAAATGGTGGTTGCTAGATGAGTAAAGGGGATGGGAGATCCAGACTTCCGGTGACTAGGTCAGAGTGATAAAAAAAAAAAAAAATACAGCATACGGAATATAGTCAATAATATAACACTGTTGTGTGGTGACATGGTAGCTACACATCATGAGCAAAACACAATGTATAGGCTTGTTGAATCATTATGTTGTACACCTGAAACTAATTCAACATTGTGTGTCAATTATACTTTAAAAATTAATTTTAAAAAAAAAGGAATTCCTGTCATCTAAAACAACATGGATGAACCTAGTGGACATTGTACCAAATGAAATAAGCCAGTACAAAAGGACAAATATTGCATAAACCACATACATGACATATATAAAATAGTGAGAGTCACAGAAGCAGAAAAGAGAATGATGGTTGCCAGGGTCTGACGCAGAGGGAAAATGGGAATTTGTTTTTCAATGGCTATAAAGTTTCTGTCCTGCAGCATAAGTTCTACAAAGCTACTATACAACAGTAGAGCAACAGTTAAGAACATGGAAAATATACTTCTTAAGCGTTCTTACTGAGCAACAACAACAACACAAGGAAATTTTTTTGTGATGGATATATTTCAGTACATTGAGTACAGTGATGGTATCATGGATATATGCAAAAGTTCAGATGCATCAAGATGTACACATTAAATGTATACATTTTTTGTGTATCAATTATAACTCAAGAAAGCTAAAAAAATATATTCTATAACTTAATTCATTTTTGATATAAAATAAAATACAATTAATAATTACTGATAGGCCTCGAGCATTTAAAGGAATCACATACTTATTTTTTTGCTATTTTTTATTATGTTATGTTAGTCACTATACACCACATCATTAGTTTTTGATTAACGTAATCATACTGGGGAGCCTGGGTGGCTCACTGGGTTAAAGCCTCTGCCTTCAGCTCAGGTCATGATCTCAGGGTCCTGGGATCGAACCCTACATCGGGCTCTCTGCTCGGCAGGGAGCCTGCTTCCCCCCCCCCCCGCCCGTCTCTCTGCCTACTTGTGATCTCTCTCTCTCTCTCTCTGTCAAATAAATAAATAAATAAAATCTTTAAAAAAAAAAAGGAGTCACATACTTAGAGATAAACAAAGAATTTAGTTCACAAGTAGAACAAACTAAAATGACAGAAATCTTAAAAAAAAAAAAAAAAAAAAGGTAGCGGCATCACCAGCTGAGTGATGTAGCTCATTTCTGAGTTTGCTCCTCCTCATATGAACAACTAACATCTGTTAAAGAACAAGATACCAAAGAGAGAATACAGAACATGGGGGTAAGGACAAAGCACCCCTACACCTGAGAGACCAAGATAGACTGCATTAGAAGGGTAAGAGAAGCAGCTATACTTGTCCACACTGCCCTCCTACAGGTCAGCAAACCAACACGTGGAGGTCTCCCTGAGTCTCCAGTTCCTCTAGTGAGAAAAGAGAAGCCTGAGGTGTTGCTTTGTGGAAGCTCCCAACCTGATATTGCTCTATGGGGATATCATGGAAATCTGTGGCACCAAGCCACTGGGAATCTGACTGTGACAGAGAAGTGGGGAGGAGTGTGCAACAATCAGCATATGGATCTTGGCAGACTGAATTCATACCTACTGTGCCTAAGCAGTAATCCCAACCAACAGTTTTGCTTTTCTGCAAAACAAAGCTGGAGGTACACTATAACCAGGGAACTTGGTGTGGTACAGAGTTGCCTGACTCAGACCCTCAAATGAGGAGTTTGGCTGGTCTTAGAGCCCAGTTTGCTCATGGCTACAAAAGGTGCCACACAGCCCCACCCACTATGCAGAATGCCTTCCAGCCCCATCTGACCAGAACAGTTGTGACTACTACTGGAGCTATGCAGACTAGCACTGCTTGAGCTGAAGAGTTGAGTGGGCAGAGCAGATTGCTCCCAGAGTAAAACCAGTATTGGGTAGGGGTGCCTCCCATGCTACTCACAGGCAGATTCATTCATAACCAAGGGTGAGGATAGATCCCAGCCACTCCCAACCAGAGAGACTGTTTCAGAAATTGCAACTAGCCTGGAACAACTCCTCCCACTCATGTTCAGGGAAGGAGGCATAGCCATAGCTCCCCTGTGGAAAGTGTCTTCCAGCCCCACCTGACCAGGAGGGCTGGTGAAAAAGCCTGAAAGTTGTGTGACCAAGTAGTGCTCAAACCAACAGAAGGGCAGACACAGTTGATAGTTTGTAGAGCAAAGCCAATGGTCTTCTTTGACCGGGGAATTCTGGGTGCAGATTGGCTTGAGTTAAGACAACAGAAATTCACCTGTATTAGAGCTTACTTCTCCCATTGGTCCCAGGCAAAAAATCTAATTCCCAGCCTGGCTTGTTGCTGAATACAACCTTCAGCCTGTCTGACCAAGGAACATAAGCAGAGCACATAGGAAGCTGTATAACAACAGTAAATTAAAAGGATTATTCACCACGACCAAGTGGGATTTATTCCTGGGCTGCAAGGTTAGTTCAACATCCACAAATCAACCAATGTGATATAATACATTAATAAAAGAACAAGAATCATATAAAACTCTCAATAGATGCTCAAAAAGCATTTGACAAAGTACAGCATCCTTTCTTGATCAAAACTGTTCACCATGTAGGCATAGAGGGTACATACCTCAATATCATCAAAACCATATATGAAAAACCCACAGTGAATATCATTCTCAATGGGGAAAACTAAGAGCTTTCCCCCTAAGGCCAGGAACATGGCAGGGATGTCCACTATCTTCACAGCTATTCAAGATAGTACTAGAAGTCCTAGCATCAGCAATCAGACAACAACAAAAAAAGTAAAAGGAATCCGAAGTGGCAAAGAAGAAGTCAAACTCTCACTCTTTGCAAATGATAGGATATTTTATGTGGAAAATGCAAAAGACTCCACTCCAAAACTGCTAAAACTCATACAGGAATTCAGTAAGGTGTCAGGATATAAAACCGATGCACAGATATCAGTTACATTTATATACACCAACAGTAAGATAGAAGAAAGAGAAATTAAGGAGTTGATCCCATTTACAATTGCACCCAAAACCGTAAGATACCTAGGAATAAACCTAACCAAAGAGGCAAAGAATCTGTACTCAGAAAACTATAAAGTACTCATGAAAGAAATTGAGGAAGACACAAAAAATGGAAAAACGTTCCATGCTCATGGATTGGAAGAACAAATATTGTGAAAATGTCTATGCTACCTAAAGCAATCTACACATTTAACGCAATCCCTATCAAAATACCATCAATTTTTTTCAAAGAAATGGAACTAATAATCCTAAAATTTATATGGAACCAGAAAAGACCCTGAATAGCCAGAGGAATGTTGAAAAAGAAAACCAAAGTTGGTGGCATCACAATTCCGGACTTCAAGCTCTATCACAAAGCTGTAATCATCAAGACAGTATGGTACTGGCACAAAAATAGATCCATAGATCAATGGAACAGAATAGAGAGCCCAGAAATGGACCCTCAACTCTATGGTCAACTAATGTTCGACAAAACAGGAGAGAATGTGCAATGCAAAAAAGACAGTCTCTTCAACAAATGGTGTTGAGAAAATTGGACAGCCACATTCAGAAGAATGAAATTGGACCATTTCCTTATACCACACACAAAAATAGACTCAAAATGGATGAAAGACCTCAATGTGAGACAGGAATCCATCAAAATCCTCGAGGAGAACACAGGCAGCAACCTCTTTGACCTCAACCGCAGCAACTTCTTCCTAGAAACATCACCAAAGGCAAGGGAAGCAAGGGCAAAAATGAACTATTGGGACTTCATCAAGATGAAAAGCTTTTGCACAGCAAAGGAAACAGTCAAAAAAACCAAAAGATGGGAAGGATGGGAGACAATATTCGCAAATGACATATCAGATAAAGGGATAATATTCAAAATCTATACAGAACTTATCCAACTCAACACCCAGAGAACAAATAATCCAATCAAGAAATGGGCCAAACACATGAACAGATATTTCTGCAAAGAAGACATCCAAATGGCCAACAGACACATGAAAAAGTGCTCAACATCACTTGGCATCAGGGAAATACAAATTAAAATGACAGTGAGATACCACCTCACACCAGTCAGAATGGTTAAAATTAACAAGTCGGGAAATGACAGATGTTGGCGAGGATGTGGAGAAAAGGGACCCTTCCTCCACTGTTGGTGGGAATGCAAGCTAGTGTAGCCACTCTGGAAAACAGTATGGAGGTTCCTCAAAAAGTTGAAAATAGAGCTACCCTATGACCCAGCAATCGCACTACTGGGTATTTACCATAAAGATACAAATGTAGAGATCTGAAGGGGCACGTGGACCCGAATGTTTATAGCAGCAATGTCCACAATAGCCAAACTATGGAAAGAACATAGATGTCCATCAATAGATGAATAGATAAAGAAGAAGTGGTACACACACACAC
The DNA here is from genome assembly GCA_028534135.1 of Potos flavus. Taxonomy (NCBI): domain Eukaryota; kingdom Metazoa; phylum Chordata; class Mammalia; order Carnivora; family Procyonidae; genus Potos; species Potos flavus. The sequence goes on along the minus strand of CM052896.1, from coordinate 96,716,667 downwards.
ACACACACACACACACACACAATGGAATACTATGCAGCCATCAAAAGAAACGAAATCTTGCCATTTCCAATGACATGGATGGAACTAGAGGGCATTATGCTAAGCGAAATAAGTCAATCAGAGAAACAATTATCATATGATCTCTCTGATATGAGGAATTTGAGAGTCATGATAGGGGGTTAAGGGGGGTAGGGAGGGAAAGAATGAAACAAGATGGGATTGGGAGGGAGACAAACCATAAGAGACGCTTAATCTAATGAAACAAACTGAGGGTTGCTGGGGGGTGGGTGGGTAGGGATAGGGTACTGGGTTACAGACATTGGGGAGGGTATGTGCTATGATGAGTGCTGTGAAATGTGTAAGCCTGATGATTCACAGACCTGTACCCCTGGGGCAAATAATAAAATATAATTTAATTAAAAGAAAACACTAGGGGCGCCTGGGTGGCTCAGTGGGTTAAAGCCTCTGCCTTCAGCTCAGGTCATGATCTCAGGGTCCTGGGATCGAGCCCCGCGTCGGGCTCTCTCCTCAGCGGGGAGCCTGCTTCACCTCTCTCTCTGCCTGCCTCTCTGCTACTTGTGATCTCTCTCTCTGTCAAATAAATAAACAAAATCTTTAAAAAAGAAAAAAAAAAAGAAAACACTAAATGAACCAAAGAATTCAATAAAGTATCAAAGGTAGATTAGACCATGGAGAAGAAAGAATAAGCAATGTGGAGGACAGGACACAGGAAATTACCAAGTTAGATGAGTAAAAAGAAAAAAAAATGACAAGGAGTGAAGAAAGCCTATGGGAATTATGGGATATAATGAAAAGAATAAATATTTGCATTATGGGCATTCCGGATAAAGACAACAACAAAGGGGGGCACCTGGGTGGCTCAGTGGGTTAAAGCCTCTGCCTTCGGCTCAGGTCATGATCTCAGGGTCCTGGGATCGAGCCCCACATCAGGCTCTCTGCTCAGCAGGGAGCCTGCTTCCCCCTCTTTCTCTGCCTGCCTCTCTGCCTGCTTGTGATCTCTCTGTCAAATAAATAAATAAAATCTTTAAAAAAAAAAAAAAGACAACAACAAAGGGACAGGATGCATATTTAAAGAAATAATGATGGAAAACTTCCAAAAGCTTGGAGAGAAATGCACATACAGATCATGAGATCAGAGGATCCCAAATGGGTTGAATCCAAATAGGGCAATCCTGAGACACATTATAATCAAACTGTGTAAAGTCAAAGACCAAAAATAGATTTTTAAGAGCAGCAAGAAAATAAGAAAAGTTGCATACGATGTATGTATGCAACTGTAGAAAACTGTCGGTGAATTTCTCAACAAAAACTTTTCAAGCCAGGACAGAATGAAATGACGTATTCAAAATATTGAAAGAAAATAACTGTTAACCAAGAATTATATACCCAGCAAAGCTGTCCTTCAGAAATTAAAAAAAAGAGATAAAGACTCTTCCAAACAAACAGGAGCTGAAGGAGTTAATTAGACTTGCCTCAACAAACTTGACTCAAAAGAAATACTCAAGGGAACTCTTTGAGTGGAAGTGAAAGAACTATAATTAACATTATAAAAACAGAAAGGTAGTATAAATCTCATGAGTAATGGTAAATATAGAGTCATGGATTCTATAAAATGATAATAGTGTTGAATAACTCATATATAACTCTAGTTTAAAAGTAAATATAACAGCAAAAATGACCATTAATACAATAATCTGTTGTTACAAAACACACACAAATAAATTGTAATAGCAATAATTTAAAATATGAGGAGAAGTAGTAAAAGGGTAGTATATAAATTCTATTAAAGTTAAGTAGTTATAAGTTTAAAGTAGAGTGCTATAAGTTATCTTATTTAGGCTTCATGGTCCCCAGATATAATATTATAGTGATTACACAAAAGATCGTAATAAAGAAGTAAAAAATACTGATAACAAAAGATGTGAAAACATAAAAAGAAACAGCAGGAAAGAAACAAGGAACAAAGTCATCTACAAAACAACTGGAAAATAGTTTTAAAAATGGCAATAGTAAGTCCTTACCAGTAAGTGATTATTTTTTTAATTTTTATTTTTAATTGAAGTAAAGTTTACATATATATATTAGTTTCAGGTGTACAACATAGTAATTTGATAATTATAGATTACAAAATGCTCACCACAAGTGTATAAATCATCTGAAGCCACAGAAAGTTATTACAACATAATTGATTATATTTGCTATGCTGCAAATTTCATCCCCATTACTTATTTATTGTGCAGTTGGAAATCTGTACCTCTTAAACCCCTTGACCTACTCTACTGGTCCTCCTGGCCCCCTCACCACTGTCAACCACCAATTTATTCTCTGTATAATGACTCTGTTTCTGTTTTCTTGTTTGAATGTTTTCATTTTTTTACATTCCAGATAGAAGTAAAATCATGGTATGTTTCTCTTATTTACTTCACTTAGTATTATATCCTCTAGATCCATCAATGTTGTCACAAATGCCAGATGTTCATTTTTTATGGCTGAGTAATAAAATATTTCATTGTGAATATAAGCCACAATTTTTTATCTGCTAATTTGGACACATAGGTTGTTTCCATATCTTGGCTATTGTAAATGATGCTGCAATAAAAATAGGGATGCATATAGCTTTCTGAATTAATGTTTCATTTTCTTGGGATAAATAACCAGCAGTGGAATTACTGAATTGCATGATATTTCTGTTTTTAGTTTCTTGAGGAACCTGCACATACTGTTCTCCATAGTAGCTGCACCTAGTTACATTCCCACTAACAGTGCACCAACAGCCCCCTTTTCTCTATACCCTCACCAACAATTATTATTTCTTGCTTTTTGATACTACCCATTCTAACTGGTATGGGGTGCTATCTCATTGTTGTTTTGATTTGCACTTCCCTGATGATTAGGGATGTTGAGCAATTTTTTGTGTTTATTGACCAACTGTATGTCTTCTTTGCAAAATATGTCTATTTAGGTCGTCTGCCCATTTTTGAATTGGATTGTTTGGTTTTTTGGAGTTGAGTTGTATGACTTCTTTATGTATTTTAGATATTAACCAGTAATCAGATATATCATTTGCAAATATCTTCTCCCATTCACGAGGCTACCTTTTTGTTTTATTGATGGTTTCTTTTATTATACAAACAGTTTTGGGTCTGATGTAGTCCCAATGGTTCATTTTTGCTTTTGTTTTCCTGGCCTGCAGATACACATCCAGAAAAAAAAAAAAATTGCTAAGGTGGACGAGCAAGAAATTATTCTGTTTTCTTTGAGTTTTATGGTTTCAAATCTCACCTTCGGGACTTCGGGCCATTTTCAGTTTATTGTTGTGTATAATGTAAGAATGCGGTCGGTTTCATTTTTTTGTATATAGTAGTCCCATTTTCCCAACACCATTTATTTGAAAAGCCTGTCTTTTCCCCATTGTATATACTTCCCTCCTTTGTCATAGATTGAACATTTAGATGTGGGTTTATTTCTGGGATCTCTATCCTGTTTAATTGATTATATGTGTCTATTTTTGTGCCAGTACCAAACTTTATCATAGATTTGTAGTATAGTTTGAAATCTGGGATTTTGATACCTCCAGCATTATTAGTCTTTCTCAAGATTGCATTGGCTATACAAGGTCTTTGTGGTTCCATAAAAATTTTAGGTTTATTTGTTCTACTTTTGTGAAAAATGTTATTGGTAGTTTAATAGGGATTTCACTGAATCTACATTGTTTTGAGTGATGTGGACATTTTAATGATATTAATTCTTCTATTCCATAAGCATGGTATATCCATTTTTTTGTGTCATCTTTAATTTCTCTCATCAATATCTTACAGTTCCCAGTAATTTGGTTAATTTTACTTCTAAGTATTTTATTCATTAAATTTACATGGGTAAATTGACTTTCAGATATTTTCGGGTTTTGCTGTAACTTTAAATGAGATTTTCTTCATTTATCTTTTGCTAGTTTGTTATTAGTGTATGCAAAAACAAATTTCTATATATTGATTTCCTATGTGCAACATTACTAAACACGAAAGTTGTTTTTGATGGAGACTTAGGTTTTTCTCTGTATAATATCATGATACATGCAAATAGTGATGGTTTTACTTCTTCCTTACCAATCTGCATGAATTTTTTTTCCTTTCTTATCTGATTAATATGGCTTGGACTTCCAATACTATGTTGAATAAAAGTGGAGAGAGTGGACATCCTTGTCTTCTTCCTGATCGTAAAGAAAAAGCCTCAGCTTTTCAACATTGAGTATGATGTTGGCTGTGGGTTTCCCATGAATTGCCCTCATTATGTTTAGGAATGTTCCCTGTAAATCCATTTTGTTGAGAGTTTTATTATAAACAAATGTTAAATCCTCTCAGTTTTTTTCTGTCTATATTGGGATGATAATATGCTTTTTATCCTTCATTTTGTTAATGAGATGTTATCATGTAGTTTGATTTACAAATGTTGGAAAAAGACTAGAATCCCTGAAATAAATCCTAGTTAATCATAGGAAATGATCCTTTTAATGTATGGTTGAATTCGGCTTGCTAATATTTTGTTGAAGGTTTTGCATCTCTATTCATCAGAAATACTGGTCTGTAGTTTTTTTTGTTTGTTTGTTTTTGGGGTTTTTTTTTTTTCCCTACTGTCTTTGTCTGGTATTGGTATTAGGGTAATGCTGGCCTTGTAGAATTAATTTGGAAGCATTCCTTCATCTAGTTTGGAATAGTTTGGAAAGAATAGGTATTAACTCTTCTTTAAATGTTTGGTAGAATTCACCTGTGAAGCCATGTGGTCCTGGAGTTTTGATTGTTAGGAGTTTTTTTATTACTGATACAATTTTCTTAGTAGTATCTTATCTGTTAAGATCTTCTACTTTCTCCTGATTTAGTCTGGGAAGACTGTGTATTTCTAAGAATTTACTCATTTCTTCTAGGTTGTCGGATTTATTTACATATAATTTTTAGAGTAGTCTTTTATAATACTTTGTATTTCTCTGGTCTTGGATGTAACTATTTTTCTTTTTCATTTCTTATATAACTGAGTTCTCTATTTTTCTTAACTAGTGTGGCTAAAGGCTTATCAATTTTATTTATCTTTTCAAATAATTGGCAGTTGGTTTCATTGATCTTTTCTGCTGTTGTACTACTCTATTTCACTTATTTCTGCTCTAATATTTATTATTTCCTTCCTTCTACTAAATTTTGGTTTTGTTCTATTTCTAGTTCCTTTAGGTGTAGGGCTACATTATTAATTTGAAAATTTTTCTTATTTCTTGAGATAAGCCTGTAGCATCACAAACTTCCCTTTTAGAACTGAATTTTCTGCAACCCAAAGATTTTGAACTGTTGTTTTTCCATCGTCATTTGCCTCCAGGTATTTTCAACTTCCCTCTTTGATTTCTTTGTTGACCCACTGGCTGTTTACTAGCATGTTGTTTAGCTTCCATGAGTAGGTCTTGTTCCAGTTTTGTCCCTTGTACTTAATTTCTAGTTTTTTAGTGTTATTATGGTTAGAAAAGATGCTTCAGGGGCGCCTGGGTCGCTCAGTGGGCTAAAGCCTCTGCTTTTGTCTCAGGTAATGATGTCAGGGTTCTGGGATCAAGCCCTGCATCAGGCTCTATGCTCAGCAGGGAGCCTGTTTCCCCCTTTCTCTCTGCCTCTCTGCCTACTTGTGATCTCTCTCTTTCTCTGTCAAATAAATAAGTAAAAAATCTTTAAAAAAAAAAAAGAAAAGAAAAGATGCTTCATATGATTTCAGTCTTCTCAGCTTTGTGAGACATTTTTATGATCTGATATTTGATCCAGAAGCATGTCTACATGCACTTGATAAGCATGTGTATTCTGTTATCGTGGGATGGAATATTCTGTATATGTCTGTTATGTCCATGTGGTCTAATCGGCCCTTCAAAGACACTATTTACTTATTATCTGTCTGGATAATCTATCCACTGATGTTAAGTGGGATGGTTAAAGTGTCCTACTATTGTATTACTGTCAATTTCTTCCTTAATGTGTGTTAGTATTCACTTTATAGATTCAAGTGCAGCTATGCTGGATGGATCAGTAATTACAATTTTTATATCCTCTTGTTGGATATTATGCATTGCCTTTTTTTGTTTTTTATTACAGTCTTTGTTTTAAAGTCTATTTTGTCTATGTAAGTATTTCTATCCTAGTTTTGTTTTCACTTCCATTTTCATTGAATATCTTTTTCAATCCCTTAATATACAGTTGCTACTTGTCTTCAGGTCTGAAGTTGAGTATTTTGCAGGCAGCATACACATGCGTCTCATTTTTTTATCCATTCAGTCACAATTTGTCTTTATTTATTTTAGACTTTTAAGGTTTTATTTAAATTCCAGTTATAATATTAACATAAAGTTTTACATTCTTTTAAAGTTTAGAATCCAGTAATTCATCACTTACATACAACACCAGTGCTCATCACAAGTGCCCTCCTTAATACCCATCACACATTTAACCAATTCCCCTGACCACCTTCCCTCCAGTAACCTGCAGTTTGTTCTCTACAGTTAAGAGTCTATATCCTGGTTTGCCTCTCTCCCTTTTTAAACATCCTATGTTCATCTGTTTTGTTTCTTAAAGATGGGACCAGGAGGGAGACAAACCATTAGAGACTCTTAATCTCACGAAACAAACAGGGTTGTTGGGGGGTTGGGGGGGGGATAGGGTGGCTGGGCTATGTTTTTATATCATTTATTTCTGTTCCAATCTTTATTATTTCCCTTCTTCTGCTGGTTGTAGTCTTTGTTTGTTCTTCTTTTCTAGCTCCATTAGTTGTAAGATTAGGTTGTTTATTTGCTATACATTTCCCTTTTATGACCACTTTTGCTGCATCCCAAAGGTTTTGGGCCATTATGTTTTCATTTTCATTTTTTTTTCCATGTATTTTTTTTAAATTTCTTCTTCAATTTCCTGGTTGACCCATTCGTTCTTTTGTAACATGAATATATTGGTTAAGTCCATCTGGTCCAATGTGTCATTCACAGCCATTGTTTCCTTGTTGATTTTTTTGCATAGATGAGCTATCCATCGATGTATGTGGGGTGTTAAAGTCCCCTACTATTACTGTATTATTATCAATGAGTTCCTTTGTGTTTGCTACTAATTGTTTTATATATTTGGGTGCTCCCACGTTGGGGACATACACATTTATAACGTTAGATCTCCATTTGGTTAGTCCCCTTTATTATGATATAGTGCCCTTCTTCATCTCCTGTTACAGTCTTTGATTTAAAATCTAGTGTGTCTGATATAATCAATGGCTACTCCGGTTCTCTTTTGATATTCATTTGCATGATAAGTGTTTCTCTATCCCCTCACTTTCAATCCTCAGGTGTTTATAGGCCTAAAATGAGTCTCTCATAGGCAGTATATAGATGAGTCTTGCTTTTTTATCCATTCTGATGCCCGAAGTGTTTTGATTGGAGCATTTAGTCAATTCATATTCAAAGTAATTATCAATAGATATATAATTAATGCCATTTTATTACTTGTTTTGCTGTTGTTTCTTGAGGTTTTTGTTCCTTTCTAGTCTTTGTAACTTTTGGTCTTTCCTTCCCACTTAAAAGAGTCCCCTTAAATATTTCTTGCAGAGCTGGTATAGCGGTCATGAATTCTTAGCTTTTGTTAGTCTGGGAAATTCTTTCTCTCCCCCATCCTAAATGATAGCATCACTGGATAGAGTATTCTTGGCTGCAGATTTTTCCCATTCAGCATGTTGAATATATCATGCCACTCTCTTCCAGCTTGCCAAGTTTCTGTGGCTAGATCTGCTGCTAACCTTACTCATCCTCCCTTGGAAGTTAGGGACTTCTTTTGTCCTGCTGCTTTTAGTTTTTCTTTATCACTGTATTTTGCAAATTTAACTACAATATGTCTTGCTGTTGATCTGCTTTTGTTGATTTTGATGGAACTTCTCTCTGCCTCCTGGATTTGGATGTCTGTTTTCTTCCCCAGATTACGGAGGTTTCCAGCTATAAGTTCCTCAAATAAAACACCTGCCCCATTTTTCTCTTCTTCTTCTTCTGGGACTCCTATGATACAAATGTTATTATGTCTGATGCAGTCACTGAGTTTCCTAAATCTGCTTTTGTGATGCAAAATTTTTCTCTCTCTTTTGTTCAGCTCCATTACTTTCCATAATTCTATCTTCTATATCACCTATATGTTCCTCTACTTCTTCCATCCTTGGGGTCATTATATCCAGTTGGTTTCAAATCTCGGTTATTGTATTATGCCTTTCAGCCCAATTGTTTTTTAGTGCTTTTATCTCTGCAGTAAGGATCTCCCTGATGTCTTCCATGCTTTTCTCAAGCCCAGCTAGTATCCTTATGATTGCTGCTTTAAATTCTGTATCAGGCATATTGCTTATATCTGTTTCAATTAGATCCCTGACTTATTTTTTCTTGTTCTTTCTTTAGTAATGAATTCCTCCATCTTGGCATTTTGTCTAGGTCTCTGTCTTCTTCTCTGTGTTAGGAAAGCTTGTTCTATTTCCTGCTCCTAGGAGTAATGGCTTTATGAAGCAGAGGTCATAGAGAGCCCAGGGCCTGGCACTTCAGGAAGTATCTCTGCTGTGTATTGTGTGTAGTCTGCTGCAGTGTATGGCCACTCGAGATCTGAGGTTAGTCATCTGCAGAGTTTCTCTTTGCCTGTAGTGGGGCGTATATGGACTTTGGCCAGTGTGTGCTGAGTTTTAACTAGGTGTCCCCTGGTCTGCTTGGTAAGAGAGACGTGGTGCTATTTCCACTATAAGTGAAGCTATGCAGAACTCTATGATCAGTAGATGCAGTATGTGAGATTTGTACTGGTCTTCAGGAGGGAGGGGCCCAACGTGCTTAGGCACACTTGGCCCAGAAAAGCAATACCAGCATAGGGTAGGGTGGCCGGACTTAGGGTAAGCAGGTTAGGCAGCCAGTGTTGGTGCCGTGCTGTTTACTGAAGTTGGTTTATGCTGAGGGGTGGGGTGGGAAATGGTGCCAGGCTCCTCCTCCCCTGCTGTTCTCAGGGAAGCACACTCAGAGGAGTGAATTATTTCACCTCATGCATCACAGGTGTTTTCCAGATCACTAATTTCACACTGTCTATCTGTGGGTTGCTTGCCTGCCTGGAGTACCACAGCATACCTTGGGCTCTAACCCTAGCCAGGCCTGCTGATTTTTCAAATTCCAAACTTCAGGGACCTGGTGTGGAAGGGACTTATGCTGGTTATCTGGAAAAGGATTTCACATACTGGGACTGATGCACATTTGACCCATAAGGGGCAGTCACACCAGAGACTGGGGGTGTGGGATTTGGAACAAGCAGGCTAAACAGCCAAGGTCCCAGTTTGCTGCCCTAATCAGACGTCTCTGCACCTATGGTGAAGGGCGAGGGAGGGAAATGATGCCTGCTGGCTCTTTTGTTCCCAGAGCATCAATGCCACCTCTCATAAATGCACTCCAAAATGTATGAACAGTCTCTCCCAGGGTTTCTTAAGTGACCCTCAGATCATGCAGTCTGCACCAGTGTTGTTTCCCTACATTCTCTCCAAAAATAGAGCAGTGTCCTTGGGTCTCCATCTCAGCCAAACCCAGGGAACTCAAACTCCAGTCCTTGAGCCCTGTTAGTTGAAAAAAATTATGGAATTCAGCCTTTCTCATTTTCCCAGAAAATGGCACTGGAGAAGTGTTCTCCTCATGCATATCCCTGTGCACTCCATGCTCTCTCTTGCCTTTCTCCAAGACCAGGGCTCTCTTCCCTCTGCAGCACCCATGATCCATTTCTTGCCTGAACCATGTCTCTGCAGTTTCTACTTTCCTTAAGTGGCTGCTTCTCTTCCTCTTGTTTTGTTTTACGCAGTTTGTCTTATCAGTACTCAGTTGATTTCTTAAGTATTCAGAATGATTGGATAGTTATCTGTCCTAGCTGTATTCAAAGGATGAGGCAAGGCTAAAGACCTCGTACTAAGTCACCATCTTAGCTTCCTCTCTCCAAGTCATATTATGCCTTTTGCCTTAATCATTCAGTCCATTTATATTTAAAATAATTACTGATAGGTATGTACTTATTATTATGTGCTGTGGAGCATTTTTTCATGTGTCTGTTGGCCATCTGTATGTCTTCTTTGGAGAAGTGTCTTTTCATGCCTTCTGCTCATTTCTTGACTGGATGAGTTTGATAAGTTCTTTACAGATCTTGGATACCAGCCCTTTATCTGTTAAGTCATTTGAAAATACCTTCTCCCATTCCATAGGTTGCCTTTTAGTTTTGTTGATGGTTTCCTTTGTTTTGCAGAAGCTTTTTATTTTGATGAAGTGCCAATAGTTCATTTTTGCTTTTGTTTCCCTTGCCTTTAGAGACAGGTCTTGCAAGAAGTTGTTGTGGCTGATGTTGAAGAGGTTGCTGCCTGTGTTGTCCTCTAGGATTTTGATGGATTCCAGTCTCACACTTAGGTCTTTCATCCATTTTGAGTTTATCTTTGTGTATTGCATAAGAGAATGGTCTAGTTTAATTCTTTTGCATGTGGATGTCCAATTTTCCCAGCAGCATTTATTAAAGAGACTGTCTTTTTTCCATTGGATATTCTTTCCTGCTTTGTCGAAGATTAGGTGACCATAGAGTTGGGAGAGGAGGTTCCTTACATATGGAGGGAGGTACATTAGAAGAACATCAGACCTGTCCACAGAAACCTGGCAGGCCAGAAAGGGCTGGCAGGATATACTCAGGATACTAAATGAGAAGAACATGCAGCCAAGAATACTTTATCCAGCAAAGTTGTTGTTCAGAATAGAAGGAGAGATAAAGAACTTCCAGAATAGACAGAAACTGAAAGAATATGTGACCACCAAGCAAGCCCTGCAAGAAATATTAAGGAGGATAGTGTAAGCAAAAAGAGACCCCAAGAGTAACACAGACCAGAAAGAAACAGACAATCTACAGAAACAGGGACTTTACAGGTAAGACAATGGCACTAAATTCATATCTTCCAATAGTTACTCTGAATGTAAATGGGCTAAATGCTCCAACCAAAGACACAGGGTACCAGATTGGATAAAAAAGCAAGAACCATCCATATGCTATCTATAAGAGACTCATTTTAGACCTAAAGATATCTCCAAACTGAAGGTGATGAGGTGGAGAACTATTTACCACACTAACAGACCTCAAAAGAAAGCTGGGGTAGCAATCCTCATATCAGACAAATAAGATTTTAAATCAAAGACTGTAATAAGAGATGTAGAGGAACACTATATCATACTTAAAAGGGTATATCCCACAAGAAGATCTAACAGTTGTAAATATTTATGCCCCACACATGAGACCAGCCAATTATATAAACCAATTAATAACCAAAGTAAAGGAACATTGATAATAATACATTAATAGTAAAGGACTTCAACACCCACTCACAGCAACGAAGATCTAAGCAGAACATCACCAAAGAAACAAGGGCTTTGAATGACACATTGGACCAGATGGACTTCACAAATACATACAGAACATTCCATCCTAAAACAACAGAATATTCATTCTTCTCAAGTGCACATGGAACTTTCTCCAGAATAGATCACATACTGGGTCACAAATCAGGTTTCAACTGATACCAAAAGACTGAGATTATTCCCTGCATATTTTCAGACAATGCTTTGAAACTGGAACTCAATCACAAGAGGAAAACTGGAAAGAACTCAAAAACTTGGAGGTTAAAGAGCATCCTGCTAAAGAATGAATGAGCCAACCAGGAAATTAAAGAAGTACTCAAAAAATTCATGGAAACTAATGAGAATGAAAATACATTGGTTCAAAACCTCAAGGATACAGCAAAGGCAGTCTGAAGAGGGAAGTACATAGCAATAAGAGCCTCTCTCAAAAAAATTAGAAAAATCCCAAATACACAAGCTAACCTTACACCTAAAGGAGTAATAAAGCCTAAATCCAGGAGAAGAGAAATAGTAAAGATGAGAGCAGAAATCAATGAAATAGAAACCAGAAGAACAGTAGAATAGATCAATGAAACTAGAAGCTGGTTCTCTGAAAGAATTAATAAGATTGATAAACCTTTGACCAGACGTATTCGTCTTTCCTTATATTTTGAATGATAACCTAGCCAGGTAGAGTATTCTTAGTTGTAGATTTTTTTTTTCCTTATAGGACTTTGGATATATCAGTATTCCCTGCTGGTCTGCAAAGTTTCTGCTGAATTTATCTGACAGCCATATGTGGTTTCATTTGTATAACCTTGCTGCTTTTTAAGAGTCTTTCTCTTTAACATTTGATATTTTAATTAGTACGTGTCTTGGTGTGAACGTCCATAGACCTAGATGCCAGTTTTCTTCCCCAGGTTAGAGAAGTTTTCAGCTATTATTTCTTAAAATGCATTTTCCACTCCTTTCTCATTCTTTCATTCTTCTGAGACTCCTATAATGTGTTATTAAGCTTAATGCTGTTGCAAAAGTTCCTTAAGGTAACCTCATGTAAAAAAAAACAAAAGAAAAAAATACCTTTTTTTTTCTTTTGCTATTTAGCTTGGCTGCCTTCACTACCCTTTCTTTTTTTTTTCTTCCCCAAATACTTTTATTTTTTCAGTGTTACAAGATTCATTGTTTATGTACCACACCCAGTGCTCCATGCAATACGTGCCCTCCTCAATACCCACCACCAGGCTCGCCCATCCCCCCACCCCCTTCCCCTCCAAAACCCTCAGTCCCTTGTTCTGAGTTCACAGTCTCTCATGGTTCTTCACCCCTCCGACTACCCTGTCTTTCACATTGTTGATCCATTCTTCTGAAACTTCTAATCTGCTGTTGTTCCCTATTGTATATTTCTATTTCGGTTATTGTATTCTTCAATGATGGTTATTTTTTGTATTTTCTATCTCTTTGTTAAAGTTCTCACCGAGCTGGGGCACCTGAGTGGCTCAGTAGATTAAAGCCTCTGCCTTCGGCTCAGGTCATGATCTCAGGGTCCTGGGATCGAGTCCCCCATCGGGCTCCCTGCTCAGGAGGGAGCCTGCTTCCCCCTCTCTCTCTGCCTGTCTCTCTGCCTACTTGTGATCTCTCTCCTCTCTGTCAAATAAATAAAATCTTTAAAAAAAAAAAAAATTCTCACTGAGCTCATCCACTCTTCTCTAATGTCTAGTGAGTATCTTTATGACCATTATTTTGAACTCTTTCTCAGATCAGGCATATTGCTTATATCTATTGCATTTGGTTCTTTTTTCTGAGGTTTCATCTTGTTTTGTTTGGAACTTATTTTTCTGTCCTTTCGTTTTGTCTGACTCCCTGTGTTTGTTTCTATATATTAGATAGGTCAGCTACATCTCTAGATCTTAAAGGTAGTGTCTTTATTTAGAAGTCACCCTGTGGTGCCCAATAGCAGGATACCCACTGGTCACCAAAACCAGGCACTCTAGGCATGTCCCCTGTATGGGGTACCATGCCCTTCTGTTCTGACTGGGCTATGACTGGGCTTATGACTGACAGGGCTAGCTCCTAAGAACATCTAGCTGAGAGGCCCAATTATAGATGTTCCGGGCAGATTGGTGGGTAGCGCAAGCTCCTAGTATACTTGGCTGAGAGATCCAATTATAGTTCTTGTGGGCATGCTGGCAGGTGGGGTTTCCTTCCAGCATAGCTGGCTGAGAAGCCTGGCTATAGCAGTTGTAGACACTCTTGTGGATGGGACTGGCTACCCCATTCCTGGGGCAAGAGTCACTTTGGAGGGGACACCAGTCTTGGTGGGGGCTGCCTGACAGGTATGGCAGGGCAGTAGTTGCTTTTGGGGGTACACTGTTCTGACTGAGGTGGAGTATGGTGGGAGCTGATTTGGAGGGGCATCTGCCAGGATGAGAGGGTTGAGTGGCATGGTCTGCCACTTGCCACTGGAAGTGGCAATGCACATGAACAGTGCTGGCAAGGTACATGGAGACTTCAAAACTGGCTCCCAGCATCCAGGTATCTAGGCTAAAAGAGAACAGGGAAAATGGCACCTTCTATTACTTTGATTCTTGGAGAAAACTCCTGCAGATTCCTACCCCTCTAACACATACACTAAAATTAACCAATCAGTCTTCTTCATGTATAACTAAGGTGTTTTCCAAATGCTGCCTCTGTGCTGAATCTGAGACTGAATGATAGAGCATACTAGATATTTAAGGGCAGAGACTCAGTTTCCTATAGCCCTCTGGCTCTCTTGGAGTTAAGCTCCACTGATTCTCAAAGCAACCAAAGTTAAACCCTACTCATTCTAAACAGAAATAAAAGCTCATCTTTCCAGCACAAGTCCCTAGGGCCAGGCATGCCTGATATGGGGATTGAACCCCTTACTTCATAGTGATAATAGTGATAATTTCCACACCTGTAATAAATATCCTGTTTGCAGGTTACCATGCCTGGGGCTTGATTCCCAACTGCATCTCTTGCACTTCCTAGCCTTACCTTTTTTTTTTTTTTTTTTTTGTGCGCTTCCTATTCTTGATGTGGCCTTCACTTTATGTCTTTAGTAGTTGAAGATTTGTTTTGTCAGTCTTGAGGTTTTGCTGAGTGGGGTACACTATACATAGTTGTGTAGTCTTGATGTGTCAAGAGAGGTAAGCTAAGGATTCTCTTACTCCATCATCTTTGTGAGATTCACTATCAATAATTCCTTGAAACATAATAGATTAAACTTTCCAATCAAAACATATATGATGGCTAAATGGATTTAAAAAGCCCAACATCCAACAACAATATGCTCTCTACTAGAGACTCACTTTAGCCTTAGACTCAAGGGACTGAAAATTTAAAGATGGGGGAAAAAATTTTAAGCAAATGATAACAACAATAAGAAAACCCAGAGGTCATTATGCTTAGATAAAATAGACTTTAAACTAAAAATTATAAAAAGGAAAAGAAGCAAAGGGCATTTTATAATGATAAAGGGGACAATACATCAAGAAGATAGAACAATTGTAAATATTTATGTGCCCACCATTAGAGAACCTAAAAATATAAAGCAGAAACTAGCAGAATTAAAAGAAGAAATAAAGAGTAATACAATAATAGTTCGGGACTTTAATACCCATTCCAAACAGTGAAGAGATTATCCAGAAAGAGAATCAATAATCAATACCAGATTTGAACAACACTATAGACCAAATAGACCTAACATATACAGAACGTTCCATGTAACAACTGCAGAATACACATTTCTTTCAACTGCACAAAGAACATTTTCTAAGCTATACCACATGTTAGGCCACAAAACTAAGTCATAGCAAATTTTTAAAAGGTTGATATCATACCAAATATAGTTGTTGTTGTTTTTAAGATTTATTTACTTGAGAGAGAATGCAAGATAAGGAAGGGACAGAAGAAGAGAATATCCAAGCAGAGTCCCACTGAGTGTGGAGCCCAATCCAGGGCTTGATCTCACAAGCCATGAGACCAGGATAAAAGTCGAATCCAAGAATCAGATGCTTAACTGACCGAGCCACCCAGGCATCCCTGCCTCCCAATACAGTTTTTGACTACAATGGCATGAAACTGGAAATGAGTAAGTAGAGGAAGGCTGGATAATTCATGAACACATGGAAATTAAACAACACACTCCTGAACAACCAAAGAATAAAAGATGAAATTAAAGTGAAAATAAAATAGATTCTTGAGATAAACAAAAATGAAAACACAACATACAAGAGTTTATGGAATCCAGCAAAAGCAATTCAAAAAAGGAAGTTCATCTCAGAGATTAGAGCAGAAATAAATGAGCTAGGGAACAGAAGAACAACAGAAAAGATTAACCAAATTAAGAGTTGGTTGAAAAGATTAAATTGGCCAACCCCTTATCTAGAGTAACCAAAGAAATAAAGGAAAGGACTCAAGTCAACAAATATAAAGGGAAAAAAGATATTACAACTGATAACAAAAAAATTTAAAGGATCATAAGAGGTAACTATGAAGAACTATATGCCAACAGATTGCACAACCTAGAAGAAATGGAAAAATTCTTAAAAACATACAATTTAGTAAGACTGAATGAGGAAGAAATAGGAAATTTGAATAGATTAATTATTAGTAAGGAGATTGACTCAGCAATAAATCATTTCCCAAACACGCAAAGCCCAAGACCAGATGGCTTCACTGGTAAATTTTACCAAACATTTAAAGAAGAATTAATGCCAATCCTTCTCAAACTCTTCCAAAAAATAAAGAGGAGAGAAGACTCCAAAACTAATTTTATAAAGTCAGCATTATCCTGATATCAAAAACAAAAGGACACTAACTAAAAAGAAAACTATAGGCTAATATTCTTGAAAAACAGAGAGGCAAAATCCTCAATAAATCTCTAGCAAACTGAAAGCAACAGCACATTAGAAGGATCAGTCACCATGATCAAGGAGGATTTATCCTTGTGATGCAAAGATAGTTCAACATATACAAATCAATCAATGTGACATATCACATGAGTAAAATAATCACATGATCATCTCAATAGGCACAAAAAACCATTAGACAAAAATTCCACATCCATCTGTGATTAAAGCTCTTAAGAAATTAGGCATATCTCAACAATAGGCATATCTCAACAAAATAAAGGCCCATATATGACAAGCCCACAGCTAACATCATAGTCAATGGTGAAAGAATGAAAAGTTTTCCTCCAAGATCAGGAACAAAACAAAGGTGTTTACTGTTCACCATTCTTATTCAATACAGTACTGGAAGTCCTAGCTAGAACAGTCATCCATGAAAAAGAAATAAAAGGTATCAGAACTGGAAAAGAAGATGTAACATTGTCTGTATATGCAGATTACATGATTTTATATACACAAATCCTAAAGACTCAACTAGAAAGCTATTAGGTGTAATCAATGAATTCAGGAAACCTGCAGGAAAAGAATTAAGATACACAAACTAGTAGCGTTTTTTAATATACTAACAATGAAATTTCTGAAAAAGATGCTACTTACAATAGCATAAAAAAATACTTAGGAATAAATTTTAGTAAGGCAGTGAAAGATGTATATGTTTAAACTTGAAAATGTCTTGAAAACTACAAGATATTGATGAAAGAAATCAAAAAAGATAAAAATAAATGGAAAGGTATTCCATGTTCATGGATTAGAAAAATTAATATCGTTCAAATGTCAATACCACCAAAAGCTATCTATAGATTTAATGTAATCCCATCAAGATTCCAACAGCATTCACTAAAGAGGTAGAAAAAACACTCCCAAAATTTATACGGAACCACAAAAGACCTGCAATAGCTAAAGGAATCCTGAGAAAAAAGAATACAGCAGAAGGCAGCACACATCCTGATTTTGTACTATACTACACAAAGCTATACTGGCATGAAAACGGGCAAATACACCAACAAAACTGAGAACCTAGAAATAAACCCAAACATATATGGTTAACTAATATTTGACAAGGGAGCCAAGAATACTCAATGGAAAAAAGATAGTCTCATTAATAAATGGTGCTGGATCACTGAATATTTACATGTTAAAAGAATGAAATGACCCATATCTTACGTACTCACAAAATTAACCTAAAATGGATTAAAGACCTAAATGTAAGACCTGAATCCACAACAAAATCTCCTTGATATGCTCTTGATAAGGATTTTTTTTTATATGAAACTTAAAGCACAAGCAGCACAATAAAAAATTAACAAGCAGGATTACATCTAATTAAAAACTTCTGCACAGCAAAAGAAAACATCAACAAAGAGAAAGTATAATCTACAGAATAGGAAGAAATATTTGAAAACCATATACCTGATAAAGGGTTAATATTCAAAACATAAAAAGAACTCACACAACTCAACAGCAAAAAAACACAAATAACCAATTAAAAATGGGCAAAGAATATGAATAGATATTTCTCAAAGAAGATATACCACCATAGGCCAGTAGGTACATAGAAAGATGCTCAACATCACTAGTTAATACATGAATACAAATTAAAACTACAATGAGATACTGTCTCACATCTGTTAGAATGGCTATCACTAAAAAGACAAGAGATAATGCTGGAGTGAAAATGGAGAAAAGGGAACCCTTGCATACTATTGGTAAGATGGTAAATTGGTAGAGCCACTATGGAAAACAGTATGGAGGATCCTCAAATAGCTAAAAATAAAACTATTATATAGTCCAACAAATCCACTTCTGGGAATATATCCAAAGGTAATGAAAGCACTAATTCAAAAAGATATCTGTACCCCATGTTCATAGCAGCATTATTTAAAAGAACCAAGACACAAAAACAACCTAAGTAGCCAATGATGGATAGTTAAAGAAGTTGTGGGGGATATATATATATACAATGGAGTATTTTTTCAGCCATAAAAAAAACAAGGAAATCCTACCATTTTCTACAACATGGATGGACCTTAAAGGCATTATGCTAAGTAAAATAAGTTAGACAGAAAAAGACAAATACTGTGTGATCTCACTTTATGTGGAATCTAAAAATAAAAAAGCAAACACAACAAATGCAAACAAACACATAGGAAAAGATGTATGTAACTTGTATGTAAGATGTATGTAACTTGTAGCTACCAAAGGTGGGAAATAGAGAGAGGGGGTAAATGGAGGAAGGTGGTCAAAAGGTGCAAACTTCCAGTTATAAAATAAATAAATAAGTACTAAGAATGTAATGTACAACATGATGACTATAACACTGCTATACAATACATAAAAAAGCTGTTCAGAAAAATTAAGTCCTAAGAGTTCTCATCACAAGGAGAACATTTCCCTTTACTCTTATCTTTTTTCCTTTTTATTGTATTTATATGAAAAGATAAATGCTAGCCGAAACTCTTCTAATCATTTCACAATATATGCAAGTCAAACCATTATCCTGTATTCCTTAAACATATACAATGATATATGTCAATTATTTCTCAATAAAACTGGGGGGAAGGTGAAGAAATGGACATATCTTAGACATTTATTATTATTATTAAGTGGACTAAAAGAGATCTGGAACAACATCATGGATATCAAATTGCTAATAACAAATCAGAAAAACAGAACTCTCAAACAGGTGAAGGGGTTTAAGAAGTACAAACTTCCAGTTATAAAATAAACAAGTTACAGAAATGAGAAGTACAGCAAAAGGGAATATAGTCAATAATACTATAATAATGTTATATGGAGACAGATAGAGACTAACTTGTGGCAAGCAGTAAGTAAAGTATAGAATTGTTGAATCACTTGTTGTATACCTGAAACAAATATAACATTGTATGTCAACTACAATAATAAAAATAAAACAGGAAATTCAGCTTAAAATCATAAAAATCATAAATTCAACCTGACTTCAGTTTTCTTTCATCATGTAGAAAAAATAACTTGTTTTTTAAGGAAACATTTTTTATTTTTTGTAATAATATGTTCCTATGGTAAAAAATTCCAAAGTTAGGAAAGTATAGTGAAAATTCATTCTCCTTCCCCTGATATAGTAGTTTCCTACATGTCCCTGTCTGCATATAAAAGCAATTGTATATATAAGCACACACATGCATACATATGTACATCATTTTACATAAGTATACTCACTTCTGCATACTTTATTAGTCATTATAAGGTTTACATATCCTTCTAAAAAAGATGATCTTACATAATGAATACATCTAGTTCTTAGAGTTTCTTTCAATTCAAATAAAATATACCACTAAATTTTACTTTTTCATTTCATATGGCTTTTGCCAAATTCTCCTTACCAATGTCACACACAATCACTCTCAGCTAATTTATCTTAGTTCTACTTGGTTTTTATCTTCTTTCACCCCATGTATTACTGCTGATTGCATTGGTTTAAAGAAATAATAGAAAATTTAATGAGCTGAACTCAAGGATTTGTAGGACAAGCAAGAAAACAACAAATTTAGGTAATTCAAAGACCATCATGTGTTACTTTTTCATTAGTTGCCATGTATTTCTATTCCTGTTTTACAGAATTAATTTAGAAATACCACTGCTCTATTTTCTTTTATGTGATTCAGATTTAAATGAACACAACCTGTATTTATGAAATTTCATGTTCATTATCAGAGATGACTACCATTGTCAGTACATGTGAAATAATCAAAAGTACTCATTTATTTGTATATCCTAATGATAATTATATGCATTAATTTTGCAACCATCCCTCAGTGAAGAACTGGGTATATGATAAAAGTTAATATAAGAATCTAAGAGATAGTAAAACAAATGGTTCAAGTCCAGGATCTGTCACTTACAAATCTATGTGTCCTTACAGCAAATAATTTATTCTATCTAAACTCCACGTTGCTTGCTTATAAAACAGAAATAATACCATTACCTACCTCAAAGGATTCCTGTGACATCAAATAATAAAAACATGTGAAGGCATTTTGCAAACTTTAAATAAACCCTAAAAAACTGTTAGCTACTAAACATTTCCATGTCAATAAGAAATGAACATTCATATTACATACACACTAAATCCACAAGCTCGCTATAAGTATTTTTAAGTTATTTTGTAAGTTAAACATTCAAAATCATGAATATACTTTTTGAGCAACTATTACTATATGCCAGACAATGTGCTGTGACTGAGGATAAAAAGAGAAAATTAGACAATCTTTGTGCTCATACAATTTATGATAAAGGGAGGGGGCTATTAAGCAGATAATGGTACAAATGGTAATTAATAATAATTGTGATAAGTTGGTAGAGAAACTCTTGAAGGTCAAGACCTGAGGTAAGCTCTGGCATGCATTACTCTGTGCTTCTCTTGCTCATTTACCAGCCTAAGTATTTTTTGGTGCCATTCTAGAAGTCTCCCTTTTATCCTTTTCCTTTTACCTAAAAGTATTTAAATTAGTACATTTATAATCATGACTCACACTTAAAATATAAGGAAGAAAAGCACGTGGTTTTTGTTATTATTGTTTGTTTTTTGTTTTTAGAGATAGCACAGGTACGAGTGGTGATGGGGAGGGGCAGAGGGAGAGGGAAAGAGAGAATCTTAAGCAGATTCCACGCTGGGCATGGAGATGCTGAGATCCACGATCCTGAGAGATCATGACCTGACACAAAATCAAGAGTTGGATGTTTAACCAACTTAGCCACTCGGGTGTACCAGAAGAAAAGCATGTTACTTTGGGTAGAGATTTATTTTATATCGCTATATTGGTTGATAATGTTCATGGGTCACAGAAATTTTTTATAAAAATATATGTGACTAAATGGTTATAGCTACATACAGATGGAAGATTTCACAGAATCATAAGTTATATAGAAAGAGATCTGAAAGGATCATCAGAAAATAACAGTAGACAAATAGCTCTATAAAGTCTACTACTCAAGGAGCAAAGAACACATGGGAATTTTGCCATAAACAGGAGGGCACCTTAAAGAGCTTCTTAGAAAAATTTGTAGTATTCCTGAGCCACTTGCTGACGTTTATAAGGCTTCAAGCACTGAGACATGCTTGAAAAGTTGCCCAGAGCCAGATCAGTGTTGAAAGCTTAGGTCAGCAGCAAATTTCACTTAAATCCCATGTTATTCAGTTATACTGTGATAGAGTAATATTAAGCAAATGCAGTCAGTAATATCAAGCTAATCACTACATTTAATCCCTTGGGAAATACCATTGAAATTTTAAAAGTATCCTACTAGCATGAAACTCTCCCTGATATTCTATACCTCTATAACTTCATATTCTTAGAAATTGATGTCACAGACCAACAGCATTAAGTTTTGCATAAAATCAGAGATGATTTCTAATTTCCACTAAAGTTGGAAGACTCCAAAATTACCAATTACATATATTTACTTGAGCTCTAGTAACAAACGTGTTATCGGAGTATAGGCTTTCTTCATGTAGCACTGTAGGTCAATATACTGCCAAATATGACCAAATGTTTTCTTATAGTCACTCTTAATGTATTTTAAATACTTCCCCCCAATGTATAAGAAAACGAATATAAAAGCACCCACTTAGATTTTATAGTTGATTTTTGGTAAAGGGTACAATGCCACAGCTACACCTGAGACATAATGAAAATTTCTCTAAATATGAGAGCCATCAAAGGTCAAAAATGTATTTTAATTTTTTTAAATGAAGGAAATAAGTTAGTATAATTTAATTTTTATGGGAATAAAGTGAGTTTGAGTAAAACAAAATTACTGTATTCATTTAGTTCTTTAACAATTTTATAGATTAGTAGTAGAAAATAAGATCTTATTTATATTATTATATTATATTATTTACATTACTTCAAAAAACTGTAAGATTTAAAACCATAGTTTAAAAGGCCTATCTCACATATATCTTCAACTCTTGCATTAAGTTATACATACTAGTCAATGCAGAGAGAGGTACATTTAGCGCAATTTTAAGTTATCAATTTTAAATTAATCCCTTACTGACATCACATTCTGTATCTTATGGAACAGTTTGAGAAATTCCAGTGAAAACTATCAACCATATACTATACTTAACATATTTAGAGTTCTCATCACCATCTCATTCTATGTTAAATAATAAGTGAGAAAAGGCAGACCAGTCAATTTCCTAAAAACTATAGAAGGAACATTATCTTAGCATCAGATAATCTTAAAGGTTTCAATTGTGCTTGTATTAATTAAAGGTATGAAACAGATGGCATATTCAAATTCAGTAACGGAAGAAGAGTTTAACAAAGGTGTAAACTAGGCTTAGGGAAACCCCAAGGGATAGGATATTACCAGGCAGCTAGCAATGTGATGGTGAACTATTACTCTTAGGACTGAAGAAGTAAGGGGAAGAAGCAGTAACAAGAATGTAACTGTACAGATATGGGGAAGGGTTGCCAGAGAAGCCCCTGCAACCTGGCATGGAGTAAGCTGTGAGAAAGAGATTTTTAATTTTAGACTGAAGACCCCATTCCTAGTTCTCAGCTACCAACTACCAACCAAATGCTGTCCAGTTTTCCAACAGAAAGACGAAAGTTTCACCTTAATAATGGAATCTACAGTTGTAATTTATCCATTCCATAGATATATTTTATAAATATATTCCATGAATTTTCTTTTTTAAAGATTTTATTTTATTTACTTATTTGAGAGAGACGGGGAGGGGTAGAGGGAGAGGGAGAAGCAGACTCCCCACTGAGCAGGGAGCCCGATGTAGGACCTCATCCCAGGACCCCAACATCATGACCTGAACCAAAGGCAGGTGTTTAACCCACAGAGCCATCCAGGTGCCCCTCCATGAATTTTCTTCAATTCATTTATTCCTATCCATGTCATGCCAATCACAAAATAGAGATAGATTAGACTAAGAAAATGATTCTATATCAAGAAAAAAGGAAAAAAAGGAAGTCCAATTGTCATGAATATATGAGTTACAAGTAGAAGGAAAAACAACTCTGGTTATAAAGGATGCTATTATTCTGGCCATACATTTTAAAACTACAGTTTATTTCTGATTACTATCTTTTATATATAGTTATTAACACTCTGTATTATAACATTAAAGTTTCTAAGAGCACAAGATAAACATTTACTATAATTAAATTGCTATTAGTTTTCCCTCATAAATTTCTGGTGAGAATGTAAAATGGTGTAGTTACTTTGGAAAACAGTTACACAGTTTCTAAAAATGCTAAATATAGAGGTACCATAACCCAGCAACTCTCCTCCTAAATATTTACCTAAGAGAAATGAAAACCTATGTCCAGACAATTAGCAGCATTAATAACAGCCAAAAGTGGAAATAACCCAAACTTCCATTAACTGATGAAATGGATAAACACTGAATATTCATATAATAGGATACTATTCAGAAATAAAAAGAACCTAAGTATTGATACATGCTGCAACAAAGATTACCTTCAAAACATGGTAAGTGAAAAAAAAAATTACACGTACACACAAAATCACATGTTGTATAGTTTCACTGAACTAAAAAGTCTGGAATAGGCAAATATCTAGACATAAGAAGTAGATTTGTGGTTGCCTAGAGTGGGACTGGGGAGGTGAAGAGAGAAGTATCTGGTAATGGACACAAAGATTTCTTTTGGGATGATGGGAATGCTCAAAATTAGATTGTGGTGACTTGCAAAACTCTGTAAAAAATACAGAAAACCAGTGAATTCTATAGTTAAAATGGGTCAATTTTCTGTAAAGTATATTTTGATAACATTTTTTAAAAATTAATACTAATTTTTTAACCTTCCCAGCTGTGTGATTGCTTCTGCTAAAATGGTCTAATGAATAAAACCAATAATGTGATAGTCTGTTTTCCTGTTGGACCAATAGATAGATATAGATCTTTTGTTTCCATATCAGTTAATGATACAAGAAAAGATACCAGAATAGAACTTGCCTCAAAATATTTTTTCAGCACAACAGAAATATTTGTATCAGTTATTACTGTCACCCTAAAACTCAGAGGCTTAAAACAAGCATAAACTATTGTTTCTCCTAAATTATTCTGTGGTCTGGCTGAATAATATCTTTTCTAGCCTGGGCTCAACTGGATTTACTCATGAAAATGTGGCCCAATGGCATGTTATCTAATCCAGATGGGCCTTGGCTGAGGGACAGCTGTCCTTAAGGTGTCTCTGTTCTTCTCCTGAGATCAATAAACTGTCACAATATGTTCTCAATGCATGGTGGACATGTAAGAGAGAAAGCAGACACATGGGGTCCCATTGTCCCATTGAACTGATAACACCAAGTTAGCTGGTCAAATCCAAAGTTATAAGGCAAGGAATTGTGAGCGAGGCAGACTTCCTTACCTTGTACCTTTGGATCTGGCCACATAATTTCCTGTTGGAATTAATGAAAACTAAGGAATTTAAGTGTAATTAAAGACATAAAAAAGAACAATAGAATAAATTTAAAAAAAGAAGAAAGGAGATAATAATATATAAAAGCAGAAATTAATAAAATTCTTCAAGATGAGGGGCAGACTGGTCAATCATATGAGATTGACTCAACTGATTAGTGTGTACAATGTACTTCCTAAAAAATGCTTGGGATAATATTACGGCCCTTGAAGAAGGAAAAACTAGCTCTTTCAGCTACGGCTCTTTGGCAAAAGTAAGTGACTGTGGTGCTTACTAATTTGCAACTTCGAACAATTTATTTGGGTGAAATATATAGCACACTGTAAGTATTATATTCAAAGCTGCAGCCGTAATAGGTGATATACACAATGGGCATGTCTGAGAGATACATAGAAATATCATTTTCACTAAATCTGGACTTGCTCCTCTGAGTCAAAACTGGCCAGTAAAATCTTAAGGTATCCTTCTAACTTTCTGGCATATTGACCTCAACTTTCTGGCTACTATTTAACCATGTATCTCCTTATCTGTTATTTCACAGGAAATGGATGATGGTGGAAGGAAAAAAAAGTACTACTTCTACAACTGAGATTGGCAAACAATCTCCTTCAACAATAAGATTTCAAATAGAAAAGATGACATATTATGTGATTCATTCTTAAAGGATTCAATTAATTCATTAAAGAGATGTTAAATGTCTCTTAGGTACCAAGCATTAGCGGTGAGTGGTGGGGATATAAAACAAAGCGCGACAAATTTCATAGAATGAGAATGATACAAACCAAGTTTTCAGAACATAGTATTACTAAATAAAAGTCAACAATAATATGATAAACACAAAAGTCATATATACTTGGAAATTTAGAAACATTCTTCTAAAAAATCTCATGAGTCAACAAAAACAAAAAGTAAACAATAATAAAAAGGCTGAATATCAAATTTTATATGCTGAAATTTATAATTATAAAACTATGTATTAGAAAAGAGAATGGATGAATATTAAGGAACTTAATGTGCAATTTAAGATATAAAAAGAACAATACAAAAATTGAAAGAAAAAGTATAAAAGCATAATTTAATAAACTAAAAAAATATATAATAAAGGTCAGTAAAGTCAAAAAGTTTGATCTTCCAAAGACTAATAGACAAACTCTGATGAGATACCCCCAACAAACACACACAAACCTTTGAAAACACACGAATAAATAATATTAGTAATAAAAAAGAAACAGAACTACCAATCCATCCAGGCTTCAAAAGATAAGGGACTATTATGAACAATTTTACTATAACAAATTTGAACACTGACCAAGTGAGCACATTCCAATAACAATATAACCTTTTAAAACAGACTCAAGATGAAAGAGAGAGTGCATAGTACTGACGCCATTAAAAATTGAATCATTAGTTAAAAATTCCCAAACCATTAGGCCCAATTTTTACAGAATAAGTATTTTTAATCTTATACAAATCTACAACAACAAGAATAACAAGTAAGGAAATAAAACAGTCCCAAATTCACTCAATTGTACCAGTAAAAACTTGATATAAAAACAAAAACCAGGCAAAAGAGGTATACGAAGATGAATTATAGGCCAATATCATTCCTAAAGAGATGGAAACATTCAAAACAAAGTAAAAGCAAGCCAGCAAATATAGAATCACAGAAAAGATAATATCTCTGTTGACTTGGAGTTCTAGAAAGAGAAGAGAAATATATAGTAAATAAAAACAACCCAACAAAAGAAAAAAATTTCCAAAAGCTGAAAGATAAATCTTTTGATTGAAATGGCTTATCAAGTGCCAAGCAGGATGAATGAAAAAAGAGCCATATCTAGACATATTATTACATGCAATCCCATAAAATTTCAGATAAGAAAAAATCTCTCAAGGGTGCCTAGGTGGCTCAGTTGGTTAAGCATCCAACTCTTGATCTCAGCTCAGGTCTTGATCTCAGGGTCTTAAGTTTAAGTCCCACGTTGGGCATGGAGCCTACTTTAAAAAAAAAATCTCTCAGAGTTAGAAAAATAAATGTTCAAAAGAAAGAAAATAAGAAATCCACCAATACTAAATCACAATGGAGAATTGCTTTAAAGTTTTAAGGGCGATTTTGAATCTGGAATTCTATAACCAACCATAATATCAGTAAGAATAGGGAAAATAAAATCTTTTTCTTTTTTTCTTAAGATTTTATTTATTTATTTTTCAGAGAAAGAGAGCACAAGCAGGGGAAGTGGCAGAGGGGGAGGGACAGGGAGAAGCAGACTCCCTGCTGAGCAGGGAGTCCAATGCGGGACTCCCATCCCAGGACTCTGGGATCAGAAGGCAGATGCTTAACTGACTGAGTCACCCAGACATCCCTAAAATCTTTTTTTTTTAAAGATTTTATTTATTTATTTGACACAAAGAAAGAGATCACAAATAGGCAGAGAGGCAGGCAGAGAGAGTGGGGGAAGCAGGCTCCCTGCTGAGCAGAGAGCCCAATGCAGGGCTCAATCCCAGGACCCTGAGATCATGACCTGAGCCGAAGGCAGAGGCTCTAACCCACTGAGCCACCCAGGTGCCCCCCTAAACACTTTTCCAGTGATACAGGAACTCAGATACTTTACTTCCTACATACATTAATTCATTAATTAAGTACTACCTTGAGGATATAATGCACTAAAACTAAAAATGAACTTAAGAATTAATAACTGTCTGAGGAGTGCAATAAAAATAAAGCACACAGCAATAGATGTGTAGTAGGCCTAGAGAGCAAATGGTCTTGGGACAAAATCAGAGTACTCTGGGGAGGATAAATTGAAAGATGACAATATGAAAGAGAGTAATAAATGAGAAAACGGAGAAATTTAATGACAGGGTAACAGCATACGCTACAAGGGAAGAAAAGGCAATTAGAAACCTCTGAAAAAACAAAAAGCTATAAAAAAATCATAATCCAAATATAAAGCAAATACAAATAAGTCATTATTTTGAACTCATGGGATATAGGAAGAAAGAATGCATTTGATCTTGACATTCTTCTTTGAGGAGCAGAGGGTTAGAGGACATAGTATTACAATTCCTTCCTTATTAGCCTTGTCATGTCACCTGGTTCTGCAGTGAAGAATATGTACAAATTATAAACATCTATATGCAATTTATTAGATTTCAATTTTTAGAATTAATGTTTTCACAAAGCATGGTAGACTAGACTATTGGCCCCATGAAGGCAGATACTATTAGTAAATGTTCACCATTGTGTCCATAGCACTTAATAAGGTACCTGGCACTTCAAAAGCAATCAGCTAAGATTTATGGAATGAATGACTTAATATGATTATAAAAAGTAATATAAAGTTTACAAACGTACACAATATGAAAGTAATGGCATAGCTGACAGAATTTGGGAAACAAAAGAGAAAAACTAAAGAAAAATTGGGGTATTGATTTCCACAATCTATAGAAAGTAGAGAAGAAATAAAAGGAATAATCCCATCAAAGAACTAAATCAACATAATTATTGAAAGGCGCGGAAGGGAAAGATTCGGTGGTGTGAGTCAATTCTTCGCTTTTTATAGCAGGAAGTCAATAAATATTCTTTACGTTTGAAGACTTAGAAACAAGGAATAGGACTGTCATTCTTAGTAATGATAGTAAAAATGAGAATAACTAAAATCAGAAACAGTTAAAAGTGTCTCTAGGGAACTGGTATAAGACTTGATGTGGAAAGAGTAGTACCTTCCTTTTATGTTTTTTTTCTATATAAATTATTTTACTACACTGCACAGAAAAAAAAATAGATTTCTTAGTTGATAAATTTTATAAATCTGTCACTAGGTGGCAGTCTCAGCAGAAATCTAGACATGCAGGTGACAATACCATCATGTCTCACACTTGAACATGTGAATTTTGATGGGATACACCTGGTGTGGGAGCTGAAATACTGCATTACTTAAAATGTCCTTGGCAATGCCAAAGCCACTGGACCAAGGACTACACCTTGATTAGACAACAGAAACAAACTTTACTTTTTATGAACTCATTCATGATTACAATTTGAGATTCAACATGAAATTAAGAAAAACCCACTACTTTTCTTTTAAAAGTACATCTCTACTGAAAAATATATGAAGATATAAAGCATATAGTCGGTAAAAATAGTAAAATCACTTTTTAAAAACTTAAGTTGTGCCTGTATCTGAGTAAAAAGCAACTCTTATATATGAATTCATCTAAATTTGTGACAAATCAGGGGTGCCTGGGTGGCTCAGTTGTTGAGCATCTGCCTTTGGTTCAGGTCAAGATCCCTGCATCCGGCTCTCTGCTCAGTGGGAAGCCTGCTTCTCCCTCTCCCATTCCCCTTGCTTGTGTTCCCTCTCTCACTGTGTCTCTCTCTGTCAAATAAATAAAATCTTTAAAAAAAAATAAATGAATTTGTGACAAATCAGTAAACCCCAATGAATAGACACAATAATGGCACACAATATTAAATTTAGACAAATACTAGGATGCCTGGGTGGCTCAGTCATTAAGCACCCGCCTTTGGCTCAAGTCATCATCCCAGGGTCGTGAGATCAAGCCCTGCATCACACTCCCTACTCAGTGAGGAGCCTGCTTCTTCCTCTCCCTCTACCTGCCATTCCCCCTGCTTGTCTCCCTCTCTCACTCTGTCAAATAAATAAAAAATATCTTTTAAAAAAATTTAGACAAATACTATTTTTTAAAACCCCACAGAACTGTTGAACAATAAATTTTTTAAAAACCAATTATTTATGCATGTTCTTAAAATCAGAAGAATTATTCAAGTGTTAAGTAATCCTCTAAGAGTTTAATTTGACAATATCACAAATGTTTGGTAAAACTCTAAGACCCAATTGGTTTGTAATGATTTTGCAATTATACTCACAGAAACATGATAAAAGGCATATTTAAGTTCAGTAGCTCTTAAGAATTTCTTAGCAAGCTCCTAAAATTGACACTGATCTTCCTATTAATCTCACTAATGTATGTTATCCTCTCCCAATGACATAAAAATTGTCAGTGTAGACTTCAGCTATATACTAATTATAAATAAAATCTGTGTCGTCTTCATTATTCGGGTGAATAGAAGAATAAAGAATAAGAACTGTGTAAGAAATTGAGAGCCTCTAATACCCAAGTCAATGTTTGCAAACTGTAGACCAGTTTAGTCCAATAGGAATCTATGCTAGCCATACTGTAATTTTAAAGTTTCTAGTAGCCATGTTGAAAAAAAAGTAAAAACAAATGGGTGACATTAATTTCACTATATTTTACTTGATTCCATATAACAAAATGTTATCATTCAACAAGTAATCAATTAAATAATTATTAATGAGATATTTTACATCCATTGAAGTCTTCAAAATCTGATGTATATTTTAGACTTACATGCCAGTCTAGACTAGACAACCTTCCAAATGCTCAATAGCAACAATTACCATACTGAACACTGTAGATCTAGATCAGTGGTCTCCAAATTTTTTGATTTAGAATCTGATCTGTAAAAATTTTTAGCATGCATTCCCAGTTTTCCCATGTGTATTTATATATAAATTACAGCTGACCCTTGAATAACTCAGGGGTTGGAGTGCTGACCTGCCCTCCCCCACACAGTCAAAAAACCATGTATAACTTTTGACTCCCCAAAAACTTAACTATTGATAGACTACTCCTGACCAGAAGCTTTACTGATAACATAAACAGTCAATTAACACACACGTTCTATGTTATATGTATTACATACTGCATTCATACAATAAAGTAGCCTAGAGAAAAGAAAATGTTATTAAGAAAATCATAAGGAAGAGAAAATACATTTACAGTACTGTACCGTATTTATCAGTACTGTAAGTTTACAACTATTTGAAAGATCAATTATCTGTCAGTACCTATACCAATATTATATGACACAAAACACTGTAGACGTCATCTATATTACACTAAACATCAAAAATGAAAAGATAATTCTATAAAGAAACTCTTATTTACTTACAGGTATAATGATTCATGCACAGAAAACAAAGGAGGAGCAATATGATTGCCTTGTGGTACTCTAGTGTAATCAGTATGAATGGCTATAAAATATTTATGCCATACAATATTAGTCATATTCCTAACACAATACTGGAAACATTGTTATTTAAAAAAAAAACAACCTATGATGATAGGATGACACACAGTTTCTCCAATTAATGTGAGAGGGCATACTATATGGTAATGTAATTCTTTGAAAGTAAAGTTATAAAAAAGAGACTTAACATATTATAATTTTATACTGTATTAAAAATCACTACCTTCATGCCTATATAAGGATAGGCTAAACACTTTCATACAAGATTTACACACAATGTTCTACATGATGAATACTTAGGCGATGATGATGATAATGATGATGATACAAAAACACCTCATGCAATTTTTGCTGTACACTCAACAGATTTTAACATGAAGACAATTGCATACACGACAGATAAGCTTTTTAACCGTACAACATGATAAGAGGGGACCAAGATGGCAGAGGAGTAGGGGACTCTATTTCAACTGGTCCTTTGAATATCTACCAGACCACTCTGAACACTCAAGAAATGAGCCTGAGATGTAAGAAGCTATATCAGGATCTATACCAACAGAGTATCTCTGGTGACTGGTTTCAAGGTATGAAATGGGGAGCCATGATTCTGCGGGCAGATATCAGAGGATAAATGGAAGGGGCAGGGAGCCACCATAAGTGCTGGCACCAGGAAGGTGAAATAACAAAGGAGCGCAAAAGCATCCCACCCTGGAGAACGGGCACAGACCCACGGACTGGTAGTGGCAGGAAAGGGCTTAAGGGCAGCCACCCAGACTGAAACCTGGAGCTGCATGGGCGTGCATGCAAACTGGGGACACCTGGTGGTTTCAGAAGCACAAAGGGCAGAGATATGCCTGAACCAGGAAGTGAGGGCTGGGAGTGCTGCTGCGGGGTGCCCAACCCAGGACACTACGGATTTTAGCAGCACAGACAAAAACAGAGTCAATGTGGCCAGGAGGGCTTTCTGGAGAACAGATTGCGATCTCTCTGTTCTGAGACAGAGGATTGGATACAGTCACTTCTACTCTGACTCTCGGAAGAGACTCAGAAAGATGCCATGGAAGGCTGCCAGAGAACAAAAGTGCTCCCAAACCAGTTTTCACTGAGCACATCCCCCCCACAGGGGACAGGGCAACTCTGCCCAAACAGGGTTGCCTGAGTAACAGCGCAGCGCACCCTCCACAAGAAGACAGGCTGAAAGAACAAGAAGCCAACAACCCTAAGGCCTCTATAGAACAGGTGCATCTTGCTTGGGTTGTGGTCAATAGTTTTGACTCTGTATATCCCCCAACCACCTTTCACCAGAATGACTAGGAGAAGGAAACCCCAACAGAGGAAAATTCAGAGATGTGACCTCTGCCACAGAACTAATAGATATGGATATAAGCAGGATGTCAGAAATAGACTTCAGGGTAACAGATATGCAAACAATAGCTAGGTTAGAGAAAACCATTAATGGCAACATAGATTCTAGAAAGGCAGAGTGAGAGCTAATCTGGCAGAACTTAAAAAAATGCTATCAATGAGATCCAATCTAATCTAGATACTCTAACAGCTAGGGTAAATGAGGCAGAAGAACAAATTGGTGATCTAGAAGACAAACTGATAGAAAAGAAGGAACAGGAGGAGGCCTGGAACAAACAGCTTAAAATCCATGAAAACAGAATTAGAGAAATAAATGATGCCATGAAACATTCCAATGTCAGAATTATTGGGATCCCTGACAGGGTGGACAGAGAGAGGATAGAAGATATAGTTGAGCAAATCTTAGCTGAGAACATCCCGAATCTGGGGAAGGAAACAAGCATTCCTGTCCTAGAGGCAGAGGGGACCCCTCCCAAGATCAATGAGAACAGACCAACGCCATGACATATAATAGTACAATTCACAAATCTCAGATCCAAGGAAACAATTTTGAAAGTGGCGAGGGGGGAAGAGATTTCTTAAGTACATAGGGAGGAACATCAGAATAATGTCAGACCTGTCCACAGAGACCTGGCAAGCCAGAAAGGGCACCTGGCAAGCCAGAAAGGGCTGGCAAAACATATTCAGGGTACTAAATGAGAAGAACATGCAGCCAAGGATACTTTATCCAGCAAGGCTGCCATTCGGTATGGTTAGAAAGATAAAGAGCTTCCAGGACTGGCAGAAACTGAAAGAATTTGTGACCACCAAACCAGCCCTGCAAGAAATATTAAGGGAGGGTTCTATAGAAGGAGAAAGATCCTAAGAGTGATACAGAACAGAAATATACAGAGACAGTCTTTAGAAACAAGGGCCTTACAGGCAATATGATGACAATAAAATCATATCTTTGAATAATCACTCACAACGTGAATGGCCTAAATGCTCCCATAAAATGGCATTGGGCTGCAGACTGGATAAAAAGATAGGACCCATCCATATGCTGTCTACAAGAGACTCATTTTGAACCTAAAGACACATCGAGACTGAAAGTGAAGGGATGGAGAACCATCTTTCATGCAAACGGGCCATAAAAGAAAGCTGGGGTGGCAATTCTCATATCAGACAAATTAGATTTTAAGCTAAAGACTGTGGTCAGAGATACAGAAGGACACTATATCATTCTTAAAGGGTCTATCCAACCCTTTTGTTAGAAGATCTAACGATTATAAATATCTATGTTCCCAACATGGGAACAGCCAACTATATAAGCCAACTATTAATCAAAATAAAGAGACAAATTGATAAGAATACATTAAGTAGGGGACCTTAACACTCCACTCTCAGCAACAGACAGATCATCTAAGTAGAAAATCAACAAAGAAACAAGAGTTTTGAATGACACACTGGACCAGATGGACCTCATTGTTATATACAGAACATTCCACCTTAAAACCACAGAATACTCATTCTTCTCGAGTGCCCATGGAACTTTCTCCAGAACAGACCACATACTGGTCACAAATCAGGTCTCACCCGATACCAAAAGACTGAGATTATTCCCCGCATATTCTCAGACCACAATGCTTTGAAACTGGAATTCAATCACAAGAAAAAGTTGGAAGAAATTCAAACACTTGGAAGCTAAAGACCATCCGGCCAAGAATGTTTGGGTCAACCAGGAAATCAAAGAAGAACTTAAACAATTCATGGAATCCAATGAGAATGAAGACACATAGGTCCAAAACTTATGGCATATGTCAAAGGCAGTCCTAAGGGGGAAATACATAGCCATCCAAGCCTCACTCAAAAAAAAAAAAAAAAAAAAAAAAAAAAAATCTCAAATATACAAACTCTCTTTACACCTTAAAGAACTGGAGGATCAACAACAAATTAAGCCTAACCCACAGAAGAGAAGGGAAATAATTAAGATTAGAGCAGAGATCAATAGTTATTAACCAGAAATACAGTAGAGAAGATCAGTGAAACTAGAAGCTGGTTCTTTGAAAGAATTAGTAAGATCCATGAACCACTGGCCAGACTTGTTCAGAAGAAAAGAGAAAGGACCCAAATTAATAAAATTATGAATGAAAGGGGAGAGATCACGGCTAACACCAAGGAAATAGAAACAATCATCAGAAATTATTATCAACAGCTATATGCCAATAAACTAAGCAACCTGGAAAAACTGGATGCATTCCTGGAAACCTATAAATTTCCAACACTGAAACAGGAAGAAACTGACAACCTGAATAGACCAATAGCTAGTAACGAGATTGAAGCAGTGATCAAAAACTTCCCAAAAAACAAGAGCCCAGGACCTGATGGGATTCCTTGGGGAATGCTACCAAACATTCAAAGAAGAAATAATACCTATTCTCCTGAACCTGTTTCAAAAAATAGAAACAGAAGGAAAACTTCCAGATTCATTCTATGAGGCCAGCATTACCTTGATCCCAAAACAAGGCAAAGACCTCACATCGAAAAGGAGAATTTCAGACCAATACCCCTGATGAATATGGATGCCAAAATTCTCAACAAGATACTAGCCAGTAGGATCCAACAGTACATTAAGAGGATTATCCACCATGACCAGGTAGATTTATCCCTGGGATACAAGGGTGGTTCCAAATTCACATATCAATCAATGTGATAGAACACATTAATAAGAGAAGTGAGAAGAACCACATGGTCCTCTCAACTGATGCAGAAAAAGCATTTGACAAAATACAGCATCCTTTCCTGATTAAAACTCTTCAGAGTACAGGGATAGAGGGAACATTCCTTGATTTCATAAAATCCATCTCTGAAAAGCCCACAGTGAATATCATTCTCAATGGGGAAAAGCGGAGAGCCTTTCCCTTAAGATTAGGAACACGACAAGGATCCCCACTCTCGCCACTATTGTTCAACATAGTACTAGACGTCCTAACAACAGCAATCAGACAACAAAAAGAAATAAAAGGTATTCGAATTGGCAAAGAAGAAGTCAAACTCTCTCTCTTTGCAGATGACAAAATACTTTATATGGAAAACCCAAAAGACTCCACCCCAAAATTAGTAGAACTCATACAGCAATTCAATAATGTAGCAGGATACAAATTCAATGCACAGAAATCAGTTGCTTTCCTATACGTTAACAATGTAACTGTAGAAAGAGGAATTAGAGAATCAATTCCATTTACAATAGCATCAAAAGCCATAGAATATCTTTGAATAAATCTAACCAAAGAGGTAAAGGATCTATACTCTAGGAACTACACAAACACTCATGAAAGACACTGAAGAAGACACAATAAGATGGAAAAACATTCCATGCTCATGGATCGGAAGAATAAACATTGTTAAAATGTCTATGCTGCCCGGAGCAATCTATACTTTGAATGCCATCCCAATCAAAATACCAATGGCATTTTTCAAAGTGCTGGAACAAATAATCCTAAAATTTGCATGGAACCAGAAAAGACCCCAACTCACCAAGGAAACGTTGAAAAATTAAAATAAAAAGCTGGGGCATCATGTTGCCTCATTTCAAGCTATATTACAAAGCTGTGATCACCAAGACAGCATGGTACCGGCACAAAAACAGACACATAGACCAATGGAACAGAATAGAGAGCCCAGATATGGACCCTCAACTCTATGGTTAAATAATCTTTGACAAAGCAGGAAAAAATATCCAATGGAAAAAAGACAGTCTCTTCAATAAATACTGCTGGGAGAATTGGACAGCTATACACAGAAGAATGAAACTCGAACATTTTCTTATATCATACACAAAGATATACCCTAAATGGATGAAAGACCTCAGTGTGAGACAGGAATCCATCAAAATCCTAGAGGAGAACATAGTCAGTAACCTCCCTGACATCGGTCACAGCAACTTCTTTCAAGACACGTCTCCAAAGGCAAGGGGAAAAAAAGCGAAAATGACCTTTTGGGACTTCATCAAGTTAAAAAGCTTCTGCACAGGAAAGGAAATGGTCAACAAAACAAAGAGGCAACCTCCAGGATGGGAGAAAGTATTTGCAAATGACACTACAGAAAAAGGTCTGATATCCAAGATCTATAAAGAACTTCTCAAAAGCAACACCCAAAAAACAAATAATCAAGTCAAAAAATGGGCAGAACACATGAACAGACACTTCTCCAAGGAAGACATATGAATGGCTAATAGACACATGAATGTTCATCATCTTTAGCCATCAGGGAAATTCAAATCAAAACCACATTGAGATACCACTTTATACCAGTTAGAATGGCAAAAATTGACAAGGCAAGAAACAACAAATGCTGGAGAGGATGTGGAGAAAGGGGAACCCTCTTACACTGTTGGTGGGAATGCAAGTTGGTGCAGCCACTTTGGAAAACAGTGTGGGAAAAAAATTAAAATTTCCTCAAAAAATTAAAAATAGAGCTACCCTATAACCCTGCAATTGCACTACTGGGTATTTACCCCAAAGATACAGATGTAGTGAAAAGAAGGGCCATATGCACCCCAATGTTCATAGCAGCAATGTCCCCAATAGCTAACCTGTGGAAAGAGCACAGATGCCCTTCAACAGAAGAATGGATAAAGAAGATGTGGTCCATATACACAATGCAATATTACCTGGCCATCAGAAAGGGTGAATACCCAGCTTTCTCATCAACATGGGGCTGGAGGAGACTATGCTGAGTGAAATAAGTCGAGCAGAGAAGGTCAATTATCATATGGTTTCACTTACTTGTGCAACATAAGGAATAGCATGGAGGACATTAGGAGAAGGAAAGGAAAAGAGAAGGGTGCAAATCGGAGGAGGAGACAAACCATGAGGGAATGTGGTCTCCAAGAAACTGAGGGTTTCAGAGGGGAGGGGCATGGGGGGATGGGTTGGTCTGCTGATGGGTATTAGGGAGGGCACATATTGCATGCAGCACTGGGTGTTATATGCAAACAATGAATCTTGGAACACTACATCAAAACAAAGAAAACAAAAATAAAAACAAAAACAAAAACAAGAAAACAGTACAACATGATGATTATTTACTATCCCTTAAGTGGATAGTAAATAAAGGTCTTCACCCTTGTGTTCATGTTGAATAGGATGAGGAGAGGGAGGAAGATGAGGGGTTGTCCACGTTGTCTCAGGAACGGCAGAGGTGGAAGAAATGGAGGAGGCAGAAGAGGCAGACACTTTCAGTGCAACTCTAACATTGTAATTTCCGTCTTTTTTGCTTTTACATCTCTAAAAATGTTACTATACAATACCGATCCTTCTGATTTTTCCTCCATCATTTGCTTGAGTTCCAGTGCTCATATCAAGGTCCATGTCATTAAAGGATTCGAAAATAGTCTTAAATAACCAGAATTTTTCTGCCAGATTGTCTAATGTCAATTTGTTTTCTGGCACTTCTTCTCTATCTTGTTCCTCATCATTTGGCATTGGTTTAGAAGCACTCATCTTCATCAAGTTATCTTCTGTTAATTCCTCTGGTGTGATGTCCATTTCCTCTTGAGTTTCTCGAAGATCTACATCTTGAAACCCTTCAGCTCTGGCCTTTTTTCCCATAGCCACAATCCTTGACTGGTTCTATCCTGTGAAGTTATGTGCAACATCTGGACAACTTTCTTCAGGAGGAATTTATGGTTTCGGGGTTGATGGCTTTCATGGCTTTCTCTATACCAATAATGGCATTTTCAATGGTATACTTCTTCCAGACTTTCAAGATGTTCTATCAGTGTTCTCTTCCATGATGCTGACAGTCCTTTACATAAAGTACTATGTATAATGAGCTTTAAAGGTCATTATGATCTTCTCATCTTGAGGCTAAATTAGAGATGTCATGTTCAGGGGCAAATAGACTACTTCAACACCTTCAGTAGATGAATTCATGGGGTTCTGGGTCGCTGGGGCATTGCCTAATACTGAAAATACTTTAAAAGGCAGTCCCCTACTGGAAAGGTACTTCTTGACTTCAGGGACAAAGCACTGATGGAACAAATCCAGAATAAGAGTTCTTATTATCCAGGCCTTCTTGGTGTACAATGAAAAGACTGGCAGCTGGTGTTTATCTGTTTTCCTCAAGGCTTAGGGGTTGGCAGCTTTATAGATAAGGGCAGTCCTGATCATAAATTGAATTGCATTTGCACAGAACAGTAGAATTAGCCTATCTCATCCTGCCTTAAATCCTGGTGCTCATTTCTCTTCCTTGCTAATAAATGTCCTTTGTGACATCTTTTTCCAGAAGAGTGCACTTTTGTCTTCATTAAAAGCCTGTTCAGGCAGATGTCATTTCTCCTCAAATGATTTCCTTAATGGTATATGGGAACTTGTCTGATGCCTCTTAGTTGGAAGAAGCTGCTTCTCCTGTTATCTTCATTTTTAAAGCCAAACCTCTTTCTAAAATGATCAAACCATCCTTTGCTGACATTAAATTCTCTAGCTTTAGATCCTTCATCTTCCTTTTGCTTTAAGTTGTCATATAATGACTTTGCTTTTTCTCAAATCATATTAGTCTTTAAATATGTCTTTATTATAGCAATCCTGCAACCACATAAAAGCTGTACTTTCAATATGAAATAAAAAGGTATGTCACAAAGAGCACAAGATTTTCATGCCTGGTGGCACAGATGTACCGACGGCTTCACTAATTTTTTTTCCTATTTTTATAATGGTTCTTATGCTGGATTATCTTGAAATGGCAGGCAACCATGGCTACAGACCTCAATCTACACTACATATTAAGCAATTTGTCTTCTAATGTCTTGTAATGTCATGACTTTTCTGTATCTTGGGAATATGTGCAGAATCACTAGTGGCATTTTGTATGGGTCCTAGGTGTTACTCAAGGTTGGTGATATTACACTCAACACAATTAAAAATATGTGAGAACCAAGAGACCACTTTTTACTGTGATAAGCAATTTATTGGAGATGAACTGCTCTCCAGATGATCAGCAACACACAGTGTTTTACAGATACTCACAGTACTTGAGGTCACCACAATAGCAATGAGGTGGTGATGAAATTATTATAGTAGTACAGTATGTACTACAGTTATTTGCAATTATGATTTAACACTGCAACTTTACATCTGTCTACAGTCTATTAAGTTTTTCTGTGTATTAGTTTGATAAGTTTTAATTTTTTATAATAGATTTGTGTATATTTTATGGTAGTATATGATAAGATAAGCTGGTGTCTATGTACATATTTTATGCACTCATGAAACACCTAACTTTTTCTTAAAGATTTTCAATATTTTTAGGCTACACGGTTTGTAACTTTTTCCAAACTGTTCACAAATTTCAAAAAAAAAAATGTCCAATATATTCATTGAAAAAAAGCTGTATATAAGTGAACACACACAGTTCAAACTCCTATTGTTCAAGGGACAACTGTATATGATATACTATTATCATCAGATAATATTTCAAGACATGAAATGTAATTAAGATATTCTACATTAAATGGGCCTATGAAGCACATGAACGCTTCTTAAAATCTAGATTCCTGCATTCCAGAGATTCTGATTCAATAGGATTTAGATGAAGGCCAGAAATAAGCATTTTAAAGAAACTTTCTAGGTGATTCTGATGTAGGTAGTACAAGATCATACTTGCAAAAACACTGCTATAGACCTTATTTCTTAAATTGTGATTCATAAACACCCACAAACTTGTAAACAAATGGAAGTGCCTTAATCTTTCCTCTAAGAAGAGTTCATTTCTAGCATGGAGGAGGAAAAAAATAGAAAACAAGATAAAAAGAAAACAAGGATAGGTGTTATAAAACAAATCAACTATAGAATAATGCTTCTTTTAGCAGTCTTCAGAAGTGCATGACCAAAATGAGTGCCACAAAGTTTTCAATATCATTTATTGTTCTGCTGTTTTTTAAATTCACAACTTCTAGAAAAAAATAATACTATTAGTACAAACTAGTACAAAGGACATTGATACCAAAGTAATACATAATTAATTCTGATCCAAATCCAACTAAGTTAGAAAATCAGGCAAGTGATATCCCACAAGTATAAAAGCTTTATTTTTAGGACAACTGTTCCTGCTTGACTGACTTGCTAGAATCTAAGCCAAAGCTACCTTGAACAATTAGGAGTAATAGTAACATGGGGAAGGTAAGTCAGAGGATCAAAATGATGAAGTCTTAGAACGTGTTCAGTACATTTCAAATTCATTCAAGTGTGGAGTTAATCATCAGATTTTTTACATAGATAAAATATAAATAGATGAAATTTAGAATTTTACTGAGATATGTTAAGCTTTAATTTATTTCATTCCTGCTATCGAAATATAGTATACATTGACATTATTATTTAAAAAGTATACATTGACAAAGTGTGCTACCCCTGTTAAAAAAAAAAAAAAAAGACACTGAAACCATCTTCTCCAGTTCTCCCAAATTAATATATTTTCCTTCTTTTTGGACTAATAACACTATGGCCACCACTTTTATGCTAGCCCGTTCTATATTTGCAAATGCAGAAAATAGAGCTACTCGTCTGATTTTACTATCAGAATAGTGTCAAAACCAACCCCAGCCAAGGAATCCCTTTTGAAAAAACTCAAAATCTATAAAAAGTATACTGGATATGTCTGGGTTATTTTATTTAGATTTTATGAAGAAAAAAGATTTCTGAAGTAATCTCCATTTTAAAATAAAAAACATAAATAAGTACCCTGCCCAAGGTCATCCCAGATAACACTGCATCCAGGCACAGAAGTCATATCTCTTGGCTTTTATTCCAGTATTTTACTTCAACATGATGCTTTTGTCATCTTGTTAGATAAAATGTAAAATAGACATCAAATTTAAGAAATAACACTGGGCATATTTTTTAACCTACTATTAAAAGTCTATAACAGAATGAACAAAGTAATTAGATTATATGTTAATGATCACTAATATTATAGAAAGTAATTGCCAAACTTTGGTTCCAAAGAGATACTGGTATTCAGTGAACAGGAAGGCATATGGACTCAGGAGACATAAACAAAGGGGAAAAAAAGAGGAAAATAACAGGACTGATAAAAAGTGTCACACTTGTTTAATATTCAAAATCTTTTCTGATGATTCTTCATACAGCAATGAAGCAGAAGTCATGAGAAAATACAGAATTGATTATTAGTTTCATTGACTATGAATGCTATTTCAACATGAGTGTTGATTGATCAATAACATTAGTTAAGGTGAGGAATCATAAAAACAATAAATTACAAAATTTATTTTACCTTAAAACATATAAATGAGTATCTATTCACCAATCTTTTGATATGGAACTAAGGCTTTTCTCTGAGTATAGGTCTTCTGACTGGAGCTAGCATCAGGTTTCTTTCATTAGCACACCATTAAATAGTTATCTATAAGTTCTTATGAAACATTCATTAGAAGAGATATTACCCTATATATAATCAAGTCATACCTAACTTAAAAACAATTTTTAGTGACTCAACTCTATAATCTTTGTAAAGTTTAGTCTCTGTATATAAATGAATTTTTCACTCTTCAAGAATTTTTAACATTTAATTCAGTAATTATAAAAGTATAATTATATATTGCTTATATATAATTATGTTACATATATAATTAATAATTATAATAAAAAGCTCTATTGGCAAAAACTGGCTT
This sequence comes from Potos flavus, assembly GCA_028534135.1. NCBI lineage: Eukaryota > Metazoa > Chordata > Mammalia > Carnivora > Procyonidae > Potos > Potos flavus. The sequence continues at coordinate 96,674,753 of CM052896.1, read as the reverse complement.
CGAATATATACAATTGATTCTTGTATATACTCTTGTATAATTGATTCAGTTGACATACAAAATGTCAACTGCTGGGAGCAGAAGTACGCTAGAGAGTAGCCTAGCACTCTAGTGGCAAAGGTTTTTTTTGTTTGTTTTGTTAAAGATTTTATTTATTTATTTGACAGAGAGAGAGAGATCACAAGTTGGCAGAGGTAGGCAGAGGCAGGCAGAGAGCGAGGGGGAAGCAGGCTCCCCGCTGAGCAGAGAGCCTGATGCGAGGCTCAATCCTAAGACCCTGAGATCATGACCCGAGCTGAAGGCAGAGGCTTTGACCTACTGAGCCACCCAGGCGCTCCATGGCAAAGGTTTAGTATACAGTTCATCCTTGAACAACATTGAGAGTTTTTTATAGTACAATACTGTAAATGTATTTTCTCTTCCTTCTTTCTTTTCTTTTTTTTTTTTTTTCCTATTTGTATATTTTATTCCTATAAGACAGCAAGGGGTGAGGAGGGCAGCAAGCCACCAGCCAGAGTAAGGGATCTTCCTCTGGCAGGAAGTACAGGCTGGTTTCCAGGAAAACCCTCATGGCTGCCAGGTGGAAGATTCCAGGGGATGGTGTTAGTGGGCTTTGGTGGGGATGTACACTTGTGGAGCTAGAGGTAGCAGGGCAGGTCCTTCTCTATTACTAGGGTCTCTTTCATGAGACCACACTGCTTAACCACAGAGCTACTCTTATCAATGAAGAACTTGGTGACAGTTTCTAAGATTCTTCTCCCTTGAGCTAGACGTTCATCCACTTGCACAACAGGTAGTTGTTGTCTCCATTCTCACAGATGTTGCACATATAAAGTTTGATGTTATACCCACAGCAAATTTATAGTCTCTGCAGTAATCCCTGAACTACTTGCAAGGAAAGGCCAGGATCTGTAAATATCACTTAGAATATAGGTCATGCAGGTCAACCAACTGAATATAGTTTACATCTGTTTGCCTCATTGTGTGGCCTCATTGATGATACACACGAAGCCCCGGTGCTTGTCCAGGTTAATCATGCTGCCCTTGATGTCCCTGACAACTCATGCACGGAATGAGCATAGTGCCCGACTTCCCAGGATGTGCACACAATACCAGCCAGGCTGGTGATGGGAAGGGCCCCACATAGCAGCACAGGCTTCCTTTATTATGATTTTCTTAATAATATTTTTTGTAGCTTACTTTGTTGTGAGAATACAGTATATAATACATATAACATACAAAATATGTATTAATCAACTATTTATGTTATCATTAAGGCTTTCGGTCAACAGTAGGCTATTAGTAAATTTGCGGGGGGAGTCAAAAGTTATATGCAGGTTTTCAACTATATGGAGTCAATGCTCCTAACTCCTATGTTGTTCAAGGGTCTACTATATTATGGACAGATATCAATGTGTTTTACAGAAAGCAATTGAGAAGATAGGTTATGCTAATGAATTGGTTAAGGGTGTCAATTAAATGCAAATGAATTATATCTTATATTCTTTAAATTTTGGCACTTATCTTATTTCATCCATTTTATTATCATGTGTTTCTGCCTTTCCACATAAAGTTTTTAAGATCAGGAATGATTTTTTGCCTTACTCCAAAGACTATAAGCCTGGCTACAGGAGGCATTTTACTTATGCTTATCCAACAATGAAAGAAATGAGATCTCTCAATAACTCATCAAATTGTCTAAAGTTTCATAAATTTTCCTTTACAAAAAGGCAGTAAGAATATCCATATCTTGTTATATGAAATAGAAGTGTCCTGATATAGAGAAATTCCTTAAGTCAGAAATAATTGGGGACTACATTCTGAGTAGTGGATACAATAAAGTATAGTGAAGATATGATACTGAGGAAAATGGCCCTTAGATAAGATGGTAACTACGGCAGGGCATGACAAATGTTCTTAGCCAAAGTCACCAAATTCCAAACTCATCATTTCACTTAAGTTTTACCATATTAAAATTTAAAAAGTCATCAGTAATACATTTGACAAATCTAAAATTATCTTTAGAGCTAATGATAGTTTACTTCAAGTTTGATATCTAGTTTATCAATTCTATATCTAAAATACTAATTTAGGAAAAAAGATGATGATTAATGTGGCCTCTTAGGGACTGGATACAAAACTACAAAGGGGAAAAAATGTAATGTACACTGATATGAGATATTTATATCCTTTTTTTTTTATAGATTTTATTTATTTATTTGACAGAGAGAGAGACAGTGAGAGAAGGAACACAGCAGGGAGAGTAGGAGAAGGAGAAGCAGGCTTCCCGCTGAGCAGGGAGCCCGACGCGGGGCTCGATCCCAGGACCCTGGGACGACGACCTGAGCCGAAGGCAGACGCTTAACGACTGAGCCACCCAGGTGCCCCTATTTATATCCTGATAGAAGATAATTTTAAAGGATTATGGACTCCTGTTTTCCAGGCTGGCAGTTAAGATGCTTGGGAGTTGTTCATCTAATGTCAAAATTATAATTCACTACCTAAGTATATAATATGGTATTTAAAGTCTTAAAAGAAAAAAAAATTGATGGCTTAATTTATAAAAATATGAATTATCTCCCTTTAACCTGTTGGTCTGATTACTTATGTAATTTCTATTATTATTTTAAATGCATTTTAACAAACCCTTTAGAAATTTCATATATAAATGCATTAATGTACACTTACTATTAATATAGTCCCAAATTCTTAAAAGTTCTATGTTAAAGAATAAATGAAAACATATTAAAAGAAAACAAATATGAGTTCCCTTTGCACATCTGAACATAGTATTTTTTAAAATGTGCTATAAATTTGTTTTTCTTTTTTAACATTTCCTTAGCAATTCGGGGTCTTTTCTGGTTCCAAACAAATTTTAGGATTGTTTGTTCCAGCCCTTTGAAAAATGCCAGTGGAATTTTGATCGGGATGGCATTGAAAGCATAGATTGCTCTGGGGAGTATAGACATTTTAACAATGTTTATTCTTTCAATCCATGAGCATGGAATGCTTTTCCACCTTTTTGTGTCTTCTTCAATTTCTTTCATGAGTGTTTTGTAGTTCCTCGAGTACAGATCCTTTACTTCTTTGGGTAGATTTATTCCCAGGTATCTTATAGTTCTTGGTGCTATTGTAAATGGAACGGATTCTCTAATTTCCCTGTCCATATTTTCATTGTTAGTGTATAGGAAAGCAACTGATTTCTGTGCATTGATTTTGTATCCTGCCACATTACTGAATTGCTGTATGAGTTCCAGTAGTTT
>CM052896.1:96607571-96670990 GCA_028534135.1 Potos flavus | reverse complement strand
AAAATAAAATAAAATAAAATAAAATAAAATGTACTATAAATGCCTGTCTCATATATGTTAACCCTTTCTAGAGAAGAAGCTCTGCCTTATCTTATTTATTATCATACCTCCAGTCCCAGGCCAAGAGTGGGTATCCATTAAATTTTCATAGAATGAATAAATTAATGGATTAATATTTCATTTGGATTAGTTTCTTCTTCTGATGTTCTAGTTATACCTCCCACAAACTTTATCTCACACCAAAGGTACAAATAACGATGACAAAAAAACAAAAAACAAAAAAAAACCTTGATGTTTAAATGCATTTTCCACATTTTAGAAGTTATGTACTGATGGTCGAGCAATCATATCCTCAATACTGTTTAAAAATTCAATTAGTGCTTCTGGTTCCAGTGGGATGGAATAAAGACCAGCTTCAGAGAGTAGTTTCAAGATGTCAGTGTAGGAAAATCCTCAATTTACTTCCTTCCATTAGACACATCATATATAGTTACATATGGATCAATTCCCTGAATTTCAGGACATCAAAATGTCCTGATAACTAGCTAAAGGGCTCCTCTACAATCTAGGATAAAGGGCCACACTGAGACCACTAGCAAAGGCAGCGATGTGGTCTTGCCCGCCTCATATTCCCCAACTTACAAGCAATGACCCACAACTGGGAAAGATCTCTATAGTATAGAATTCTGCCCTCATAAAAGAAAGATTTATACCCCACATTAGAAACTCCAATCCTCAGGACCTATTCCAGAGAGATAAGTCCCCAAAACATCTGCCTCCAAAAACCAACAGGGCTTATACTCCGAAGATCTGAAAGACTGTAGAGAATGGAAAGTCCACTCTTGAAGTGCTTATGTACAGACTCACCCTTGGACCCAACACAAAAGCAGCAGTTTGAAAAGCACCAAGCTCATATGCAAAGGAGACTCATGAATAATCTTCAAACATCTGCTGAAGATGCAGGAGTCTAGTAGGACTTTCTCTGTGGAAGAAGGCATCGACAAGTGCCATTTTGGGATGCTTATTCCACTTGCCAGCACTGATGCTGGTGGGTGCCATTTTTGTGCTTACTCTACCTTGCTAGTACAGACAGGCTTGCCCCACATCCATGTTCTCCTGCAGCCCCACTGAAGGTGGTAGGAGTGTACAGTCCACATAGGGGATGCCTCTTGAACACACTTGGCTATGGTGGCCAATAGGGCCTGTATTGCTGGGCCCCATAGAAATGAAATAATTGGAGAGACAGTTCTTAGTAGGCTACCAATCCCAAGGCATGGCGGAGCCAGCAGACTGAAACTCATCCTCAGTCTTTCTGTGAAAAAGGCCTAATTATTCTAGAACTTCAGTCTGATGGGTAAGCTTCAGGTTTATCACACATCTAGAGGCTATGGAGGAGCTCTCAGGGAACATAAGCTGGGGGATGTCAAAGTTTGCACTCTCCCCATGGCATCATTATAGCTTACCACATCTCCTAAAAAGAAGCTATAACACTTATCTTGAGCCCTATTTTTTGTGACTGTCACCAAGAGGACACCTCCAAATCACCTTGTCTAGAGACCAGTAGGGGTTATGACTGCAGTCTCACATGACTGCATATATTTCCTTCTTTAAAAGCTGCTGCCTTCAAATCAGCCTGAAACTGGTGCTGACTGAGATCCTTCCCTTTGGAACACTGATAGTACTTGGCACAATCTCAACAACTGGGACCTATCAAGAATAAATCAGGCAGCTTACACAATCACAAAGGTTCGAAATACAACCAAAACTAGGGCAAGGTTGAACTATAAAGTTCATCACCTACACAAGGAGATTCCTTCAAAACTGAAAGAAGTAGCTATTTTGTCTAATACATGGAAATAAATACAAAAAGAAAAGCAAAATGAGGAAACAGAGGAATATGTTCCAGCTGAAGGAACAAGATAACCACCCCTTGCAAAAAAATCTTAATGAATCAGAGATAAGTAATTTACATGATAAAGTACTCAAAATTATAGTCATAAAGAGTGAGGAGTGAGCTTGGGAGAAAAATGAATGAACACAGTGAAAATATCAACAAAGAGATAGGAAACATAGGAAAATACCAAACAGAAGTCACAGAACAGAAAGGTAAAATAACTGAACTGAAAAATAACTATAAAGATTCAAAAATAGATTGATGAAAGGCACAAAAAATTTATCCAAAAAAATAATTGTTGAAAAGTTCCCTAACCTGACAAAGGAATGAGACAACTAGATCCAGGAAGCACAGAGAGTTCCAAATAAAATGAACTGAAAAAGATCCACACCAAGACACATTATAATCAAAATGTCAAAAACTAAAAATAAAGTCCATTCTCACCACCGTTATTTAACATAGTAGTAGAAGTTCTAGTCACAGCAGACAACAAAAAGAAATAAAAGGCATCCAAATTGGCAAGGAAGAAGTCAAACCTTCACTATTTGCAGATGACGGGACAGTATATACAGACAACCCAAAAGAATCAACCAAAAAAACTGTTATAACTGATAAATAGATTCAATAGAGTCACAAGATACAAAATCAACATACAGAAATCTGTTGCATTTCTACATACCAATAATGCAGCAACAGAAAGAGAAATGAAGGAATCAATTCCATTTACAATTGCATCAGAAATAATAAGATAACTAGGAATAAACCTAACCAAAGAGGTGAAAGACCTATACTTTGAAATATATAAAATACTGAATGAAATATATATAAAAATATATAAAATACTGAAAGGAAAGAAACTCAGGAAGATACAAAGAAATGGAAAAACATTCCATGTTCATGGATTGGAAGAAAAATATTGTTACAATGTCTATACTACCCAAAGCAATCTATACCTTCAATGCAATCCCTATCAAAATAACACCACCAGCATTTTTTAGAGATGGAGCAAACAATTCTGAAATTTGTATGTACCCAGAAAAGACTCCAAATACACAAAGGAATGTTGAAAAAGAAAACCAGGCAGCAACTTCTTGGACATTGGCTGCAACAACTTCTCACTAGATATGTCTCCACAGGCAAGGGAAACAAAAGCAAGGATGAACTATTGGGACTTCATCAGGATAAAAAGTTTTTGTATAGCAAAGGAAACAACACAACTAAAGGCAACCTGTGGAATGGCAGAAGATATTTGCAAATGATATATCAGATAAAGGGCTAGTATCCAAAATTTATAAAGAACTTATCAAACTCAACACCCCAAAAACAAAAAATCTAGTCAAGAAATGGGCAGAAGACCTGAACAGATATCTAACCTAAGGCATTTGGACATGTACCACAGGGACAAAGCTCCTTTACCTAACAAGATTTTATACAAATGTTAAGTATGACTTGGTATCAAAATTCCTCCTAAGGAAGTCTTTTTAAAAAGTTGTTCATTGCTATATTAAAACTCCAACAAGAATCTTTAAAACACAGCTCAAATATGGGACTGCTTTTCTAGATGGAACCAATCTACACAGTCTAATCTAGAGGGCCAGAGATTTTGTGAATTTGTCTATAATAGCACCTGAAAATGTTTTGTCAACCACAATTTCTAATCTTTGAGATTTCTGAAATTTTAGTCATTTAATCAATATATAAGAACTGGCCATTTGTCTGGCATTGGTCCACATTTCCTGTATAAGAAAATTTATGAACATTCTTTCAAGGTGTAAAAAAAATTACAAAGTGTATTAGATAATTGTTTAAGCAACAATTTATAAATGGATTTATAAGTAGATAGTTGCATACATAGTGTGGTTAATGGCTACTATGAAGATTTCACAAACGTGCATATGCGCATGTGCACACAAACACACACCTCAAAAAAAAACCAAAAACCCCATATACCTCCCCACCAAAAACAGTATGACTTCATTTCTTGTTTAATCTACAGATGGTACCAGAAGAACACGTTTCATACCACCATCTTTAGTGAATCGGCTGTTTAGACCCTCTTTTCCTGAGAAAAGATTTAATAAGAGACAGAGGGAGAGATCATGAAGGCAGTGAGAATAGGAGGGAATAGATATAGAAAAGAAAGTAAAAATATTAAAATTAAACATTGTGTAAAACAATAACTCAGAGTAGGCCTTCATTAGATTCTTACTTTACTGGAAGCAATTTTATAATCAAGTTACATATGGAAGGCTACAAAACAGATATACCTGCATCCAATATCATCAACTTACTATAATTAAAATTTTAAGTTATGTTTTTAATTGAGATGGCTGAAAGAACAAGGAGAAAGCTTAGAACCTTTTAGAAGAAAGGATGAAAAGTAGTAGTGTAAATAACAGAATTCCAAGAGTAAGAATAAAATATAGCTGTTTCATATATAGTAACAGTATGGCTAAAGTTTATTTTTTACTAATAACAATTTATTTATTGACTTGGCAAACATTAAATTCTAAAATTTTTCACTTTTGACAAGGTAATACAAGAAAAATACAAAAAGAAAAAGGAGTCAAGACTTTGTTAGCTATTTTTAATTAAAGAGCTTTTATATAGAAGGGTGAGTAAGCTTTCCTGGATGCCCTACGAAAGGAAATTAGACCAGCAACAAGACAAATTTGGGCTCCATATAAGAGATGTTTGAATACACTAGAGTCATTTTTTTCAAAAGAGAAAAGAAATGCAATATATTACCTTGAAAAGCAATGAATTTTGTCTTTCTAAGTGTTTGGGAACAGAACACTGCCAGTGTTTAAACTGATGGCAGGCTTGCGAGGACTTTGAAGAGAAATAGAGATTAAAAATCAACCAGAAATATAAACTGGAACCAAAAAACAAAACAAAACATTCTCTACATAGGATGAATATGTCCATGACCCCACAGATCAAGAGAGAGAGGCAAGTTCTCCCAGTGTGTGTCCACAAGAAGCAAACAACTGAAGCAATGCATGGGTCCCTTTATCAGTCAGAATACTTGCTTGTGAACAAAAACTAACTCCAGCTTTATTAAGCAAAAAAGGGAATAAACTAAAGAAATAGGTGGTTAGAAAAACAAATAAAGGCCAGAAAGTCAAGCTTAGAAAATCAAGCTTAGAATATACATGGAAACAAAATCAACTCCAAAAGGAGCAGGAAAAATAACCATGTTTTAGGGGAACAGCATGGCTTGGATGATATCACATATTTCTCCATACTCAGGCCATGGCCATTGGATCTTGTTACCACTGCTTCCTAAATTGAATCGGAACACTAAAAAGTATAACACAGACACACACAATAAATTTCTACAATAAGTATTATATAGACTCAAGGGCATATTCAATCCTGTCCAAAAGAGTTACAATCCATAATACAATGGCCTTCAAAACAAATTGCACAAATTTGTCTAGTGTTTCTGCTAATTCTTATTCATGATACTTCATTTCCTTGCACCTTTCCTATTCATTGGAAAATAATTTGTGGTATCTAGTATATTCATCAGAGAATTTATATTTCTTTTCTTTCAGGTGCTCAGAAGCACTTTTAGCCATGGTCTACTTTTTTTAAAATTCACACATTTAAATTTTTTTGTACAAGTGATATTTGAATTCGAATTGTAAATTCATTCTAAAATCAATGTATAGCTACTTCTCGGAGAATTTTCTCCAACCCCTGTTTCGTCCAGGTCTAATACTTCTTTCTCCCCAATTTCTAGTCCTCTGTGAATGGGAATGAGTGAGTGTGTTTGTGTGAGCAACAGGTGGAGGGAGTACAAGGATGACTAAGACCTCTCTAAATGTTTAACAGTTTAATAGAATGCCATCCAAAAAGGAAATATAAAGTAAGTATTCAATAAAACGTGTACTCATAAAAATGGCTAATTGAAGACATTAATTTCCTAGAGTTACAAAGATAATATTAAAATGCTTTCATTAGGAGGGGCACCTAGGTGGCTCAGTTGGTTAAGCAACTGCCTTCAGCTCAGGTCATGATCTCAGGGTCCTGGGATGGAGCCCTGCATCGGTCCCCTGCTGAGCAAGGAGGCTGCTTCTCCTTCTCCCTCTGCCTGCCATTACCCTTGTTTGTGCTCTCTCTCTCTGTCAAATAAATAAATAAAATCTTTTTTAAATTTTTTTAAAAATTTAAAATTTAAAAAATGATTTCATTAGAAGATAGGGAGCAAACTTTCCTCAACATTTCTAACAGAAGATTCTTAATCAAGGTAATGATTTTAAACATAAATCTACCTAACAGAGCTCCAAACTTAAGGAGTCAAATACATTTATTGTGGGAATAAATATACCAAGTAGAGTTTTTATGTTTCTTTAGTTAGATTAATAATTATTTTTAATAAAATAGTTTCATCCAGATAATAGAGGGTCTTTTCTATAAGAGGGTTTAAAACTCTATTCTGTTTTTTTTCTTTTTTATTAATGAAGACAATGGCATGTTTTGCAAGTAAGCTTTCTACATCAATCTATTTCTACTCAAAGACAGACATGCTCCACAAAAATCAAGAGTCAACAATGCAAAGGTTTTCAAGTATTTCCATTTTTCAGATTTTAGTCTAAAATACTTACGGGTATTTAGCAGAGCAGATGGCTCAAAAGGCTAAATATTTGTAGCTTAGCACTTTAAATAGAAACTATACCCTTTATAATAGAACAACTATAATAGAATGACTTCTGTGACAACAGACTGTTCTTATGTAACTATTTTGGGGTAGGAAGAAAATCTGTCGTATTTTAACAGTTTAAAATAAAACAGAAAGTTTCAAATTAACAGTGCTTTAATTTCTAACTTGAATTTTATGTTACTGTTTTGGGATAAAATTCAAGAATGAATATAAAATAGCTAACAACTATCACCACTACCATGTCAGTATTACTTTCAGACAAATTTCACCATTTTAAATGTTCCCTGGAAAATCAGGAATTACATGGCCATGGCCAGGGCAAAGAGTTCTAATTCCATCTCTGCATAAAGTAACAACAAATCCACATAAAAAAGTTCTAAAGTTTGTAACCTTTTTCTGACTCCCATGAGCACAGATTCCAGAAAATCTAATGAGTTGTTTTTTTGTACAATGACAGATCAAGATATTTAGTTAATGCCCCACTGAGGAGGATAGCCTATCTAATTATATTGAATAAAATATATGTTTTCAAAAACTTATTTAAACATATGGTTGGGATAGTCGGAAAGTAAAGACTTTATAAAAGAATACAAGAAAAAAGGAGGCAGAAATCCAGACAGTTAAGAGTTCTGGGGCTAGTATTTGCTGAACCCTGATGGCATCTGCTAATGTGAGTGTGGCCTACAGTTAGGCATTCAGAGTCCCATTTTTTTTAAAGATTGTATTTATTTATTTGAGAGAGAGAGAGAGAAAGTGAGAGAGAGCCTGAGAGGAGAGAAGGTCAGAGGGAAAAGCAGACTCCCTGCAGAGCTGGGAGCCCGATGTGGGACTCGATGTGGGACTCAATCCCGGGACTCCGGAATCATGACCTGAGCTGAAGGCAGTCGCTTAACCAACTGAGCCACCCAGGCGCCCCCCATTTTTTTTTAATAGATTTTATTTATTTACTTGAGAGAGAGAAACAGAGAGCGAGAAAACATAAGCAGGGGAAGCAGCAGAAGGAGAGGGAGAAGCAAGCTCCCCGCTTGGGGAGACTGACACAAGGGCTCCATCCCAGGACCCAGGGATCATGACCTGAGTGGCAGGCAGATGTTTAACTGATGGAACCACCCAGGCACCCCCAAGAGTCCTATTTAGGGGCCCAGAACTTAGAGTTCAATCTGGATATGAAGTCCTATTATTTAAAATCCATATATAAGAATCCCCAAATCATAAACTATGAAAAATAAACAAAAACCCAAACAGGGAGGTGACAGAGATACATGCCTGTCTGCCTGAGATCAAGGTAGAATAGAAAGATATGAAAAGAGAAAAAAAGATTCTCCTGAGAATTAATAACCACAAAACAATACTTACGCAGGTTTATAGCCTAAATTCATACCACTCAAAAATTTGGTGGTTTCAGATTGATACTACCTCTGCCTGCATTGGCAAATCACATTTCTTGCAAAGGAATGAATTCCACACATTGAAAAGTCACCAAAACAAACAAAAAACTACCACAAGAAGTAATTGTAGAAAAATCAAACTATAGAATGTGACCTGAAAATACTGTAAGTATTAGAATTATTAGGTAAAGAACATTAATATACTTTAATAGGACTAGAGAAAGTACTAAATATAAGAAAGCTGTCTAGGCATCTAAAGGAGCAAGAAAAAGAACAATAAACAAAGCCTAAGGCCAGCAGAAGAAGGAAAATAATAAAAATTAGAGCGCAAATGATACTGAAATAAAAAACCCTGTAGAACAGATAAACAAAACTGAGAGCCTGTTCTTTGAAAGAATTAGTAAAATTGATAAATCCACAGCCAGACTAATCAAAATGAAAATAGGAAGGACCCAAATAAAATCAAGAATGAAGAGGAGCGATCACAACCAACACCACAGAAATACAAACAACTATAAGAGAACATCATAAAAAATTATATACCCATAAACTGAGCAGTCAGGAAGAAATCGGCAAATTCCTAGAAACACATAAACTACCAAAGCTGAAACATGAAGAAATAGAGAATTTGATAAGACCCATAGCTAACAAAAAAAGTGAATCAGTAATCAAAATCTCCCAACAAACAGAAGTCCAGGATCACATGGCTTCACAAGGGAATTCTACCAGACAGTTAAGGAAGAGTTAATACCTAATCATCTCAAATTGTTCCCAAAAATGGAAGACAGGTCTTAAGAAATGACACAGAATGCAGCAAAAAGAGTAAAAAATATAGAAATTTCAAAACAAAGGTAAAGAGATATGGAGACTGGTTGAGATAATTCTAAATACTATAAATGTTCCAGAAGAGATAATAAAGAACAAATAGTGAAAGTCCTTTTATGAGATCCTGAAATGTCTTTACAGTCTGGAAACACAAAGGCAGGACCATATTCAAAATGAAAAATTCATAATGATAAACTAACTCTGTAAGACTTGACTTCCATGGACTATTATTAAATTGTAGATGACCAAACTTAACTATGTGTCCACTAATGCAACCTTCACTGACTGTCTACTATGGAAATAAGGTTACCAAATACACTAACAAGTCTAATAAATCATCACATGATGTAAAAAAGCCAGCATGTAATATAGGGACTAAGAGTTAACATAAAAAATCTAACCTTTAGGGTTTATTTCCAATCCCCAAATCTACAACATAGAAATCCTTATTCCTTTGATCCTACACCCATTTACCGCCATAAGTTGAAATAATACCTTAAATATCACTTCAAGAAGCCTTCATTACAGGGTTCCTATAAATAGGAAAATCACTTGTCCTCTACAATGAAAACTGTGCAAGCTCTGAAACTGGATTTAAATGCTAGTTTTACCCATTGAGATGTGTAGCCTTGAGCAAAATACTTAATTTCTTTGACCTTTGGTTCCTTGCCTATTAAATGGGAGTATCACTCCACTCAGGATTGCTGTAAGTATTAAATTATATTAAAAAATAATGTGTATAACATAGTAAGCACCCAGAAAATATTCTCATTCTCTGTGCTTCCATAGTACTCTATACACCAGTTACAAACAGAACGTTATCTAGAGTGACTGCGAAAGACAAGATCTCCAGGAAAACGTCATCAAAAATGACTAAAATCATACTTGAAGCAATTAAAAAAAAAATACAATATTGGCTACATGAGAGAGTCCCAGACTTTCTCATTTCAGGATGCCCTTAGTGTCCAGTAATTTTTCATGGCATTCCCAAGTCAAAAGAACTACAGTTCTGTTTATTAAATAGTCAGTTCTAAACAAGATAAATACATTTTTATGTCCTAACAACTTAGTAGCTATTTTTTAAAACCACAAAAATTAAAAGAAAAATAAAATTTTATTTTCATTATTAACTAACCACAATTACTTACTAATGGATGGGTATATCTGTTGAGCCCTGCACATATTCTAAAACCTTGGAATCATTGTTTTTTTTGTATTTCATTTTTTTATTTGAGAGAGGGAAAGAGAGCCCATGCATGCACAAGCTGGGGAGAGGCAGAGGGAGAGAGACAAGCAGACTCAACTGAGCAGGGAGCTCAAGGCAAACTTGATCCCAGGATCCTGAGATCATGCCCTGAGCCAAAGTCAGACACTTGAGTCACCCCGGGCGCCTCAACCTTGGAATCATTATTTACTGCATGGTAATCATACTACTGAGTACAACTTAGCTATAATGCATCTTTTTCCATGGATCAAAAACTATTCCTGAAACTAGTTTAAAAAAAAACTACTTATGACTATTTTAATATTATTTTTCTACTGTCACTTAAGTTTTGTGGCCTTTCGTATCTTCCAAATAAGCCTTGGCATACTAACTTTTTTGTCCGCCTACACACCATCCTCCCCTAATATTTTCCTTTAAAAACCATACCAGAACTTCTACTTCTGACTAAGATAGAATAATAACAAAGACTGGATTTTCCCTACTGCCTAAAACAACTAAAAAATTCAGGCAAAATATATAAAACTATGGTATTCAAAGAATGAAACTCAGGCAGTGATGGACAGTGATCCCAGAGAGATGGAAAACAGTTGAGCCTTCTGATTATCGCCATTTTAAATCCTTGAGAGAATTTCCAGGTTCCTGGAATAGGAGAAGATACCAAGGTGGAGCCCAGCAGACTCCACATTGAGGAGCCTGAGTACAAGGGAATTACATTTAGATATAAGCCCAAATCCTACGATAAAACTCTGTTAAGTCCTTCTTACCACAGCACCCCAGTTCCTCTGGTACATATCCTTCCTTGTTGCAGCAATCAATATGCTTATCAATATTACATAAAGTTGGGTTTTTTTTAAATTAACTTAACCAGGAGTGATACAGTACATGATACTCTTGGTGACTGCCAGCTAATGGGCTTTCATAAATTAATATCCTGACAAAAAATTCAAAAGGTTTTCACTGCTTTTACAATCTTGGTGAGAGATAAGACCAAAATTACAATGTATATAAAAAAATTTCCATAAGAATCTCTTGTTCCATACCAAGAAAAAGGTAACTGTCACTTTTCTTTCTGAGAAACCATTGACTATTAGTGCCCACAAAGGACCTAAGTTTTATTTTCCATATATCCCATCTTCTTTACCACTGCTAAATTGATCTTAAGTGCAAATTCAATCATATTATACCCCTACTCAAATTCTCATATGAGGTTAACATACAATAAAATGCAAAGATTGTAGGTGTTGTAGGTGTTGATAACTATTGACAATTATACATACTTGTGAAACTGCACCCAAACAAAATATGATATTCCCATCACCCCAGAAAGTGTCAACATGACCTTTTTCAGTAAACTTTCTCTCCCTTAAACAATTATTTTCAGGTTTCTATCACCATAAATTAGATTACATAATCTTTTTTTTCATAACCTTTGTATTATATAATTTATTCAACATGTTTTTTGGTTTTTTAGATAAGATTGCAACTTTCTACACATAAACCAGATATTTGTACATATTTTTTCACACATGGATCAGTAAATTGTTTATAATGGTTTGTAAGCAAGTCAGGATTTTTCTTTCAGCTATATGTTTTTATTTTTTTATTATTATGTTCGGTTAGCCAACATATAGTACATCATTAGTTTTTGATGTAGTGTTCAACGATTCATTAGTTGCATATAACACCCAATGCTCACAAGGATTTTCTGATAATAACTACTAACTTTTATGAAATATCTGACCTCATAAGAGGAAATATGCCATATAAATGCAAACTAGAACATAAAATCATTATCTCATCAACCAGCACTTTGTGACATTTCATTCTCCAGCCAATAATAATTAAGAGATTCCAAGTATCTTTGGAAAAGATTGCCCTTAAAGTGTTCTTAGGTATAGAAAAATATAAAAAGGGATTCATTACGGGGTTGATTTGCTCATCACTATTAGTAAAAAAAAAAAAAATACTAGATCTTCATCAGAACTCAACTTTATAACACCACCATCTTCTAATTAGAATTTGCTGTGAATTTAATTAAGTTCTGCCTTTTATGAATTTCAAAATTCTTCTAACTTCTGCTGTTACACTGCTACTGACAGCCGCCTGAGAGCTTGGAGTGTTAATTACTCCAAATTTTTCCGGCATAAAGCTAAAAAGAAAGCACCGTAGTACACGATTAAGAACAGTGTATTTTTATCAATTTAACAGACAGTAATAAGGCATATTTGATTTATCTTCCTAGAGATGTGTTTACTTTGTGGTGCTATTTGATAAAAGTTAAAAAAGTTTAGCCATAGCTGTTACTTGTATGTCTTTCAGTTGAAGTAGCTGATTTAGAGCTGATAACGATATTAGTAATTAAGATGCTAAGGACCAGATTTATCAACATGGCACACTGTAAATGTCAAGGTAAAGTGAAAATTGTAATAGTAAGTTGTCAGAAGGACTTTAATGACCTATTAAGTGCCACGTATGAATTATATGACCATCCTGTGATTGATTCTATGCTGAACATTAAAAACAAATATTTTCTCCTAAAAAACCTACAGCAAAATTTTAGTGTAACATTAAAAAAAACCCTGATTTTAATATTCTGTACTTACAAGAGAATGTAGAAATGGGATAATTAAAATACTCTGTCCTTTCACACTTAAAATCATTATTTACAAGGATCAACTACCACAATATGAGGCACACTGTTTTCTAATGAATGCAAAGATGAGAGAAGGAAAAAAGAACTAAATAAAGACCCAACTAAGTCAACACCTAAGAAAGTAACTACATACACTTTAAACTTAACAGTTTAACAACATTTAAGCTTACCAAGTATCTTAGTCAGCTTATGCTGCCATAATAAAATACCATAGATTAGGCGGCTGAAACAACAGAAACTGATTTTCTCACAGTTCTGGAGACTGAAAATCTTGAGATCAGGGAACCAGCATAGTTGGGTTCTGGTGAGAGCTCTCTCCTTGTCTTGCCTGGCCACCTTCTTGCTGTGTCCTCACTTGGTGGCACTCTGATCTCAGCCTTTCAGTTTTAATGCAGAAGCAAGCGCCCGGCTGGCTCAGTCGGTAGAGCATGAGACTCTTAATGCAGAAGCATGCACTAAGTTAAACCAATCATCACATTCCAACCCCTTGCCAAAGTGAGCGATCATCTTAGGTATGTTACCTCAGTCAGCCAGTACAGAGTAAATCTATGGTCTTTCACGGGGAATTCAGAAATATAAAAGCTTTTTTCCTGATCTCATTAACTTGAAATTGCTCTCCACTCTGTCAGCTTGAAAGAGGGCAGAGTTGAGAGAAGTACAAAAAGTAAACAATCAACTAATCAATCAAAACAAAAAACACAGCTCGAACTCTGATTAAACCATATTTAAACCTATAGATGTGTTAAATTTTGTAAACCAATATATTCATTTTATTGTTTAAGCCAATCTGAGTTATATTTTGTTGTTTTCTAGATGGTAAAACCATAGTAAATTAACTTTCTCTTAGAATAATAATTTTAGAAAAATCTAAGATTCAAACTGTCACACAGAAGAGTAAACAAAAGCAACCTGGCTGATAGAAACAAAAGCATTATTTTACCATGCCATACCCTATTTTCTGATTTACCATTTGCCACAAAAACTGCCATTTAATTAATTGACTATTCATCTACTAAACAATAGCAGCAAAGGATAGGAGTACCAAACTTGTATTTACTGGCTATGGTTTATGGTGTATATATGTAAGATGTCATATTCTTATTTAATGCCTGTCAGATTTCTTTTCATATGCCAGCAGACAAATACAAAGTACCTATTAACTCTTACTGCAACATTCTGGAATTGCATTGATAATTAATTCGTTTTCCTTATCTTTGACAGTTAGAAGGGTTCCTAATGTCAGGCCGCTACTCGACAAACTAAAGAGAACCCAACTCCTCTGAATTTGTGGGAGAGTGTTTTATAATAAAATTCATGAAGTTTTGTTTTGTTCCATTTTATCTTAGGAGTTGCTATACAACACAAAGAAAGTTGAGACAAAAAGTATAATTCATTGAATTTAATCCATATATTGTGCAAATATTTCGCAATGGATTCATATGTATACTTTCCCCCATCTTAATTGATTCTAAGCCAACTATTTTAAACTTGAACATATTCTTTTCATTCTTTGTTCATTTGCCTACTTATATTTTTACATAATTGCAAAAGTAGTATGCATATAAATTGTGCTTTTTAATTTTTATGTATTTCTTCCTATGATACTGTAGTATTCATAATTATAAATTTTAATGGTTATGTAATGATCCACTAAACAGATATACAGTAATTTAGATGGTGATCTATATTTACATATTATCATATTTAACATCAAAATTGTAGAAATAAAAGATAAATTAATGGAACTTTTTAGATTATTTCCTTAAGAAAAATAATCAAAAACAAAATTTTTTAAATGATTTCTTCTTTTGAGAGAGGGAGAGATATAGATAGAGAGCATTAGCTGCAGGGGCAGAGGGGGAGGCAGAGAAAATCTCAAGCCGACTCTGCCCTGAGCACAGAGCTGGATGCAGGGCTCCATCACACAACCCTGATATCCTGACCTAAGCCAGAACCAAGAGTCAGATGCTTAACCAACTGCACCACTTAGGCACTGAAAATTAAATTACTGAACCCAATTATAAAATAGTTTTATAACTCTTGATAGAAATGCCAAATTTCCTTATAAATTTGTATGATTTACATGGCAACTAGTAATATCCAATACATCATTTTTTACCACAATAGTGCAACTGTTAACATTTTCTGACACTCAAGGAAAATTGCTGAAAATATATCCTATAATAGTATTACCATAGTGTTTCTTAAAAAATGCAAAGTTGGGGGTTTTACCCATTCTTTTTTTTTTTTTTTTTTAAGATTTTATTTGTTTATTTGACAGAGAGAGACACGGCAAGAGAGGGAACACAAGCAAGAGGAGTGGGAGAGGGAGAAGCAGGCTTTCCAGTGAGCAGGGAGCCCGATGTGGGGCTGGATCCCAGGACCCTGGGATCATGACCTGAGCCGAAGGCAGACACTTAACGACTGAGCCACCCAGGCACCCCGGGTTTTACCCATTCTAATAAATTAGAATCTCTCAGCTACGACCTAGTTATATACAATTTAATAAAATCTTAACATTTGTACAATAAAATTGCCCAATAAAGTTTGAGAACTATTTTAGTAAAGTATGATTATTGCTTTCTCAGAATATATAAATAATTCAAGTTACAGAATCTATTCTAAGATCTTTTTACTTGTATTATCTCATTTAGGCATACTATCCTATGTAGTAGGTAAGATTATTATCCCAGTTTTACAGATATGGAAACTAAGTCTCAGTGGTTAAGAAGCACGGCTAAGTGAAAAATATACTATTTCAATCCAGGTTATCAAGCTATTAACTATTATGTTATACTGCCTCTCCTATGTCAATTATTTTCCCGGTTACTACTCCACCATAAATCATTCATTCCCTTAACAGATGTTTTACCAGTAGGCAAGGGAAGGAGATCTGATTAAACTGGCTACAGAAAATATAAAGCAGTATAAAATAGAGAAAATAAAATGTAGGGAGTATAAAATAGAGTATAAAATACAAGGAGAAATAATATTTGTCAACAACCTCAAAAAAATTATACATATACTATTTTTATATTCACATATGTTTAAAAAAGATGTATCATGACATAGTTAACTAGCAGCTTCTGAAAGGTGATGTTGCACAAACTAAGATTAGATCTACTATAACATAACTCATATAACACAAAAAGTGCTTTGAAAAATAGACTTCTAAGATTACAAATTGTGAACACATTATGGGATATATAAACAAAGAAGAGCAAGTTATTACATGACTGGTTACTAGAATCTACAAGGCATTTATTTGTTTTTATAGAGGCAATCAGTATTTCAACAACTTAATATAAAGATATCAATAAATTTTTGCAATATGAATAACTTAGAACCAATGGTGACTTACGTAATATGTAAAGTATATACAATAGCATTAATAATCTCTGTGCTTTTCTGCAACCAATACATTTCATGTACACTACTGTCAGTTAATCATCCTTATAATGACAACTGTAAACATGCATTTTCTGCTCAAAACTTTTCCTCCCTCTGCATTCAAGTCCCTTCCTTCAAGTTTCTCATTCCTTTCATAATGCTTTGAACATTCATTACTCCCCAAACAATTCTTATTCTTTTTTTTTTAATAACCACAACTGTGCACCTGTAATCCAGCTTATCTCTGGATATTAATGAATCAAATACTCTCTCCTAAATGAAATCTCTGGCAAAAAGGAGATTCGCCCTCTTTAAAATACTCATACTGTGGGCCCTGGGTGGCTCAGTTGGTTAAGCGTCTGCCTTCAGCTCAGGTCATGATCTCAGGGTCTTGGGATTGGTTGGTGTAGGGCTCCCTGCTCAATGGAGTGTGTGCTTCTCCTCCTGCTCTCTCTCTAATAAATAAATAAAATCTTTAAAAAAATACTCTATACATTTTTTTAAACATTTTATTTGTCAGAGAGACAGAGAGTGAGAGAGAGAGCACAAGCAGGGGGAACTGTGGGCAAAGGGAGAAGCAGGCTCCCTCTTGAGCAAAGAGCCTGATGTGCAGCTCAATTCTAGGACCCTGGGATCATGACTTGAGCCAAAGGCAGACACTTAACCCACTGAGCCACCCACTCATCCCTCTGTACTTAGGAAAGCCAAAACGTAAAATTAGGTATTCATACTTCATTAGGAAAATTACTAAGTATGAAAGACTGTTAAGCAATGAAGAAACATACTGAATATAATTGATGAGGTTCCTCTCCTCAGAGGTGCTTTCAATCTCATAAAAAGTTCAATCCTGTTTTATATTATTATTTACTTTTATATTTTAAAGAATCATTTTTAGAAAAGCGTACTAATCTTTCATTAATCTAAATCTGTAGGATTACTTTCAGACCAGAAGGCCAAGACAAGAATTTTACTGATACAATGAGGCATTATATATTATCTTGCTATACAAATTAATTGAGAAAGAAGCATATTAAATGATATGGAAAACAAAGGCAAAGGAAATGTAAATAAAATTAAATTCCTTATAACTTGCAGCCCATTAACAAATACTTGAGATGGGCAGAGTATGACAAACCTCCAGGAACTCCCAACTGTTTTAATGTTAATGCCTTGCTAGAGGAAAAAACAACCTCAAGCTGACAATAGCTAGGCTTCCAGGATCCTGTAAATCTTCTTTAACATATGAAAATCCTTTTGGAGCTTTCTTTGTCTCTACCCCTCCAAATTTAGAAGTATATAATCAACTGCTCCTCACAATCCCAGGGCAGCTTTTCTACCCATGGGTCCTGTGCCCAAGCTTTAATATAACCACCTTCTTTGCACCAAAAATGTTTCAAGTGTTCTTTCTTGACTGTTCACTCCTGGAACCACCAAATGACATAATTTTGGTATCCAACATGGAGCCCAAGTGTTCTCTTCTCCACTCTGAACCTTGTGCAAACTCGGTGAGTCCTTCCTCTTTTCTTCCTTTACTTTCATTTCAGGGGCTTTTCAAGAAGCACAGTCTTACTGGAACACTTTAATGTCAATTACTCAGGCTGCAATCCTCTGGTCATGGCTTCTCTATCGGGAGGAATTAACAGCCTGCCTTTTGGTTGGAAGCTATTACCCCGGCCAGAATGGCAAAAAGACCCAGAAACTTGATGCCCTCCCTTTATTCTTATTTTTTTTTAAGATTTTATTTATTTGAAAGAGAGAGTGAGCAAAAGAAAACAAGCACAAGTGGGGTGGAGGAGCACAGGGAGAGGGAGAAGCAGATTTCCCACTGAGCAGGGAACCCAAGACAGGGCTGGATCCTGGGACTGTGGGATCATGACCTGAGCTGAAGGCAGATGCTTAACCAATTGAGCCACCCAGGCACCCCGTCTTTATTCCTATACCTATACAAAGTTGTCACTTTTGGGCACAGGACAGCCACCTAAGTCACTAGGACAGCTCCCAATCTCAAGACTCCCATGTGAGGTTTCCTCCTCATTGGTCTAACGTGATCCCCTCCACATCTCTGGAAGACCCACTTCTGGTCATTAGAACTCCACTGGGAGCCAGCCAAAATCAGGATCCAACTGAATTAAAATCCAACCGGAGACATTTCCTAGGGAAATCGGCTGTAAGGACTATATGTGTTGGAATATCACTTTAACTATAATGGATTTCTACCTTTGCTATTTCTTTCAATGTCCCCTACTAACAACTTAAAATTAAAAATTTCCCTTTGTAAAACTAACCTAGTGTTTTCCATGGGTTAAAAATGGTGGGTTCTTCACAGCATGGCATGAAAAGGCAAAGCATGGCACAGTGTTTCAGTACATTCAACAGCACTGATCTGTAGCCTGGGATTCAATGGGGAAGCAGGGAGATGCCAGCATCCCTCCCACAGGGCAGGGTGGTGATCATAGCAATTTTGTTCAAGGGACACCTGAAGTTGCTTTAACATCAGAACCCCTACCATATACTGCATGGGACACCACCTGGGAGATTTAAGGGGGAAAACAACTGATCTTCTTTTGTAATACTGCATGGCCTCAGTATTCCTTAGGAGATGAGGAAAAATGGCCCAATAATGGGACATTAAACTTTAATATAATCTATCAGTTAGATCTCTTCAGCAGGAAAACAGGGCAAATGGACAGATACACCCTATGTCCAGGTCTTCGTGTGTCTGTATCAGGACCCTGACCTAATGGCCTCATGCAGAATGTGTTTGGCCACTAACCAATCTAAGAAACTCCCTGCTAAGATACTGGATGGTTGTCTAAACAGGCCTCCTCCGAATAAACCCAGGTTGCTGGAGGAAACACAGGTCATTCCTGATGAAAGGAACACTGACTCTCTTTCACTGTTCCTCTTAATGGACCCAGGTTACTCTAGCTGTATGTGGGGGCTTGTCCCTCATTCATTTCCTGGGTTAATGGCTATGCTTATTGGAGCCAATTATCTCTGGTTAGTCTAACTCGGGAAGGAGACTTTAAGGAATATTCCCAAGCATCTGCTTGGAAACTCCTTTTGTTTCGGGGAAGTTCCCTCTCTTCTTTGGCCTGATGGACTGCCTATTTCCACTTGTGTGGAAAGAAAATCTGTCATATCTGCTCAAGCTGATGAGCTTTAGGACTGGGAGTCCTCTTTGCCCTCTGGGCTTTTATTGGCCTCCAGTCTTCCTGCTGGCACCTCACCTTTTCTACCTTCCCCTCCTCCCCTCCTTTTCTGCAACACTTGGGTACAGCCTGGCTCCTATTCCATCCTCTGAGCCTTGGGCACCATTGGCTCCTCCTCCTCCCCTCACTGTCAAGGAGTAAAGAGTACCTCCCTCGGACTTATGCCACCCACTTGAGATTTTCCCACCAGTGCCCCAGGAAAGAACTGACAATGGAAAACAAACTGACTTTTAAGTAGACCCAGGTGGAACATAATTCAGTATTTAAGCTCATTTAATTTGTTGGATTAATTAAGATAGGTATGTCTTTAAAGTTATCAACATTAAATATGAAACTTAATGCTACCTAGGTTTACTAAGGGTCAAATAAACTCACGATCTCTGTCGCAATTTGTCAGCAAAAAGATGACGTAAAATGATGGTTAATTTTATCTGTCTCAAAGTTTTCAATAGTAGTTATAAAGATAGCTTTCAAAGTCTATAACCTGAAACTTTAAAGTTTTGCTGCAATAATAAATTGGATTGAGTTCACTGGACATCTGAGACTTTTCCAAATGAGATAAAAATACTAAAGCACTGATTACTGAATGTAGGTTTGTGCTTTCAGATTCTTATTGCAGAGAACCTAAAGATACTCAGGTCTGTTGGCAAACACGTTTTGTGCTTTAATAAAAGATTGTACTATAGAAAAACATGTTTTAAAATTATGAAATGTATTCATAAATTTGCCATCTAAACAATTCTGGTGTAACAGACAGTTCACAATTGGTTACTACTTAGTTTTCACTGGTGACAAAGGTTTCTAAGAGTTAAAATTCTTCTGCTAACTCTTACTAAGACTGATGGAAATAAGGAAAGCAACTCAATATGTAGAAATGTTGTAGAAGGTTTATAAAGGGAAATGTTTGGAAAGGAACTTTACAGTGGTCAGGACTAAAGTTGAAATGAATGCATTTTAAAAGTACACTGGTATAAGATTGAAATACTGGTTTTCTCCCTGTTAAAAACACAAAGTTTTCTTAGATTGTTGGTATGATCTAGATAAAATGTAAACAAAGGTTTTTTTTTCTCTCTTGTCTGCCTGTAAAACCAAAGTTTCTTACATTTAATTTTATCAGGTCTTTGATTTTTTAAGACAGTTAAAATGTCTCATTATTAAAGGCACTACGTTTTGCTAACAATTATATAACCCTACATATTTGCCTTTGGAATCTCTTATTGCCAACTTGGTTAAATAAATAAGTTTTAACTTTTGTAATAAGTTTTAACTTTTTAACTATTTAGGCATATGCTTTAAACTCTCTGGCATTTTTAACAAACCTCCCTGGGATTTTGTAAATAAAGCCTTTTGAGAAATTAGGCCTTTTTATTTGGTATGCTAAGTTAGTCTGGAAGCACTGTTTAACAAATAATAAGCATTGTTATATTTGTGTAAATGCTATAACTATTCTAGAAATTATATGCAATTCCTAAACTTTTAATATATTTTGGCATGAGGCAATCACTTTCACTGTTTATTGAAGTGTTAGGTGTCACAGAAATAACTGGATTTCCTTGCTAGTTATATATTATGAACTCTTATCAGATCTTTAACCATATCCATTTTTTAATCTTTTGTCATTTATAGTCATTGTTCTTATTCTCTTGCAAAATGTGTTTCATCTTCAAGGGGATTCATAAAAAGGGCTTTTGACAAATACAGGTTTTTGGTATCTTTAAAATCATAAAACTAAAATTGGTGAAAATTTCCAGAACTAAAAGCTGCATTCAAACTGAACAAGATTCAAATGGAACAAACTGAACAAGAATTACTAACATGAAACTAAATTACTAACATGGAATTACTAACATGGAACTAAAAACTGAGGAAGATGACTGTAGTTTTTGTGACTCTTGCTTGAAACATTGCTGGTCCTCGAATGTTTTCTCTTCCAGATTAAGGAAACTTCCTTGTAAGATATCCATGACTTACAGAAATATGATAAAATATTCCTTTGTGAACAGTTTGAAGCATTTAACTTTTCTCTCTACCTAACCCTCTGAAATTCAGAAACTCTCAGTGAATATTCTTTCATGGTAATCATAGTTATTTGCATAAGTTCAATAAGAATCTATTCCTGTAACAGGACATCACTGGAAATACTAGTTATTTTACCAAGGCTTTGAATGGAATGTCATATTTGAGAGACATGCATAGACTCAGATATGACCATCCAGTATCAAGGAATCAAGGCTGACTTTATGAAGCGTGAAGCCAATAGAGCTCATTGGAAATGCTGGCCTGATACCTTGCTTACAGAGGCCCAGCAGCCTTACCAGTCAAGAAAGGAATGCCACTTTCTAGCAGGTGCAGGAACCTCAGGGTATTTGGGGGACATCCAGAAGAGTTCACCCAAATCTACAGGTATTGCAGGCTGTCTGATGGCAATTATTTGGCTTGGCTTCTGGCCTTGAGAGGCTAATAAAAGTTCAATCAAGATTCCTTATAAAAGTTCCAGCAAAGCGGATTTTAAAAGATCTACACGATCAATCACTATTCTTGGTGAGTTTATGTAAATAATTAGTCCAAGCTTTTTAAAATTGGACTTGTTTTTCAAATGAATTAGTACTGATTTGGCTATCTACAATAAAACTGAGGGTGATTATACAGAGAAAATGTTTCAATAACCCATCTTTGTAGATATTAGATTTTAAGCACTTAAGACTCAAAACACTGAGTTTGTAATGTGCTCCAACCACTAACTTATATTTTTCTTTCATTTCCATGAAGGTGCCCCTTATTAATTACGTGATTACTTGCTAAACAAAAAGAGTATATGATAGCTAACACCACTTGCCACACAATTAAGGCCTTAAATGACTGTCAAAATGGTATTAGATATTTTAACATAAAAATAGAATGTTGTGTATATATTGTAGCTATTGCAAAAATGTAACAGGACTGCTAAATATAAATATTTAAACTGACACTTTAAATGATCTCTCTCTTTCCTTTAGTGACTGGGTAAATTCCTGAACTGGAAGAAGATTTTGGTCAGCTATCAAAGGCCTTTTTATTGGGCTTCTTTTTCTCATAATAATAACCTTATTTTGTTGTTTCTGGTGTCTCCCTGGCTGATGCCAAGACTCCTTCACTGCCAACAGATGATCCTTTCTACTCGAGAAAGTTCATTTATGTTGTCTACCTTGGATTCAGCTGCCTCTGCCTTTGGTAGTTGCTGTATCTAAGTTTCTCCAAATGACCAATGTTGACCTACAGGTAGGAACATCTCTACTTATTTCTTCAAGAAGAAGTTACAGAAGACCTTCTTTCACCCTCAACAGCCTTAAAGATTAAAAGGTAAAATTTTTCAGGGGGAATGATATGGAAAACAAATGCAAAAGGAAATGTAGATAAAATTAAATTTCCTTATAACTTGCAGCCCATTGACAAATACTTGAGACAGGCAGAGTATGACATTTCTCCAGGAATTCCCAACTGTCTTAATGTTAATGCCTTGCTAGAGGAAAAAACAACCCTAGCTTGGCAATTGCTAGGCTTCCAGGGTTCTGTTAAATCTTCTTTAACATATAAAAATCCTTTTGGAGATTTTGTCTCTACCTCTCCCAACTTAAAAGTATATAATCAACTGCTCCTCACAATCCCAGGGCAGCTCTTTCTACCCACAGGTCCTTTTCTCATGCTTTAATATAACTACCTTTTTTGTACCTAAAGTGTCTCAAGAACTCTCTTGGCAATTTGCTCCTGGACCCCATATCAAATCACATCATTAAAGTGATAATCTCATGACACACTGTAATTCTGTATTCCGTTCCTTTTAATATGCTTGGATCTATTTTATAAATTACTTTAGGTTTGGATCTCTATGTCTAAGGAATTAATAAAAGTCCTTCAGCTTTCAGTTCAGCTTTCACTAATTTAAAATCATTAGAAAGGCTTTCTCAATATAAAGTATTGGTGATAGGGACTTTTCTACTATATTCTACTAGAAGAAAACCAGAATGACTATGTATGTAAGTTTATACTAAGAACAGCACCACACTGTTATATGAAAGTACCCCTATAGGCCTACTTATTTAAAATATAAAATGATAACACTCTGATTTCTTCTAATAAAGAAGAACAGGCAAATCCAAGAAAATCTAGCAATAGCTCAGTTGAAAGGATCCATAATATGACACTGTGGCACAAAAATTATTTTGAGCTAAAGGCATTTGAGTTCCTAAAATTACTTCCCTACCTTAAAGTATAGGCTTCCAAAAGAACTCAATTGTCATAAATCCGCTCCCAGGAAAGAACTCTAATCTTCTCAGAGGAAAAGTAAACAGCATACAAACACAGACACTGTCATAAAACTACCATATCTCCAATATGTTCTCGTAAGGGCCCATTCATCTTTCCAAAGTCATTTGTCAACCCATAAGTAACGTCTCTCCTCCCTTTTATTTTATTTTATTTTATTTTTTTAAGATTTTATTTATTTGACAGAGAGAGACATAGCGAGAGAAGGAACACAAGCAGGATGAGTGGGAGAGGGAGAAGCAGGCTTCCCTCCTGGGAGGGAAGGAAGGGGGAGGGAAGTCAGCAGGGAGCCTGACTCGGGGCTCAATCCCAGGACTCTGGGATCATGACCCGAACCAAGGACAGACGCTTAAAGACTCAGCCACCTAGGAGCCCCTTTCCTCCCCTTTTAAAATGTGATTTATTTCCCCTAAATGCTCTTCTTCTTCTCCCTGGTATACAAGGCCCAAATTCTAACACCTGTTTGAGTCATACTTCTGTTTGAACTCCAGTATATACAATTAAGTCTGTTTTTCTTTTCTCTTGCTAATCTGTCTTTGTCAGTTTAATTCGCAGACAACCAAGAATTAAATTAAGAGGCTAGGGAAAAAATTTTTCCTTCCCGAGACAGTAAATTACAGCTATAGATTTAAATCTCTATATTTTCTTATCATGTTTTGTTGCATATTAAAAATATTAAACATATAAAATATTTATTTCTTCTAAAGTGAATTATTTTATCTTGTAAATAATGCCCAAGAAAAGCTTTAGAGTTCTGTCTGAATGTGTCTCAATTCTTATGAAGTCCAGGCAGGAGGTGTTATACTGATAAGAGAATTTTCAGATATATAACAAAGTAACATATCACTTACTGTATGCCCTCTCAAAATACTTCCAAAACTTCAACCAAGAGATTGAACAACATTGCAGGCTTTTCTCTCCTTTTTCTCTCTTTCTAATTCTATTATCCCCCATTATTGGAAGGCAAAAAAGGAAGGTGAAAAGACAGGTAAGAAGGGCAAACAGTCTGTTGGGCTGTTTTCTAAAGAAAGCTATAAAGCTTTGAGATGCCTCTAAAAAACTAAAAAAGAAACAAAATACTTTAAGCCTTTCAAGAACTATTTTACAAATCAACTTAAGTGCCTTACAATATTAAGCACGTCTATAATTAAATCATCTAAATTTGGGTGCATGTTTTCCAAAATCAGATGAAACTCTTTCATCAAAGTGATGTGGGAAACAATGGCAGAAGAAAAATTTTTAAATTTCCTTACTACCTAAAGCCCATTGACAAGTCCTTGAAACAGGAAGAGTGACATTCTTTAGGGACTCAACTGCCTCAATGCTGACACTTCGCTAAGGGCAAAAGGCAATCCTAGCCCGAACCCTCCCCCTACCATCTTGTAAGTCTACTAACACATAAAAATTCCTTTGGAAACTTCCTTTATCTCTAAGCCCCCCAAGATACATGTTGACAATCATCCCCCAAGCATATGGCCCACCGATAAACATCTGAAGAGTTTCATGACTAAGGTTTTATTAGACGGTAATAAATGACCTTTTCCCAACAATAGCTAGCCCCTCAGGGTTCTGGAAACCTTGCTTCCAAAATTCCTTAGAGACTTACACTATCACTAACCTCCTCCCAACTTGAAAGTATATAATGGGCCCCATTGCAACTTTTTCTGCCCATGGGTCCTGTCCCTGTGCTTTAATAAAATCACCTTTTTACACCAAAGACATCGCAAGAATTCTTTCTTGTCCGTCAGCTTCAAACCCTAATATCTTTCCTACATCAAAAGTACTCAATAAATAGAGCACCAAAACTTCAGTTTTGAAACTTTTTAGTGAATTGCAACCACTGAAAACAAAGATTGCAGAGGAAGATTTGAAATTCATCATTTCAAAAGCAAAAGAGGAACTGGAGAACTTAAAGAATAAAAGCTCACACCAGATACAAAATTTAATTTTGAAATTGTATATTTGTGCTTCATAATACCTTAAGTTGTGAGAAAAGTGTTTCTGGAGGAGCTCCCATTTTCAAATGAAATTACTATATTAATATTTAGTACATAATTGAATAAAATTGAGAAGGCCTACAATTTTGCGACATCTTACTATGATGAAACATTCCCAAGAATCATAGACACAAGTTATCTTTAAAAATTTTAACCTAAAAATATTTGTCAAAACAAGAAATTCTAAATGGAACAAAAAAAGACATCACCTATAGAAGAAGATAATAGGCAATTTATTTTTAAAAGAAGACAATTTTACTTATTTATTTTTTTAAAGATTTTATTTATTTATTTATTTGACAGAGAGAAAGAGATCACAAGTAGGCGGAGAGGCAGGCAGAGAGAGAGGGGGAAGCAAGCTCCCTGCTGAGCAGAGAACCCAATGCGGGGCTCAACCCCAGGACCCTGAGATCATGACCTGAGCAGAAGGCAGAGGCTTACCCACTGAGCCACCCAGGTGCCCCAAAAGAAGACAATTTTAAAATTACACTTCTTAATAAAATATCAATGATACAATATTATAGATTGATATGGTAAAAAAAAAACTCCTTGAAACATGTAAATATATACAAAAAGTTATTATTCTGCTTTTGTTGCTCTTTACTATATTATGATAATAAAAATAATAATTTTTTTAAAGATTTTATTTATTTATTTGACAGAGACACAGTGAGAGAGGGAACACAAGCAGGCGGAGTGGGAGATGGAGAAGCAGGCTTCCCGGCGAGCAGGGAACCCGATGCAGGGCTCAATCCCAGGACCCTGGGATCATGACCTGAGCTGAAGGCAGAAGCTTAAGGACTGAGTCACCCAGGTGCCCCTATAATATAAATAAAATTTTTAACTGTGACATTAAAGTACATCCATATTTGTTATTTTTTTATTCTTTTTTAAGAGATGGTTTTATTTTTGAAAATAGTTTTCAAGTAAACTAGTTTTATGAGTATACCAATATAAATCCAATTTGTTGGTCAATAAATATTTCAAAACATATGTAACTTTTTTTAATGTCCCTTTTCTCTCAAACATAATAACGTTGTTAGAGATAACAAATTATCTCTGTAACCTACTTCTAAACTGCCTGACACTTTTTTGACTACAGTTCACTAACCACTGGACAGAGAGAAAGTCAAAAATTACACTGTAGGAGATTGTGGTAAACAGAGCAAACAAAAGTGGCTAAAAACTCAGGTAAATGTCGCATTTCAAAAATCAACATTATGACTCTTCTAAGATAAACTACAGGAAACACTAAAATTTTGGCAAAGAATTCGATTGTGATCATATTATTAACAGTTTAAAATACATTTTGAGTACATATTCTCTAAAACCACAAACTATTTTCAAGAATACCTCCTATCGGGGCACCTGTGTGGCTCAATCAGTTAAACATCTGCTCTCTCTCTCTCCTCTCCCTCTGTCCTCACTCTCTCTCAAATAAATAAATAAATAAAATCTCTAAAAAAAAAAAAAAACCTCCTATAGTCACATACTAGCATCTGTAAAAAAAATGACATCAATACAAGCATTTTTATTACCTAAGCATTTGAATAGCAAAAGATGGAACATATCCAAATGGCCACCAACAGAGACAGCTTAACTGAATTATGGCACATGCATAGAACAAAATGCAAAGCAGCTATTAAAAAAAGATAGGTCAATTTATTCTAATATTGAAAGATCTTTGACATATAATGTTAAATATAAAGAACAACATGAAGAAGAGTGTACATTTAGGGGTGCCTGGGTGGCTCAGTGGGTTAAAGCCTCTGCCTTCGGCTCAGGTCATGATCTCAGGGTCCTGGGATCGAGCCCCGCATCGGGCTCTCTGCTCAGCAGGGAGCCTGCTTCCCCCTCTCTGTCTGCCTGCCTCTCTACCTACTTGTGATCTCTCTCTCTCTCTCTCTCTCTCTCTGTCAAATAAATAAATAAAATCTTTAAAAAAAAAAAAAGAGTGTACATTTATAAAAGTAGAATGTATTTTTACTGAAATATATATTGCGTTTCTACACATTTACATACATATGTAAGTACGAATATATGTATACAGGTGTGTATATATCTATATAATCACATTTGTGTGTGTATGCATGTCTGTGTGTTGGCTGGACAGGGCTGGGCAGAGGTTTTGTATGTGAGGGTACCCTTTAGTAGCATTATAAGTACATATTACATACTATCAAAAAAATAGAAATATCTGAGAAACAATAAAGATCTTTAAGTGGACATTTGTTCTATTCTAGGACAAATAATTAAATGCAAGGGCAACAGGATAGTTGCAAATTTTTTTAAAGATAAAAAATACATATAAATCAGATTATAATGGAGGAATGCAAATCAAAACAAAATCGAGCATGCCTATATTACCATTAGATTTTTTTCCCCTAAATCTAAATGACAAGTATACTTCTTTCATTGAATTGTAGTTGTAAAATTATTTTACTCCTCACTATGGAAAGACTAGTATTTTGTGGCAAAAAATGAAAATATTAGTTGAGTTTACATTAGCTAAGTGTCTCTCTCTTCGAAAGTTTACAGTTGCCTTCGACTAAACCACCTCATTATCTCCTCTCCTTCCCTACAAAAGACAAATAGGGTATTGTGCAATTTTCCATTTCAGTGATAGCAAGAATTATCAGAATTTCTTTCAGAGGGAATTGCTCTCTGTATAGCTATAGATTCAGTGTGTCCATAAGTGGAGGTGAGATAAGAAGGCTTCTATGTCATCATCTTGAACTGAACTTCAGAAACTTAAGGGACAACTTATTTTATCAAGACCCAGACCTTATGGTGCTAAATCCCAATATATTTATCCAAGATGGACACATAAGAGCCTCCTAATCTCACCACTTCTAATGGACAGACTCAATCAACAAGTACAAACAGAACAACCTCTCTGAAAGAAATCCAAAATCTAGCTAAGCAAATAGTACACATTAGGCAAACAAAAAAATAATTATATCACCCATATAAAAATGGGACTCAGCATACCCACAACTGCTGGAAGCCAATAAAAACAAAGATGGCACCTTGGCCATTTCTCTTGAGAGAAAACAAAGAGCCTGAGTTGAGCTGATTAATAAGGTACAGTTCCTACAGAGGGTCATTTTGTAAAACTGGAAGAGGTAGCTACTTATTCTATTATATCAAAACCAATACAGAGAGTCAGGGAAAACGAAGGAACACAAAAATATGTTCTAAACAAAAAAACAATATAAAACTCTTGAAACAGACAATAAAATGAAGGTAAGTGATATACCTAATAAAGATTTCAAAATATCATAAAAATGCTCTCCAAAGTTAAAAGAACAATACACGAACAAAGTGAGAATTTCAATAAAGAGAAAATATTACAAAATACCAAACCAAGAACTGAACTGAAAAATTCAACAGAAGGATTCAAAAACAGGCTAGATTAAGTGGAAGAAAAAGAATCAAATTTGAAGTCAGGGCAATGCAATTCATTCAGTCAAAGTGGAAAAAGAATGTAGAATGAAAAAGAGAGAAGATAACTTAAGAGACTTACGGGACACCAGAGCTGACAAATACATTCATGATAGATGTCCCAGAAGGAGAAAAAAGAAAGGGGCAGAGTGCTTATTCAAAGAAATAATGGCTTAAATCTTCCCAACCTTAGCAAAGAAAAGGACATCCAGATCCAAGAAGCCTAAAGAAAAAAAAAAAAGAAGAAGCCTAAAGAATTCCATATAAGATGATTCCAAAAAGATCAACACAGAGACACATAATTAACTATTAACAGTTAAAGAAAAGGAGACCAATGAAGCCCAAAGTTAGGCAGAATGAAGGAAATAACAAAAATTGGAGTAGAAATAAATCAAATAGAGACTTAAAAAACAATAAAAAAGATCAAAGAAACTAAGAATTCGGTGTTTGAAAAGATAAACAAAATTGACAAGCCTTTAGTTAGACTCACCAAAAAAAGGGAGGGAGAACTCAAAAAAAAACTAAAAATGAAAGATGTTAAAACTGACACCACAGAAAAACAAAGGATCATAACAGACTACTATGAATGGTTAGATGACAACCAAATTGGACAAACTAGAAAAAATGGATTAATTCTTAGAAACACAACCTACCAAGACTAAATCTTGAGGAAATACAAACCTGAAAAGAATAATTATTAGTAAGGAGATTCAGTCAGTAATCAAAATCATCCCCAAGAACAAAAGTCCAGGACAAGATGGCTTCACTGACAAATTCTACCAAAAATTCCAAAAACAACTGATACTAACCCTTCCAAATTCTTCCAAAACATAGAAGAAGAGGGAACATTTCTAAATTCATTTTATGGGGCCAACATTACCCTAATAACAAAACTAGACAAGAATGTCACAAGAAAAGAACAGGCCAAATCTCTGATTAACAGAGATCCAAAAGTCCTTCAACAAAATATTAGTAAATCAAATACAGTAATACATTAGAAAGATCCTAGACCATGATCAAATGTGAATTGATCCAGGGATGCAAGGTGGTTCAACATCTACAAATTAGTCAATGTAATACACCACATTAACAAAATGAAGGATAAAAATCATATGATCATCTCATGAATGCATAAAGGGTACATGCGCACACACGCACACACGCGCGCACACACACACACACACACATATCGAAATCAAAAGAGAATGAAATCTTGCTGCTTGCAATGAAGTGGATGGAACTAGAGTATATTATGCTAATAATCAAAAAGAATGAAATCTTGCTGCTTGCAATGAAGTGGATGGAACTAGAGTGTATTATGCTAAGCATAAATCAGAGAAAGACAAATACCATATGATTTTACTCACTTGTGGAATTTAAGAAATAAAATAAATAAAATAGATGAACATAGAGGAAGAGAAGGAAAAATAAAGTAAGATAAAGAAAGAGAGGGAGGCAAGTCATAAGAAACTCTTAACTATAAGGAACAAACAGGGTTGTTGGAGGGGAGGTGAGGTGTTGGGAGTTGGAGGGAGGGGGATGGGATAAATGGGTGATGGGCATTAAGGGGGGCACTTGTTGTAATGAGCACTGGGTGTATTATGCAAGTGATAAATCACTAAATTCTACCCCTGGAACTAATATTATATTATATGTTAAGTAACTTGAATTTAATAGAATCTTGAAAGAAAAAAATCATATGGTCATCTCAATAGACGCAGAAAAAACATTTGACAAAATTCAACCTCCATTTATGATAAAAGCTCTCAACAAAGTAGATATAGAGGGAATGTACCTCAACATAATAAAGGCCATATATAACAAATCTACACCTAGTGTGTAACTCAATATGAAAAGCTAACAGCTTTTCCCCTAGATCAGAAACAAGACAAACATGCCATACTCACCACTTTTAATCAACATAGTATTGGAAATCCTAGCCAGATCAATTAGAGAAGGAAAAGGAATAAAAAAACATCCAAATTGGAAAGGAAGAAGTAAAACTGTCACTACTTGCAGATGACATGATATTCAATATAGAAAACCAACAAAAAACTTAAGACAAATTCAGTAACGTTGCAGTATAAAAAAATCAATATACAAAATCTGTTGCATCTCTATACAATAGTTACAAGCTATCAGAAAGAGGAATTAAGAAAGCAATCCTGTTTACAACTGGATCACAAAGAATAAAATACCTAGGGAAAACGTTAACCAAAGAGATAAAAGACCTTTATACTGAAAACCATGACATTAATGAAAGAAACTGAAGACAAAAATAAATGGAAAGATAATCCATGCTCACGTTTTGAAAGAATATACA
The DNA here is from genome assembly GCA_028534135.1 of Potos flavus. NCBI lineage: Eukaryota > Metazoa > Chordata > Mammalia > Carnivora > Procyonidae > Potos > Potos flavus. The sequence goes on along the minus strand of CM052896.1, from coordinate 96,639,668 downwards.
TTGTTACACTGTCCATACTGAGCAAAGCATTTACAGATATATTACAATCCATATCAAAATTTTAATGGCTTTTTTCACAAAAATAGAATAAACAACCCTGAAATTTGTATGGGACCACAAAAGACCTTGAAGAGCCAAAACAATATTGAAAAAGAAGAACAAAGCTGGAGTATTATGGTCCCCCATTTCAAACCATACATAAAAAGCTATCATAATTAAAGTAGCACAAAAAAAGACACATAAATCAATAGAACAGAACACAGTCCAGAAATAAATGCACGCATATATGGCCAATTAATTTACAACACAGGGGATAGGAATATACAATCAGGAAAGGACAGTCTCTTTAATAAATGGTGTTGGGAAAACTTGACAGCCATGTTCATAAGAATGAAACTAGATCTCTAACTCACATATACACAAAAATTAACTCAAAATGGATTGAACACTTGAACATAAGAGCTGAAACCATACAACCCCTAGAAGAAAGCAGGCAGTAAGCTCCTTAACATCAGTCATGACAATGATTTTTTTTATTCGGTATCAAAAGCACAGGCAACAAAACTAAAAATAAAACAGTGGGACTATATAAAATTGAAAAGCTTGTGCACAGCAAATTAAACCATGAACAAAATGAAAAGGCAACTTATGAAATGGGAAAAAATATTTGCAAACCATATATCTGATAAAGGGTTAATATCCAAAATATGTAAAGAACTCATACACCCCAAGAGCGGGGAAAAAAATCCAATTAATACATAAGCAAGGGAATTGAATAGACACTTTTCCAAAGAAGACATGCAAATGGCCAAAAGGTACAAGAAAATGTGCTCAACATCACTACACATTGGGGAAATACAAATCACAACCACAATGAGTTATCATCTCATAACCTGTTAGAATGTCAGCCATCAAAAGATAACAGATAACAAGTGCTGGTAATGATTTAGAGAAAAGGAAACCCATGTGCACTTTTTGGTAGGAATGTAAATTAGTGCAGCCACTATGGAGAATAGTACAGAAGTTGCTCAAAATACTAAAAATAGAACTATGATGTTGTCTAGCAATGATACTTCTGCGTATTTTGCAAAGGAAATAGAATCACTATGTTGAAGAGATATCTGTACCCCCAATTTCAGTGCAGCACTATTTACAATAGCCAACACATGGAAACAATCTGCATATTTACCAATGAATAAAAGGATAATGAGAAGTTTATATATATACAAGATTCAATTTTATATAGCCAGAAAAAAAGAATGGCATCTTGCCATTTGCAACAATATGGTGAACCTTGAGGGGATTATGGTAAGTGAAATAAATCAGAGAGAAAAATACAAATACTCTATGATTCCATTTATGTGTGGAATTAAAAAAAATTAACTCATAGAAACAAAGAAACTGTGATTTGCCAGAGATAGGGGCTGATGAGATGGGGGGGGGAAATGCATAAAGGTGGTTAAAGGGTAGAAACTTACACTGAGGGGTGCCTATCTGGTTCAGTCAGTTAAGCATCTGTCTTTGGCTCAGGTCGTGATCCCAGGGTCCTGGGATTGAGCCCTACATTGGTCTCCCTGCTCAGTGGGGAGCCTGCTTCTCCCTCTGCCTCCAACTTGTGCTTGCTCTCTCTCTCAAATAAAATCTTTAAAAATATAAGAAACTTACATTGATAAGATATGTGCTTAGGATACAATGTACAGCATTGTACGTAGAGTTAACAATACTGTTTTGTATATTTGTATATTTGAATGCTGCTAAGAAAGAATAGTTCATGAGTTCTCACAAGGAAAAAAACTGTAACTGTATGAGGTGATGGATGTTACCTAAACTTATTGTGGTAATATATGGCAATATATACATATATCAAATCACTATATTATACACTCTAAACTAACACATTGTTATAAGCTGATTATGTATCAATAAAACTGGGAAAAAATTAAAGTTAAGGGAGGTGTGAAGATACTTTCTCACCAAATAAAGATATAGAAATTATAATATTGGGACCAAATTAAAACTCCAGATCTGGAAGGCATAAAACTAACATGAAAATTTACCAGAGAAACGCAACATTAAATATGAACTGTCAGGGGCACCTGGGTGGCTTAGTGGGTTAAAGCCTCTGCCCTTGGCTCAGGTCATGATCTCAGGGTCCTGGGGTTGAGCCCCTCATCGGGCTCGCTGCTCAGCAGGGGGCCTGCTTCCCCCTCTCTCTCTGCCTGCCTCTCTGCCTACTTGTGAACTCTCTCTCTCTCTCTCTCTCTGTCAAATAAATAAATAAATAAATAAATAAAATCTTAAATAAATAAATAAATATGAACTGTCAGAAGAAAGAATTGATGAATCTGGAGATAGAGCAATGGACACTATGTAAACCAAAGAACAGAGAGAAAAAAAATGAAGAAAAAAATGGACAGGGGCTCAGGGAAATATGGGACACAACTAAAAACCACCAACATGTGTATAATGAGAATATCAGAAAGAGAAAAAGTGAAGGGAGCAGAAAAATAAAAAGAGGGAACAAGAAAAAATGGTTGAAACTTCCAAAATTTGATGTAAAACACTACGCGTCTAAGAAATTCGGCCAACTCTAATTAAGATAAACATAAAGAGATGCACACGTGGACACATCAACAACACTGAAAATGTGAAATCTCTAATTGAGGAATTAGAGAATATGGTGTCATCACATACAGTGCAATTCCAGTAAGATAAACATTGGCTTTCTCATCAGAAACAATGAAAGCTAGAACACAGTAAAAATGGATGATATAGTTAGACTACAGAAAGAAAAAACAACCTGTCAAACAAGACCTCAGTCCAATGAAGTAATATTTTTTTCTAAATGAAGGCAAAATAAAAACATTCACAAATAAGGAAAAATTGGCAGAATTTATTTCTAGGGGCACCTGGGTGGCTCAGTGGGTTAAAGCCTCTGCCTTTGGCTCAGGTCATGATCTCAGGGTCCTGGGATCGAGCCCCGCATCGGGCTCTCTGCTCAGCAGGGAGCCTGCTTCCCCCTCTCTCTCAGCCTGCCTCTCCGCCTACTTGTGATCTCTCTCTCTGTGTCAAATAAATAAATAAAATCTAAAAAAATAAAAAATAAATTTATTTCTAGCTGAATCCCCTCACAAGAAATACTAAAAAGCTTTGAGGACTGAAAGCAAATGACACCAAATAGTAATCAAAACACACACACACACACACACACACACACACACACACACACAAACAACATGAAGAGCAAAGGTTATTAAGTAGGCAACTATAAAAAAACAACATAATTGCATTTTCTCCTTTTTTCTTCATTGATTTAAAAAGCAACTGCATAAAACAGTACATATATAATTATATTGTTGGGCCTATAACACATAGAAACAACATATAATTGACAAAACAGCACAAAAGTCTTGGGAAGGAGAATGCTGCACTGAGTTAGGAAATGACACTAGATGGTAACTCGAACCCAGAAGAATATAAAGAATCAAAATGGTAAATAAGAATATTAACATAAAAAACACTATTATACACATATACACACACACGCACTTTCTTCTCTTAGTTTCTTAAAACGACATAAAACTACATAACCTAATAATAATAACAATGTTTGAATAGTTGACCCTTAAACACTATGTTTGAACTGTGCAGGTCCACTTGTAAGCAGGCTTTTTATATTACAATACTGTAAATGTATTTTCACTTCTTTATGATTTTCTTTTTTTTTTTAAGATTTTATTTACTTATTTGACAGAGAGAAAGAGATCACAAGTAGACAGAGAGGCAGGCAGAGGGAGAGAGGGAAGCAGGCTCCCTGCTGAGCAGAGAGCCCAATGCAGGGCTCGATCCCAGGACCCTGAGATCATGACCTGAGCTGAAGGCAGAGGCTTAACCCACTGATCCATCTATTTCCTTTTCCCTAGCTTCCTTATTGTAAGAACATAGTATATATAATATACATAACATACAAAAGTATGTGCTAATTGACTGCTTATATTGTAAGTAAGGTTTCTTGTCAACAATAGGCCATCAGTAAAGTTTTTGGGGAGTCACAGCAGATTTTTGATCACTAACACTCATATTGTTTCAAAGGTCACCAATATTGTTGGGATGGTAAAACATATATAGAGGAAATATGTGTAATAACTGTAGAAGAGAGGAAACAGAACTACATAGGAATATTTTCCTATCTCAATGAAACTGTTATTATAAATATGCAGAATCTAATAAGATATTTGATGTAAGCTCTAGATTAACCACTAAGAAAATATTTTTAAAATATAGTGAAAATTGTTAAAGGAATTAAAATGTTATACTATTGGAAAACTGAATGTTCGTATACAAAAGAATGAGTTTTGTCCTTACCTTATATCTTATACGAATATTAATAAAAAATGGATCAAAGGTGTAAATGTACAACCTAAAACTATAAAATTCTTAGAAGGAAACATAAGGCAAAAGCTTCATGACATTGGATTTGTCAATGATTTCTTGGATATGACCCCAAAGATATAGGCAAAGCTATGACCCAAAGATATAGGCAACAAAAGAAAAAAAAGGACAAATTGGACTTCGTTAAAATTAAAAAAAAAACAAAAAAAACCTCTGTATCAAACCATGATGTTAACAGAGTTTAAAGGCAACCAAGAATGGAAGAAAATATTTACAAATCATATATCTAATAAGGGATTACTATCCAGTATATACAGAGAATGTTTAAACCTCAACAACAAAGAAACGAACAACCCAATTTAAAAATAGGCAAAGGGGGTGCCTGGGTGGCTCAGTGGATTAAAGCCTCTGCCTTCAGCTCAGGTCATGATCTCAGGGTCGAGCCCCGCATCAGGCTCTCTGCTCAGCAGGGAGCCTGCTTCCCCCTCTCTCTCTGCCTGCCTCTCTGCCTACTTGTGATCTCTCTTCTCTCTGTCAAACAAATAAATAAAATCTTTAAAAAAATAAATAAATAAAAATAAAAATAGTCAAAGGACTTGAACAGACCTTTCTCCAAAGAAGATATACAAATGACCAATAAGCACATGAAAAGATGCTCGACATCACAAATCATTTGGGAAACTCAAATCAAATAAATGAGATACCACCTCACAGCCATTAAGATGGCTTCAGCTTAAAAAAAAAAAAAGGAAAATAATAAGTGTGGAGAGAATATGGAGAAATTGGAAACTGCATGCACTATTTATGCAAATTTTAAATGATACAGCCATTGTGGAAAATAATATGGAAGTTCCTCAAAAAGGTAAAAATAGAATTACCAAAGAATCATCCATTTTCACTTCTGGTTATATATTCAAAAGAATTAAAAGCAGGATTTGAAGAGGTATTTGTATAGCACAGTTCATAGCAGCATTATTCATAAAGTTAAAATGGGGAAGTAACCCAAGTGTCCACTGACAGATGAATCAATAAATGTGGTATATGTATTCAATGGAATATTATTCGACCTAAAAAGAAAGAAAATTTGACATAGGCTACAACACAAATGAACTCTGAAGACATTAGCTAAGTGAAATAGGCCAGTCACAAAAGAACAAATATTGTATGATTCTATTTATAGGAGGTTTCTGAAGTAGTCAATTTCTTAAAGACAGAAAGTAGAATACTCGTGGCCAACAGCAATTTCCTGAGAATTGGAGGGAGGCAAAGAATGGGAGTTACTATTTAATGAGTAGGGTTTTATTTAGAAGAGATGAAAACATTCTGGAGATAGATGATATTAACCAAACAACATGAATGTACTTAATATTTTTGGAATGTACACCTAAAAATTATTAAGATGGAAAATTTTATGCATATTTTGCCACTTTAAAAAAATTGGGCGATAAAAAAGTCAACCATTTCAGAGAATATTTTGGTATTTCCTTAAAATGCTAAACATGAAGTTACCATATGAACTACCAATTCCATTCCTTGCTATATATCAAAGAGAAAAGAAAACGTATTTCCCTACAAAAACTTTACATGAACGTTTATAACAGTATTATTCATAACAACGAAAAGTGGAAAAATCCTAAAGCCTATTAACTGATAAATGGATAAATAAAATATGGAATATACAAAGTGGCCACTTTGGAAAACAGTGTAGAGATTCCTCAAAAAATTAAAAATAGAGCTACCCTATGACCCAGCAATTGCACTACTGGGTGTTTACCCCAAAGATACAGATGTAGTGAAACGAAGGGCCATATGCATCCCCATGTTTACAGCAGAACTGTCCACAATAGCCAAAATATGTAAAGAGCCAAGATGCCCTTCAACAGACAAATGGATAAAGACGTGGTCCTTATACACAATGCTGTATTACTCAGCCATCAGAAAGGATAAATACCCAACTTTTGCATCAACATGGTTGCGTCTGGTGGAGATTATGCTAAATGAACTAAGTCAAACAGAGAAAGTCATTTATCATATGGTTTCACGTATATGTGGAACATAAGGAAGAGCATGGAGGACATTAGAAGGAAGGGAAAAATGAAGGGGGAGAAATCTGAGTAGGAGACAAGCAATGAGAGACTATGGACTCCAGGAAATAAACTGAGGGTTTTAGAAGGGAAGGGGGTAGAAGGATGGGAAAGCCTGGTGATGGGTATTAAGGAGGGTAAGGACTGCATGGAGCACTGGGTGTTATACACAAACAATGAATCATGGAACACTACATCAAAAACTAATGATGTACTGTATGGTGACTAAAATAACACAATGAATGAATGAATGAATCAATCAATCAATAATATGGCATATCCAAAGGAATAGCCTCCCAATAAAAAATAAAATCCTCCCAATAATGAAGTACTGATATATGCTATAAGATGGATGAATTTTTAAATTATGCTCAGTGAAAGAAGCCAGTCACAAAAGGACATATTTATTCATTCATGTAAAATATCCAAAATGGGCAAGTAACAGAGACAATGAGTACATTAATGATTGTCTAGGAAGGATGGGAGGGTTCTAAGAAGGAGGAATGGGAGTGGTTTCTGAGGAGATGAGAATATTCTAAAAATTTGATAGTAATAATGACTGCACAACTCTGAGAATATACTAAAAACCAGAGAAGTTATCATTTAAATGAGTGAAATGTATGATATATGATTTACACCTTTAGTAAAGAATAAGCTGTTTAAAATAAAAAAGATCCCGAGGAAAGGGAAGTCATGTGTCTAATTAGGCTCCCTACCTACCCCACCCACCCACCCCCTAAAAAGTGAAAGTATATTCACAAAGAATTAGAGGACATATAACAAACATAATTTTACCAAGTCTCATTGCCCTCAGTGACAACCAGGTCAACTAAAACACTGTGTTCAGTTCTTGCCATTACCCTCAAAATACAGCTTATTCTGGGTGGCTTTCTCAAATCTAATTATCTTGACTAAATCACTGATCTGAATAAACCAATGAAATAACTAAATTAAAAAGTTATAAATAATATACACAAAAATTATCTGATTTTACCCTTGTGGTAATATAATATACTTTACACCAGGATACATAATTGAACTTTGGACATGTTTTTAGCAATATCTGATACTCTCCCAAGCTACTGGCCTTTACAGAATTTTCCCAGAAGCAAAAAGAGAAAGTGGAATTTCATTAAATATGCTATTAGTTATTTATAGAAAAGGAAGACATTAAGATAGAACTTTATAAGGAGAAAAGAAAACTACCACCTTCTTACCTTACTTTTTAAATTATTGTCTTTTAAGAAACAAGTTATATGAAAGTTTTTGTCAAAATAAACTGTTCAGAAATACATTTGAAAATTTTGTCAGGGATCTTACTTACTTTCATCAGGAAAAAATGGAATTGTTTCTTGTCTATATCTATTCTCAGTATTCTGAGCATCAAGTACTTATAAACCCAAACCATGGGGATTAGTGAGGTTATCATTTCCTTTTGCTCCTGGAGTTAGGTCTCGTTATCTCATACACACTGACAAAGATGCTGAGCCTTATAGAGAACCAGTGTTGATCAAAATGTAAACAGAGTCATCAGGTCACCAGAGAGTACATTTTCGTACTGAACATCAACAAAGGGCTGAATATTAGAATCAGGACTAATTGAAGACAGGAAAAAATGCAGGTTTTCCCAACGTATATTGCCGATATAGACAACACACAGACAATGGTAATACAGTGTAAAAGCTACCATAGATGTTTAGATAATACATAGGAAGAGCACACAGTAGATCATAAAGGGTAGCAAGGAGAAAAAAACACCAGGTCAATCAGCTCAACCAGTTGATTTAATGCTTAAATGCATTACCTACGTTAAAAAAAAATTAAGCTTTCTTTAAACTTAACTTTCATTTGATTTCTCTTAGAGGGGAAAAAAAATATTAGGGTACTTACAGTTTACTATGCTGTTTAGGTAGTAGTAGAAAGAGCAGCAAGGGCTGGTCTCCTTGAAATTATTGCCCAAAAGTCTAGCATTAGGGAGATTTTCCCAGCTGGGTAGAGGTAATTTAATTCTCTGTAATCTCTCAAAGAATAGTATTTTATAATTTTTTAAACTCTCAAAATATCTCTAAAGGAAACGACTAGTATGTCCTACCTTTCCTTTTGTCATTTTCTTCCTAATTTGGGCTGTGTCACAAGCAGGTGTTTCTTAAGAAGCTCATTAGGGAAGCATACTTTTGCAAACTTTTTATTAGCAATTCTCTTTACCTCCCTATTTGGTTGTCTTCCCATCCCAGAGCCAGAAATTTTCCACTGAAAAACCCATAGAAGAGTTCATATAGTGGACTCAACTGCCATTATTCTGTTGAGGTTATTGCTTTATAGGTGTTAAATCTCACTCTCAGTCTCACTTTTAGTTTCTGTAGTCTCACTTTTCAGATACCAACATAAACCAAAACAAAGAAAAACAGAAATTGAGGAGAAAAAGACAGAGAGATGATAGATAAAACCTTATTGCAAGAGAACAATTAAAATGATCAAAACTCATACATCTATAGATCATACAGAAAAAAATATTTCCAAACATTTTAATGTCAGTGCCAAGAGGCAGTCATCATATTTTTCCCTAAATTTTCCCCAGTCATTTTTCAAAATTTTATTTATGTATTTCACAGGAGAGAGGGAATGAGCACAAGCAGGGGGAGTGGCAGGCAGACTGAGAAGGAGAAGCAGGCTTCCCAGTGAGCAGGGAGTCCAATGTGGGGCTGAATCGCAGGACCCTGATATCATGACCTGAGCCAAAGGCAGCCTCTTAACCAACTGAACCACCTAGGTGCCCCAGTCATATTTTCGACAAACTTAGGAAACAAATTAAATCAAATGACAAGTCAAGTCATTGTGCTATACATCTTAAAATTATATAGTGCTATATGGCAATTATATCTCAATAAAACAGAGAAAAATAAAATAAAATACAGTGATAACAAAGCCAAGAAAGTCAAAACTAAGGCAGGAAGTGGAAAGAGCACAATGCTTCATTGTCAGGTAGCCCATAACCATGCAGTTTTAAGAGCTGAGATAAATCACAACTCAAATGAGCTTTAATTTTCACATCTCTACATTGACAGAATTAAACTTATTGAATATGTCTCTGTGTAGGAAAGAAAATTTCAAAAGCAGTGTGGCAAACAGATCCTAAGGTGATCTCCAATGATCCCATCTCCGGGTGTTCACACTTTTGTGTAATCTCCTCCCCTTGAGTGTGGGTAGAACCTGTGACTTGCTTCTAACTAAAAGAATAGAGCAAACCTGACACTATATCACTCCAATGATCAGAACATTCCATCCCAAAGCAAAATAATACACCTTCCTCTCGAGTGCACATGGAATATTCTCCAGAATAGGTCACATACTGGTTCACAAATCAGGTCTCAACTGGTACCAAAAGACTGGGATTATTCCCTGCATGTTCTCAGACCATAATGCTTTGAAACTTGAATTCAATCACAAGAGGAAATTTGGAAGGAACACAAATACGTGGAGGCTAAAGAGCATCCTATTAAAGAATGAATGGGTCAACCAGGAAACTAAAGAAGAATTTAAAAATTCATGGAAACAAATGAAAATGAAAACACAACTGTTTAAAATCTTTGGGATGCAGCAAAGACAGTCCTAAGAGGGAAGTATATAGCACTACAAGCCTTTCTCAAGAAACAAGACTTCAAATACACAACCTAAGTAGCTGGAGAAAGAAGAGCAAATAAAGCCTAAGCCCAGCAGGAGAAGAGAAATAATAAAGATCAGAGCAGAAATCAATGAAATAGAAACCAGAAGAACAGTAGAACAAATCAACAAAACCAGGAGCTCTTCCTTTAAAAGAATTTATAAGATTGATAAAACACCTGGCCAGACTTATCAAAGAGAAAAGAGAAAGGACCCAAATAAATAAAATCATGAATGAAGGAGGAGAGATCACAACCAACACTGAAGAAATACAATTATAAGAACATACTATGTGCAACTATATGCCAACAAATTAGGCAATCTGGAAGAAATGGATGCATTCCTAGAAACATATAAACTACCAGAACAGAACCAGGAAGAAACAGAAAACCTGAACTGACTGAAATTGAAACAGTAATCAAAAAATATCCCAACAAGCAAGAGCCCAGGGCCATATGGCTTACTAGGGGGAATTCTATCAAACATTTAAAGAAGAATTAATACTCATTCTCCTGAAAGTGTTTCAAAAAACTGAAATGGAAGGAAAACTTCTAAACTCTTTCTATGAAGCCAGCATTACCCTGATCCCAAAACCAGACAAAGAGCCCACCAAAAAGGACCAATATCCCTGATGAACATGGATGCAAAAATTCTCACCAAAATACTAGCCAATAGGATCCAACAGCACATTAAAAGGATTACTCACCACGACCAAATGGAATTTATTCCTGGGCTGCAAGGTTGGTTCAACATCCACAAATCAATGTGATACACTACATAAATAAAAGAAAGCACAAAAACTGTATAATCCTCTCAGTGCAGAGATGCAGAAAAAACATTTGACAAAGTACAGCATTCTTTCTTGATTAAAACTCTTCACAGTGTAGGGAGAGAGAGCACATCCCTCAATATAAAATATACCTATGAAAAGCCCACAGGAAATATTCTCAGTGGGGAAAAACCGAGAGCTTTTCTCCTAAGGTTAGGAACACGGCAGGGATATCTACCATCACTACCGCTGTCCAACACAGTACCAGAAGTCGTAGCTCAGGAATCAGACAGCAAAAAGAAATAAAAGACATCCAAATCAGCAAAGAAGTCAAACTCCCACTCTTTGCAGATGATATGATACTCTATGTGGAAAACCCAAAAGACTCCAACCCAAAATTGCTAGAACTCATACAGGAATTCAGCAACATGGCAGGATAAAAAAATCAATGCACAGAAATCAGTTGCATTTCTATACACTAACAATGAGACAGAAGAAAGAGATGTTAAGGAGTCAATCCCATTTACAACTGCGCCCAAAAACAAAAGATACCTAGGAATAAATCTAACCAAAGAGGCAAAGTATCTGTACTCAGAAAATTATAGAATACTCATGAAAGAAATTGAGAAAGACACAAAGAAATGAAAAATGATCCATGCTCCTGGATTAGAAGAATAAATATTGTGAAAACGTCTATGCTAACCAGAGCAAGCTACACATTCAATGCAATCCCTATCAAAATACTATCAAGTTTTTTCACAGAACTGGAACAAATAATTGTACAATTTGTATGGAACCAGAAGAGACCTCAAATAGCCAAGGGAATATTGAAAAAGAAAGCCAAAGCTGGTGGCATCATAATTCCGGACTTCAAGTTTTATTACAAAGCTGTAATCATCAAGACAGTATGGTACTGACACAAAAACAGACCTAGAGATCAGTGGGACAGAATAGAGAACCCAGAAATGGACCCTCAACTCTATCGTCAACTAATCTTTGACAAAGGAGGAAAGAGCCTCCAATGGAAAAAAGACAGTCTCTTCAACAAGTGGTGTGGCGGAAATTGGACAGCCACATGCAGAAGAATGAAACCAACTTTCTTATTACACCATACACAAAAGTAGAGACAAAGTGGATGAAGGACCTAAATGTGAGACAGGAATTCATCAAAATCCTTGAGGAGAACATAAGCAGCAACCTCTTCGACCTCAGCCACAACAACTTCTGGCTAGACCTGTCTCCAAAGGCAAGGGAAACAAAGGCAAAAATGAACTATTGGGACTTCATCAAGATAAAAAGCTGTAGCAGAGCAAAAGGAACAGTCGACAAAACCAAAAGACAACAGACAGAATTGGAGGAAATATCTGCAAACGACATGTCAGATAGAGGGCCCATATCCAAAATCTACAAAGAATTAATCAAACAACACCCAAAGAACAAATAATCTAATCAAGAAATGGGCAGAAGGTATGAACAGACATTTCTCGATCCAAATGGGCAACAGACATGAAAAAATGCTCAACATCACTCAGCATCAGGGAAATGCAAATCAAAACCACAATGAGGTATCACCTCGCACTTGTCAGAATGGCTAAAATTAGCAAGTCAGGAAATGACAGATGTTGACGAGGATGTGGAGAAAGGGGAACCCTCTTACACTGCTGGTGGGAATGCAAGTTATTGCAGCCACTCTGGAAAACAGTATGGAGTTTGCTCAAAAAAGTTGAAAATGTAACTACTCTACAACCCAGCAATTGCACCACCCCAAAGATACAAACGTAGTGATCCAAAGGGGCACCTGCACCCCAATGTTTATAGCAACAATGTCCACAATAGCCAAACTATGGAAAGAGCCCAGATGGCCATCGACAGATGAACAGGTAAAGAAGATGTGGTATATATTTACAATGGAATATTATGCAGCCATTAAGAAAATGAAATCCTTCCATTTGCAACATCATGGGTGGAACTAGAGGGTATTATGCTAAGTGAAATAAGTCAATCAGAGAAAGATAATTATCATACGCTCTCATTGATATGTGGAATTTAAGAAACAAGGCAGAGGATCATAGGAGAAGAGAGGAAAAAAAGAAGCAAGATGAAACCAGAGAAAGAGACAAACCAAAAGAAACTCTTAATCTTAAAAACAAACAGGGTTGCTGGGGTGGGGGGTAGAGGGATGGGATAACTCGGTGATGGACACTGGGGAGGGTAGGTGTTGTAATGAGCACTGGGTATTATATGAGACTACTGAATCACAGATCTGTACCCCTGAAACAAATAATACATTATATGAAGAAAGAAAGAAGAAAGAAAGAAAGAAAGAAAGAAAGAAAGAAAGAAAGAAAGAAAGAAAGAAAGAAAGAAAGAAAGAAAAGAAAAGAAAAGAAAGAAAGACTACAGATATACTACCAATATCCAATTGAGATCTATTTTAAAAAAATAACAATTTTTAACAATGTATACATTCTTTTTTAAATTAACAACTGAAAAACAGTACAGTAGACCTCTCTTAGTTTAACCACTCTTTTTTTCTGAGACGACCTTCTCTCTCATTTAATTACAATGTCCTACCATTCTAGCCACAGGTATCTGTCCCATGATTAATCGACCAAGATAGATTGCTACAGTGATTGGCTGATGTCACATGACCAAATTAACCAGATTAACAGAATCAGAATTCTTCCATGGAATTTTACATTTCAGAACTGGAAGTGAAGAGAGATCATGGAGCTAGAAGAAAGGAAATTAGAGTCAGTTAGCAGCTATCTTCCTGGTTTCATGGAGAACTCACTGCCATAAGTGAGACTAAAGTCAAGAAAGACAAAAAGATGATGGCAAATGGTGACAAACCAACTCAACTGCACAAACTCCTTAAATCTATTATTTGGGGTTTCCATACCTGACCTGGGTTTTAAGCTTTCCTGATTCCACGAGAAGTACATAGTTACGTAAGCCTATCAAGCCCAATTTTGTTTTTTAAATTACTTAGGTTTCTGTAAATAAGATAATCTACTGAATAAAATGATACATTATTTATTGCATTTAAAAATTCTAATACTGGGGACATCTGGGTGGTATCAGTCGGTTAAGTGTCCAACTTTTGATTTCAGCTCAGGTCATGATCTGAGTTATGAGATGGAGACCCACATGAGATGCCATGCTCAGTGTGGCGTCTGTTTGAAATCCTCTCTCTCCCTCTCCCTCTGCCCCTTCTCTTGCTTACTCTCTCACTCTCTAAAAATAAGTGAATAAACAAATAAATAAATTCTTTTAAAAAATTCTAATATTGTTATTTGTCAGGTAGCCAATTCAGATATTGTCCATCTTTAATCATATGGTCCTTGAGTATAAGAATAATGTCTGTTAAACCTAATTCTGAAGAACTTAATACAAATATCTAGTAGTGCTTTCTGATTAATAAATTCTAAAATGAATGAACCCACAAAAAAATTAAACATACATTTTCAGCAATGTTTGGAATGATAGAAATGAGGGGAAGTCTTCTAAAAGCAAATTAAAAATCCAAAGTCTCTGGATTTGCAGTTCTGACATAGAACATAGTACTGTAATATTATTCTACAACCCTAGATTAAGCTGTATTCTCCCAATATATAATTTACAGACTAATAAATATATAATCCAAAAAAGAAACTGATTAAAAATGATAGTAACTTACATTTAGAGATAGAATTACAAAGATAATTTTGGTAGCTGTCTTAGATTAACAGAACTATTGGAAGCAGAGCAAAATGAATGATCAGTAACGTTTAAACAGCTATCATTAAAAAAATGCATTTTCACATCAAATGAATTTATCTTCAGAGAAACAAAGGATAACAATATAAAAATGCTTGTATTTGTTTAATAAACATTAAAGGTCTCAGAGATACTGTAAAAATGAAATTTAATAAATAGACCATAAAAAACATTAACTAAATTCATCTACCTGAACATGTGGTATGAGAATATACAGCTCCACAGAAAATAACCACTTCAAAAACCACTGTTTATCCTCTGCTGACTGGCAGTTTTAAGAAATTCAATTCACCATAGCAACCTGTCTTAACACCAGCAGATAAGTACAGGCTATATTTAGATATGATTGCTTTCCAGACGGCAATCCTGTCTTTCCTTCACATTTAATGCCATGATCCAGAGGACCAAAATATCACTCAATCAGAATGTAGTGTGAAGTCAATTATATTCAGGGGGATACAGCTATGTTTCAGAACCATGAAAAGAAGTTTCCATCAAAAATGGTAAGATTTTTAAAGAAGTACATTAAGGTAAATAAAATTTTCATGTCTAAAGGATTTACCATCAGATACAACTATTTTGTTCAATTTTATCTATGAAATCCTGTTATTAAGCACTAATCATCTATAATATCAAAATATATTTCAACTAGCATGCTGTTATTATTTTTTAATTACTATGCTGCATTTCCAATGTGGCATTATCTAACTAAAAAAGTGACTTCTTTTACACAAAAGCAATTCTTTACAGATGAGGTATAACAAGAACTGTAGTAATACAAGGCAAGTAATACAATACAATACAAGGGAAATGAATTGATTAAAATGCTATTACAAAAATACCATGGACATATTTACAATTCAAAATCTTCATAATGATAATGAAAGGGAATAAGTTTTATACAGTTTACTGCACAATATGCCAAAGTTCATGACAGTCAGACATTTTTCTTTATTCTCTGGATGACTTCCACTGAAATCATTAAAAAGACAAAATGTAAAGAAGTAAGTGAAGTTCAATTAAAAATACCAAGAACATATCACATCACACCCATTACAATTGTACTATCAAAAAACAAAAAAAAACACAAACAAACAGAAAAAAATGAGAATTGGTGAGGAAGTCAAGAAATTGGAAACTTGTGCACTATTGGGGGGGAATATAAAATGGTGCAGTCACTATGGAAAAAAAAGTATGGCAGTTCCTCAAAAATTAAAATTGAATTACCATATGATACAGAAATTCTGCTCCTGTACATACAACCAAAAGAACTGAAAGCAGGGTCTCAAAGAGATATTTGCACATTCATGTTCATAGCACTATTATTCACAATAGACAAAAGCTAGAAGCAATCCTGTGTCCCACTGATGGATGAATAGATAAACAAAATGTGGTGTACATATCCACCACCATTCTGTGGTTTGATATGTGGGTATCTGGTGGATATCCAACAGAATATTAGCCTTATATATCCATATATCCAACAGAATATTAGCGAGCCTTATAAAGGAAATTCTTACACATGCTACAACATGGGAGAATTTCCTTAGGACTATTATGCTAAGTGAAATAAACCAGTCACAAAAAGACAAATTCTGCATGATTCTACTTATGTGAGATTTCCACAGAAGTCAAAATCATAGACAAAGAAAGTACAACAGTAGTTGCCAAAGAGTAGCAGAGGGATGGGGAGTAATTATTTAACGGGTACAGAGCTGAAGTTCTGTAAGATGAAAAATATCTAGGGATAGACTGCATAATAGCCTGTATATACTTAACATTACTGAACTGTACACTTAAAATTGGTTGAGATGGTGAATTTTATGTTATTTTTATTTTATGACAGTTAAAAGAAATACTGAGAAAACTGACAAGAAAAAGCATTCCTTGATCCATAACATAATTTAGCTAGGATTGAGAATTAAGATCTATTTGATCATCCTTTTTTATAAATCACAAGAGGTTATAAATTGGTAATAGATTTTCAAAATCTGGGTATCACTGAAACAATTGAAAATATACTGAGTACCATAGAGAGGAAAAAAAAAAGACTGACATATTTGTCATGTTGTACAAAATTCTCAAAGAATATAAACTTTCCCTGTTTGACTATAAAGAAAATTACTAGTATCCTGCATTATAAATTACATTTCTAGTGTCAAGAATTCTGCTATGAATTAAATGACTCTTACTATATCTGACTTACATAACACATATCTACGATGGTCCTAAACTTCAAAGGATTTCTGCAAATTAAACAAGACACACCCACCTATACCACACACATCATCAGTATCAACACAATGAATAGTACAAACAGGTGTTCAATTCTGTTATCCCCTTTCATTCTTTAGTTATTTTTCCTCTTTTGATACTTAAACAGCTTTAATAATTTATATAACTGTTTGAGTTCAAATAATTATTTGTGTTAAATGGTGTATAAGTAAGCAATAAGAAATCTAAAGTATAAATATGGTAATATGTTTTATTTTTCATCTTCAGCATACAGTCAATGGGGATTTAAAAGTATTTTTGAGCATTACCTCTATAAAGAACACAACTAAATATAACTTAAAGAATGTTATATACAGTATTTCATTTGCACATAAGTCAACTCTCTAGCATAAATAATAAGCAGCATAAATGATTTTTGTAATTTAAATAGCTTGCATCCCTCAACTTAAAGAGAAAAAATTAATTTATCATGCTAGAGAATAACTTCCTATATGTATGAAAAGTATATATCACATTGGATATGTTTCTAATATGGTGGAACATCAAGTTAAATTTGACAATGCTTTTCAATTTGCCATTGAGAAACCACAAGTAAAACAAGAGGTCTTACAACACAATGGAACATATACACACAGCAAAGGAAATCAATCTTAAAATACTTAAAATCATAAACATAAGATGAACTTTTAAAACAGATAAAATTGTTCATTTTGAAATGTAACACACATGCAAATTACTAATGCAAACAAAACCTTAGACACATTCATCAGCAAGAAATGAATGTCAAAATCCTCTACTTGGTCTTACACTTCACACCTACAGGATTGTGATAGAAAAAATTATTCTCAGAATAACTACCAAAGAGGAGAGCTTCTTAGGTATCACCTTTACCTCAATCTTCCTACAAGTTAAATTTTGCTCTCATTGTTAAAACAGCTCAAAATTTAGTAGTAGGGCCAGAACGTCTTTCTTAGGGATTCACAACGTTCTCATCTTTTTCCTCTCATGGCATCAGTCCATCATGTTCTTACAACATAGGTCACTCAGATCATTCAAGCCCAATAATTAGTTTTACCATACAATGGAAGCAAAATCTTGGGGAGTGTAGCATACACAGTCTAGATAAACAACAGAGGACCTATCACATTATTCTATTAGCTTGACGCAGATTTAAAAGTATCAGTCACTTTTTGTTCTGCCTTTTCATTATCCCTTAAAACTTCATTCATTTATAGACACATACTAACATGGACACACATACCACATTTGATTTGTTTTTGGTTTTTTATACTTTCTCCACATACTATGTACTACTCTGAGTGTCAATACTGACAAGATAGCCTGGCTTCTCTTCAGCTTATTTTTTCCTTCTCTCTTTATCCTGTCTTCCTTTTGAATAGTCTTAGCGATTCTAATACTTAATTTTTCTTTACACATCAACTCCTTTCAGCATTAGCAGCTCAGAAATCTGGAGTATTTATCAAATGCCAGTTATTTCTTTAAGCAGCAGATTTTTTTACTGTAAAGACATTATTATTTCTGACATATTTTCAACTCAATGTTGCAACATAAACAATTCAACTCCATATTGAACCATGTAGTATACATGAATCAATGAATAAACAGTAAAGATTTTTGTCAGGAGTTTGGGACAGAAGAGAAGTAAATGACTTTAAGAAAAAAAATCCATACCTATAAGGTATGTACTAAGTGAATATTGTTATAGAATAATAACTCAGAATAAAGTATTTTCCATCATAACAACTGAAAAAAATAATTAATTCCTACACTAGGCATTTCCTTCCTTTAAGAATTTTGCTAAGGAAGAAATGCTAAAATATGAATTAGAGTCATTAATAGTACATTTTGACAATTCTTAATTAAAAAAAGTTCTTTCTAAGTGGCAAAGGCAAAAACGAATTCTCACTAAATTTTTACATTCAAGACTAATGCCAAAAGACTAATGCTAAGTTAAGAGAATGATGCTAAAGTAAGATATCTGCTATTTCAAAACAGAGATTCAGAATTTTCTCCAACCTATATAGTAGTGATCTCAGGGAAATTTTTCTTAAAATACTAAGATTAAATTTAAAATTTAATGCTAGGTTGCATAATGAATATTATTCTACATTCTGGGAAGAAGTACCAAATGCTCTCAGAACACTATAACTCATTGTTATAATCAGTTATTCAAGTATAATTCTCCATAGCTTTTATATCATTAAAGTCTAGATGAACACATTTTTTCCACAAAGACTACATAATACAGATAAATAATACTGTTGTGACCAAAATTATACCTTCAAATAATACAATAATGGAATAATTTATGTTATTCATTCAAACGGATGAAATCTTTCAAAAACAATTATAAAGTTTCCTCCTATATCTATAAGGAAAATAGAATTCTTCATGCAAATAAATGTTATTTGACATTAATTTAATAGGAATACTTATATCAAGTTAAAGAGCAGTTATATTCTTGATTAAATATTTATAGGACTGAAAGGACAACTGCCAATTTTCAGTACAATAAAGATCATGGAGAAAAAATACTGACATTTCTTTTGAGTGAGGAAAAGAGAAACAGATTAAAAAAAAATTGACAGAATTGAGTTTAGAAGTTCATTTCTAAATTAAGATTCAGTCATTTTCAAGATTCTGTATCTTGTGACTACATTTTTTCAAATGACTAGGAAATCATTGAAGAATCAATATCCTTCAGATTCAACACATGCTTGTGTTTTATTCCTTGTAAAATACTCAATGAATTACTAGTAAAATGTGTGGGAGTGTACATTATATATGATGTGAAAGATTGATTTCCTGTTATATTTTACTGAAAGCATTACATACATCATTAAAGGAAGCACCTGCCAGTACTCGATTTTCTTTTCTACGCTGCCTAAAGCTTAACTAGTCTTGATTTTTTTTAACAAAAGTGATCCTACCAAGAGAGTATGTTCATATAGAAGATAGGATCCATAATTTATAGTAAATATAAAATTATAAAAAATTAATTCACAAAATAAAAAAAGAAAGTGACAGTAAGAATATTAAAAATTGAATCCTATAAAACTCTTCAAAAATTTTTCCTTATAAAGCTTTCTAATTAAAATATTAAATGTATTCTAAATATTCAAGCATATTATGAATAATTATTTTATATTAAAATTGTACTTATAAGTATTATAAGTTATCAAAAAGCTTAAAATTGATGTGAACAAATTTAATTAAACCTTTCCCAGCAAATGAATTATTCATCATCTTCTCTACCCAGTATCTACTGCCACATTGGCAAGAAATCATCAGCCATTAGTAATGACTCCTTGAAAGTTGATCATTAGTCATAATGCTATCTCTTCTTCTAATATCTATTTCTAAAAAGAAACTATTCTATACCTTCATTTCTATTGAAACTGTTGGATGTCCTTCCCTATATGTAATACAAATTGCTAGAAAAGAAAAACTTACTCAACATTAAATTAGTTCTCAGTTACAAATCTTTTGAAAAAAATCACATTATAGTTTTAAATTATGCTTAGTATTGAAAACCGTATACTCACAAAGAAGGATCTTGTACGAGATCTTTGAGATTTATCCCACTGCGATCTTCTGCAAGATTCCTGAAGCAACTATCACTCACTACACAGAAAAGGGGGAGAGAAAAAGAAAATTAATTTTTGCTCACATTTTATTTCAATTACTACCAACAAAATGGAATTTTAAATTAAAATTGGCTCTCTGGATAGGATTTTTCCAAAGATTAATGTTAATCAATTTCTGGCCCTAATAGATTTAGCAACAAATATTAATATTCAATATCAAGCCAATAATCTAAGCATACAAACTTTATTCAAATGCAACATATAAAAGAGTAAACATGTGGGTCAAAATTTTGTTCTTACTTTCATAAGACTAAATTACCAGGACATAGTGGCAACTCACCGCTTCCACAAATAGAAAAAAAAAAAGACAAGTTGTCCCCCCAAATTATATTTCCCCCCCAATTATATTTTTAAAGATATTAGACAGCAATGTGAGCTAATAAGAATAAACTAGGAGAAAAGTGATATCTATTTTTAGGTACACTGAGCCTCCTATTGTTTTCATTTCCGGGAGAATTTGGCACTTTAAGCTAAGAGTCAGAAAGAGGGACACTACTAGAGAAAAGAAAAACCAGCATAGTTCTTGATGGTTCACAGGCTGGCATGACAGACTGAAATCCTACAGAAACCTAAGAAATCCTATGAAAGCCATTTTCTGCTGGAAGATCTGCTGAGGGCTAGGACAACACAAGAGGGTTTGGAATGAGATGGAAAAAAATGGGCCAGAGGGCAAATAATGTTTTCTATAGTGCTAAGGTGATTAGGAGTCAAAGTCACACTACAACAGGCAGAGTCTACCACTTTCAGTGTATAATTTCAGCGGATCTCCCCTAAAGAAAACATTTGCTCTCAACCAAAAGCAAGGGGGGCAAGAGGGGTGAGTAAAAGGGGGCAGAACTAAAAAGGTATAGTAAAACTTCTCACAGTTTCACAGTACATAAGAACAAAGTCACATCAGAAATATCTGCAACACAAGTTTTATCTGTAAAGACATTTAAGACCAGATGTAGACTAAGTATATCTAAAGCTTTCACTCTAACTACCTAGCTCAATTTGAAGTTGAGTTAAAGTGATTGGCACTTAACACTTAATAACATTTATATCAATTTCTTTGATCTTATAATAAACAGTATCTGGGGGTACCTGGATGACTCAGTGGGTTAAGCCTCTGCCTTCAGATCAGTTCATGATCTCAGGGTCCCGGGATCAAGCCCCACATTGGGCTCTCTGCTCAGCAGGGAGCCTGCTTCCCCCTCTCCCTCTGCCTGCCTCTGCCTACTTGTGATCTCTCTCTCTGTGTCAAATAAATAAATAAAATCTTTAATAAATAAATAAATAAATAAATAAACAGTATTTGGTGTACGACAAAAATTACTACAAAGTATAGAAAAGGACCCAAAATGTGACTAATAATGAAGAGAAAAATTACATATTTGATATATGTATACCATATGTATATACACCATATACATACACATACATCTATATATATAAACACATACGTATATATACATAGATAGAGAGACAGATAGATAGGTACTGACCCACAGATGATACACAATCAGAAGACAATAACTTTATGAAAATTTAAACTTTCAAAAAACTTATTTAACATAAGTTGAAGATACAGAAAAATGTTCACAGTAGATGAAAGAAGGGAATTTCATCAAAAAATTAAAAGCTATGAAAAAGAATCAAATAGTAATTTTAGAGCTGAAAAATATAGTATTTGAAATTAAGAAATCAGTGGATGAGTTTTATAGATGACTCAACACAAAAACACAGGATTTGTGAACTTGAAGAGGTCAACAGAAAACATCCAAACTGAAGCAAAGAGGTAAAAAACATAAGTGAAAAGAATAAAGCAAAAGAAACACGGGAATCAAACAGCTCAATGTCACTGTAGCTGAGGAGAGAGAGAGTGGGGCAAAAGCAGTATTTACAGAACATCTGAGAAAATTCCAAAACTGATTCATTGCACTAATTCACTGACTCGGGGAGTATACCCAAGCCCACACTGGAAAAAGTAAAATAAAACAACACCAGCAGACAAACTGCTGAAAATAAAAGATGATAAGAAAATCTTAAAAACAACCAGGAGGAGAAAAAGGACACATCATTGTCAAAGGAAAAACAGTAAAACTGATGGCTGTATGCGACATAAACTATGGAATCCAGAGTATGCGACATAAACTATGGAATCCAGAAAACAATGGAAAGCTTTGGTTAATATGCTAAGGGAAAACTCAAAATCTTAAAGTCTAGACCTTGATAAAATATCATCCCAAAATTAAAAGCAAAATAAAAACTTTACATATATAGTATTTTTGTATTTATTACCATAAATATTAAATGATAGGTTATTTTCTATTTCAGTTTAACAATTTTATTCTATGTATCTTAAAGTGTCATTTCCAACCTGCATATGAAACAAGAAGAATATGACATTCACCTTATTCCTTTCAAAGATCCATTACCTAGTATTTTATTTGGATTTTATATTCCCTTTTTTTATAGAGTCCCTCAAAATTATAAATCTGGATCTCTCTCTGAAATAAATGATAATACATATAAACAATGAAGCTATAAAAACATTTGAAGTTAAAAAGTTTGGATTCTTTTTTATTAATTCCCAAAAGATATTTCCCATGTTTTACAATTTTTGCAATGAGTGGAAAATTTTTGACTAATATATAATTTTCATTCCATATTTAGCAGACACTCCTCTCAACCTGTTGATTTAAGACAAATTTCATGCTTTTCATAATTTTAATATAAATTCTCTTTATTACACCACTTTCTGAGTAGGGCCAAAAGGAAAAAACTAAAATGTTGGCACACTGTAAGAAAAGTTGGTTTCCTGTTGAGTGTAACTAAAATTGAAGCTATAATATATCATAAAATTTGTTCTCAAAAGTTTCTTGCCCAATTTGGCAAATATGAGACCTTAATTATAAACTTCAAGAGCCTGAAAGTTTTGCAGGCTTAATTAAAATGGAATAAACCTTTGCTCCTTTAAAGGCTTGCTAGTCAGCTATCTGTGAAATGAATTTTGCTAAGGAAGGCACTTCTCTAAAATTCATGTTCCATCCAACTTTTAAGTTAAAAACAAAGCAAGAAATGGCAATAGTCTCTTAACAAAATTTCTAAAACTTCAGCTGTCTAACAATATATATTACAGTTAAAACTTTTTTCTCACCAACATGAACAAGTTTTCTTTTTAAATTATAAATAGGAATATGGCAGTTTTAAGAAGTAAACATACTCATTTTTTTGTATGTAAATGCATTGAAATCTAGACATTTGGGTCACCATATTTTACTGTTTTTTTACCCTCCCTCCCCAATATATGATGACTACAGGAACTACTATGCTCCTCACTCCACTAATAAAAAGTTGTCAACATGTCATCACAAAAATCAGATAAAATGGGAGAAATTACAATAGGAATATGTAGTCAAACTTTATGGTATTAACATGAAAATTATAATCTTTCCTTCAGTTTATTTTATATTGATATAATAATTAACTTGAAAGTATACAGAGAAAAATTATAAATATTAGTAAGCTTAACTCTTTACCAGAGTTCCTATCCAATCAAATGCATTTTTTCCTGTAAATGTTCATCATTTGGATCTATAATCAAGACAATAATTGAAATTCATTATATGTTAAGCATTTCATATTTATTATCTCACTTAATCTTATCATTCAATGATAAGCCTATCTGTGTCACCATTTTACAGATGAAGATTCTAAAGCATGGGGAGATTAACATCTTTCTATGGATCATATAGCTAATAAATAGCAGTACTGGGAAAATCTAGAAGCTGTTAACTCCAGGGGTTGTACTCTTAACCACTATACTATTTAGACCAGAGTTCTCATCAATCACACATATATTCTGAATTCTCTTACATTTCCATAACTTCAAATCACATACAAGTTACACAATTAAAATTCATTAAAAGACCATAAATTTCAACTCAAAGCATTATTAAAGAATTACAGTTTTTAAAGTGGAATTAAACATTACAGATCTTCTAGTTAAGTGGTTAACTGTGTTTCACATCTCATGGATTCTGTGGAGGTGTCTCAGAACAATGACATTCCTTTTCCCCTTTCAGCTAAAGAGGTCTGTTTTTATTTGCTTATACATTAGATTGCTTTAAAATTATATTTGCAAAAATCTACCAAAGAAATTTTTACAGAAGTTGAAATACACATACATACATACACCTCAAAACAGTATTAATTCCGCTCATCATTATATTATAGATGAGAATCCCATTTTGCCTATGGTCAGCAAAAGACAGCATTCGAACTCATTATATACTTAGAAATATTTAAAATGGATCCATAAAGGGTTTTTAGCTAATCATAAACACCTTTTTTTGGTATATATTCCTCTTTTTTTTCTGGTCCACAATCAAAGTAATAACTGACATTCATTATGTGCTAACAATTTATGCTCATTTTCCCACTTACATACATTATGTATAATCAATATGATCTCTGCTAAAATCCTTATATTGTATAAGTCCTACTATTATGGATTATTCAATCTGATTATTAGGAACTATAGTATAAAAGAACTAGCCATCTCTTTCTTTTAGGATGACATATATATTCTATCTTGCTCTGGTCAGGAAGGATTTTCCTATAACAAAAGAACTGCTAGCCTCAAAAATTCATGTTTAAAATAGACCATGGTAGGAATTCAGTACTTAACTGATTGTATTATCCATGTTTATGAACATGAAAATAAGACACTATTTGAAAATTTCCAGGATAACAGTAAAAACAGATCCAATTTAAAATTCATTCATTCGGTAGTTTCAAAATACCCAGTGAAATAAAATCCCAAAGAAATGGTCCTGTGAAAACAATAGGTAATTAAAATAAAGTGTAAGTTTATATAATCTAGAGGTTCCAATTAATTTATTCAGTTAGATTTAACAATAAAACAATAGTTTACAAACACAGAAAAAGATAAAAATACTGATAAGTGTCTCAAAAAATACATATTTGAATATGAAAAAGTTAAAACATAGTTCTTAGAAACATTACAAATTTTTCTTAAAAATCTACCCTTCTATGATCACACTGTGGAAGTTAAATGTTTAATGGGAAAATGTCCATATGCCATGATTTTAAAATATCACCAAAAAAACTGAGCATGCTACTTGTTTTATTCTAAACATATATAATAGCTGACATAAGAAAAATTAGACTGATTCCAGATTCTTAGTCACATTTTTCAAGATAAGTCTCTGTATTTTCTTTTCTGTTATTTAGATAAAATTCACATAACACAAAATTCACCATCTTATTTTTTTAATTTTTTTATATATATCAAAATTAACCATTTCAAAGTGTACAGTTCAGTAACATTTGGTACATTCACAATGTTGTGTGATCACTACCTTTATTTCCAAGACTTCTTCATCATCCCAAGAGAAAACCGGCTATCCATTAAACAGCAAGGCCCCATCTTCCCCTTCCCCTTATCCCTGGCAACCACAAATCTGTTTTCTCTCTCTATGGATTACTTATTCTGGATATTTCATACAAATGCAAGCATATAACATGTAATTTTTTTAATTCTTTCGCTTTCCATATTTTCAAGATTCATCCACGTTGTAGCACATATCAGTACTCATTCCTCAGATGACTGAAAAATATTCCGTTGTATGTAGGTCTGACTTTTGTCTATCCATTCATCCTTTGTTGGCCATTTGGGTTGTTTCCACCTTTTGGCTATTGTGAATACTGCTGAACGAGCATGTGTTTACAAGTATTTTGAGTACCTTTTTTGAATTTTTGGGGGTATATATCAAGAAATAGAAATTGCTGGATCATATGATAATTCCATGTTTAATTTTTGAGGAATTGAAAAATTGTTTTCCAAAGCAGTCACACTATTTAACATTCCACCAGTAATGTAAGAAGGTTCCATTTGCCAAAATCCACAATTGTTATTGTTTTTTTAACTCATAACAGTGGGGTGTGAAGTATTATCTCATTTTGGTTTTGATTACATTTTCCTAATGACAAATGGTGTTGAGAATCTTTCCATATGCTGTTGGCCATTTGTGTATCTTCTTTGGAGAAATGTCTATTCGAGCCCTTTGCACACTTTTTAATTGGATTATTCATGTCTCTGTTGTTGAGGTTTAAGACATATTTACATATTCGGGCTACCAGACCCTTATCAGACATATGATCTGCAAGTATTTTATTTCATTCTATGAATTGTCACTGTGTCCTCTTGATAGTGTCTGTTATTGTACTAAAGTTTTTAATTTTGATAAATTTTAATTTATCTATGCTTTCTTTTGGTGTCACAGCTAAGAAACTATTACTAAATCCAAGGTCATCAGAAATTTCCCCTATGCATTCTCATAAGAATTTTATAGTTTTAACTCTTTAGGTCTTTCATCCATTCTGAGCTAATGTTTGTACATGGTGTGAGGGTAAAAGTCTGACTTCATTCTTTTACATGTGTTTATTAAGTTGTTACAGCACCATTTGTTGAAGAGGCAGTTCTTTCCCCACTGAATGATGTTGGCACTCTTCTGAAAAATCAATTACCTATACATGTATGGGCTTATTTCTAGACTCAATTCTATTCCTTTGACCTACATGTTTGCTCTTATGCTAATATCACACTGTTTTAACTACTGTAGCTTTGTAGCAAGTTATTAAATGGGGAACTGAGTCACCCAATGTTTTCTTTTTCAAGGTATTTTTGGGTACTCAGCATTCCTTACAATTCTATATGACTATTAGGATTCTGGTCCAAATTTTGCTCCCCATTTTAAGTAGATTTGTTTTATTTTATTTTTTTTTAATATTTTATTTGTCAGAAAGAGAGAAAGCCAAAGGGAGAGGAAAAAGCACACCCCCCACTTGAGCAAGGAGCCTGATGTGGGACTTGATCCCAGGACCCCTGGATCGTAATTTAAGCTGAAGGCAGATGCTTAACTGACTGAGCCACCGAGGCATCCTTAAGCAGATTTATTTTAAAACTATTTTAGCATAACCAACCTGATCTATATTCAGGTAAAACTACTTTATATTTTCTTCCAAGCCTAATGTCTACAATTTTCGACCTGCTAAAAGAAAAGTTCCCTGAATTCCTCTGGGGGAAAAAAAAGTAAACTAAGCACAAAGAACTATTATTGAGCAAACTGAATGAGGTAAATGAACAACAAATGAAGGTAAAGGTAGTGTTCGAAATCTGCTAATTTTCTTAACATGTTCAACCCAAAATTACAAGCCAAAATAATACATTTTTGCAAAACATACTATTTTCACACAGTCATTTCACAACTATCAACATTACTTTAATTTTAAGTAATTTTAAGTAATTTCAAGCTGTTTTTTGAACTTCATGTCAAAAATAACATATTTCCATTCTGAAAAAAATTAAAACAAGAAGCAAAATCTCCTTTCCCAATAAATTTACAACAGATATATGTTCTGAGTTCAAACTACAGTTTTAAGATCAAATTTTGAATCTGATGCAAGTGCAAAGAAAAATTTTATATTTCAAAATCCATGTAACTCTGCAACTGAGGATCTCCCAACTTATCTTTATTGGAAGTGATTATTCTGCAAATAATAACATACTAAAAAGCAAAAAAAAAAAAAATCCTAATAGAAATCTGAAAACATATTCCAAATAATCAATATGCTCAATTAAAATCATACATTCATGAATGCATTCAGTATTTACCAATAACTACCTCTGTGAAGAGACATTTGCAAAGATAAACTACTCATGCAAATCAACATGAACAGATGAACAATTGCAATAGATATTAATACCAGTAATAGTAACTATAAACTCCAATTATCCCCCCATTCCTTTATTCAAACTGGTAAACATGTATGACAATACTGCAGTCAATTATTAGTATTATATTTGGACATAATAAATTTAAAAATCATGGAAATCTGTTGTCTTTTTTATTATAGCAGTACATACATAATTTCCTCAATTTTACTTCTTGGCCTTCAAAACCTATAATATTTACTATCTGGCCTTTTATGGAAAAACATTAGTGACCCCTGGTATACAGGAAAGAATTACCATACAATATAGAGAGCTAGTGGATGTTGTAATTTCTTGTAGGTAAATTTGTATAACATATGCCCATGACTTTACACAGATGGGGCTAAATGACCTAAGCTCTTCAATAATTCCTCATATCTCTGGCCAAAGTCCATATCAAAACTCAAGTTATTGGAAAAACATCCAAATATCTTCATCCCTGTTCCTACAGGTTCTCCTACCAATCCAAGAAAATGAGAAATCAGTGAAGATTCAATGTGAAGCCAGAACTGCCATGCCCACCTAGCGGTACCATTGAGGCCCCACACAAAGTAGCAAAGAAAAGCCTAATTGAGAACTCGGATTCCACCCCAACTAGGCAGTAAGGAGGCAGTGTCCACCTCCATTTACCTACCAGAGCAGTGTCTGAATGAGCCAATTAAAACAGAAGGTTTAAATAAGATTCACGGTTCATCCCATAATACCCAAAATGTCCAGGTTTCAATAAAAATCCAATTATCATAACAAAAAATTATCCCAAACTAAATGAAAAAGACAAATGACTGGTGCCGAGACCAAAATGGTAGAAATGTTAGAATTATCTGACAAAAGTTTTTAAAACCAGAGAAAAATAAACTAGAAAAATAAAACAAAACAAAAAACAAAGCCTCAAGTAACCATAGGACAATAACAAAACCCCTAACTTTCCCATCAACTGAGTCTCAAAGGAGAAGAAAAAAGTGCAGTCCTGAAAAGGAATTTGAAAAATTAGGGTTTGAAAACTTCCCAAATTTAGTAAAAGATTACAAACATACAGATTAAAGAAATTGAGGAAACCTACAACAGGACAGACTTAATAAAATTTATACCAAAAGAAATCAAACTCAAACTTCTGAAAACTAAAGAAAAAGAAAAAAATCTTGGGAACAGTAAGAAAGAAACTACACATTACTAATAGGAGAAAAGCAATTCAAACGACAGCAGATTTCTCATCAAAAACAAGGTAGGACAGAAAGATCACTTTTTCAAATGACCAAATAAAAGCACTATGAACAAACACGTTATATCCAGGGAAAATATCCTTCAGAGATGGAGATATTAAGACACTATCAAGTAAAAGAATATTAAGAATATCTATCACCAGAACACCCACCTTAAAAGGGCTGGGTCTGAGAAAAGAACAATTAAATCACAAACCTCTAACAAGACTGCCAAAGGAAAAAAGAAAGACAAAAAAGTCACCAATATCAGAAATGCAACAGTAGATATATATCACTACAGACTATAGAATTCAAAAAAGTAATAAAAGAATATTACCCAAAAAAAAAAACAACTCTAAAGGAATTGAGTTTGGAAACATAAAGGAAATGAATCAATTCCTCAAAAAATACATATTACCATAGCTCACTTAATATGAAAAAGATAATGTGATGAGCCTTATAACTATTAAAGAAATTGAATTTATAATTTCAAAAGTGCCCAAAAAAGAAATCGCCAGCCTTGGATGCATCACTAGAAAACACAACCAAAAATCTAAAAAAGAATTAACACCAATTCCACACCATATTACCCAAAAAGTAAGAGAAGGGAAAACTTCCCAATTGATTTTATGAACTTACTACCACCTTGATGTAGAAACCAGACAAAGACAGCACAAAAAATCAAAATGACAAAAAAGTAAAAAAAACAAATATTTCATATGAGAATATAGACTCAAAAGATCCTTACCAATATGTTGGCAAGTAGAATTTACCAATATAAAAAAAATTCTACACCATGACTGAAAGGGGCTCATTCCAGACATGCAAGGATGAATCAGTATTTGAAAAACTACCAGTGTAATCCCCACAGCTGTAGGCTCGAAAATCAGAGGGTCTGAACTTCATGAGTGCTAACAACCAAACAAGACTTAAAGCTTGAAACAATAAAAACACAGCTAACTCCACTCTGAGAGAAAGAACTTTCTTAAACTGTTGGTGAGAATGCAAACTGGCACAGCCACTGTGGAAATCAGTAGGAGATTCCTCAAAAAGTAACAAATAGAACTACCCTATGATCCAGTAATCACACTACTAAGTATTTACCCCCAAAATACAAAAACACTAATTCAAAGCAATACCTGCACCCCTATGTTTATAGCTGCATTATTTACAATAGCGAAATTAAGTAAGTAACACAAGTGTACATAAATAGATGAATGGATAAAGTAGATATGGGATAAACGCAAAGACACACACACACACACACACACACACACACACACACACACACAGCAAAATATTATTCACCAATAAGAAAGAGTGAGTCTTGTCATTTGCAACAAAATGGATGGGGTTGAGAATATAATGCTAAGTGAAAATCAGTCAGAGAAAGACAAATACCATATGATTTCACTAACATGTTTTTATTTTTTAAGATTTTATTTATTTATTTGACAGAGAGAGAGAAAGAGATCACAAGTAGGCAGAGAGTCAGGCAGAGAGATAGGGGGAAGCAGGCTCTCCGCTGAGCAGAGAGCCCAATGCGGAGCTCGATCCCAGGACCCTGAGAACATGACCTGAGCCGAAGGCAGAGGCTTTAACCCATTGAGCCACCCAGGCACCCCAGATTATTGATTTCACTAACATGTTTAAGAAACAAATGAGCAAAGGCAAAAGGAGAGAGAAAAATCAAGAAACAGACTGTTAGCTATAGAGATCAAATTGATGGTTACTAGAGGGGAGGTGGATGGGGGATGAGTGAAATACATGATGCGGATTGAGGAGTGCACTTGTGATAAGCGCTGGTTGATGTATGGAACTGTTGAATCACTATATTGTACACCTGAAACTAATATAACACTGTGTGTTAACTCTATTGGAATAAAAATAAAAATAAAAAAGAAGTACCAATCTGGAAAGAGATTGCAATGCTATTTTGATTTGTTACAAGCCAATTAAGAAACCCAGATAAATGGAATCAGACAAATATCTTTTAGATTACTATTATTGTTATCATTCATCTCAACTGTCTTTTCTATTTATTTTTTCATAAGTCTTTAAGTATCATTTTCTTCATATAATACTTGCTTCCAAAATATTTTTATGAAGTTCCTTAGTATTCAGGAATTTCCAAGGAACAAGTTAAGAATTCAGCATCAACTTCATCAGGTACAGATATAATACTAAATAGAGATATAGAAGAGAGATCATGAATTAATTTTTTTAATCTTTCAATAAAGAAAAGATAAAGACTTTCAAAAATGAAATAAGTAAACATTCACATGCCTTATTGAAATTTTTAAATTAGCTTTTTTTTAAAGATTTTATTTAGGGGCGCCTGGGTGGCTCAGTGGGTTAAAGCCTCTGCCTTCAGCTCAGGTCATGATCTCAGGGTCCTGGGATCGAGCCCCCCATCAGGCTCTCTGCTCAGCAGGGAGCCTGCTTCCCCCTCTCTCTCTGCCTGCCTCTCTGCCTACTTGTGATCTCTCTCTCTCTGTGTCAAATAAATAAATAAAATCTTTAAAACAAAAAGATTTTATTTATTTATTTG
>CM052896.1:96578368-96607071 GCA_028534135.1 Potos flavus | reverse complement strand
TCCCCCTCTCTCTCTGCCTGCCTCTCTGCCTACTTGTGATCTCTCTCTCTCTGTGTCAAATAAATAAATAAAATCTTTAAAACAAAAAGATTTTATTTATTTATTTGACACAGAGAGAGAGAGAGAGAGGGAACACAAGCAGGAGGAGTGGGAAAGGAAGAAGTAGGCTTCCTGCTGAGCAGAGAGCCCAAGGCGGGGCTTGATCCCAGGACTCTGGGATCATGACCTGAGCCGAAGGCAGCCGCTTCACAACTGAGCCACCTAGGTGCCCCTAAACTAGCATTTTAAATATGCAATTATAAAAATTTTAACTTAAGAATTAATCACTATTTTAGGATAATCATTAGCCTTTTCAAAAATTTAAAAAACTTGTAAAAACCTCAGATTTGTTTATTTAGTAAGTGAATTTCAATTTACGTGATCTTATCTGTCTTTTACTCGCATAGTGTGGTAAAGAACAGATTCTAAGGTTAGATAAAGTAGATTTGATCCTAGGCATCCATTTAACGGGTGATCTTGAGTAAGTTAGTTAACCTCTCCGTTCCTTGAACATTTCATGTTTAAAATGAAGCTAGTAATGCACAGAACTATTGCATTAAGTAAGTCAATACCTCTAAAGTATATAGAATATTGCCTGACGTATTATAAATGGATGTGGCTATTACTGTATTACTATAATTACTACTATCATTTCTGCTTTGGCTTAGTAATAAAATCCTATAAAAGGATGAAACCAAAAGTGAAACATTTTTGACGGTTGGTGGCACAGTTAAGGGTTTATCTAATTATCAATGCAATCAAAAAAGACATCAATGTAGGCAGAGAACAAAATTAGTCTTAGCATCATGAATATCTAAAAAATATATCAAATCATTGAATTAAACTGTAATTTAGATAGACAAATTTAAGAAGGATGGTATCTACATTATGCATATTTTTATTTTAGAACCTTAATATACACTTCTAATTACTTCTTCCCAAACTCAGAAATTTAATCCAAGGTTTACTGGGAATTTTACAGAACTAAACACAAATCTAAGTTACTAAACACAGAAATCCAAATTTCAACAAAGTAATAGGCAGCTTTAGAGATAAACTCTAATGAATACACAAGAAGTAAAAAAAACCTGATTAATTAAAAGAACCAATTTAATATCCCAGTACAAATAAGCCATTGCTTATGAATAAACATCAGTTGATCATCATTGACTGTGCATGGACCTACTTATGTCCTTGCCTGGCACAGGTAGAAGGCTCATATAAAAGTGTAAGTAATCAGTACCACTAAATGATAAAAATGAAAGAGGAAATAAACCGCGTTTATTACATACATAGGAAAAGAAGAAAAAAAGTCAAAAGACTACTTTCTCTAATATAAACATAGATAGGGTTTGGAAGTAGTGTATAAATCTTTACTTTTCTAAAATGCAAAACTCCCTTCATGCTTTTTTCTAGTCACTACTCCACCTACATAGTAAGAATTATTATCTGACTTCTAAAACTATACATTAGTTTTGCCTGTTTCTGAACATTACAAAAATTATACAATAGGCATTCTTTTTGTAGCTGGAGTTTTGCTCTGTGTTATGCTTATGAGAATCACCTATGTTTTTCAATTTAATTTTATGTTGTTCATTCTCATTGTTGTATAGTATTGCACGGTATAAAAATACAATGTTTGACTTCTTTACTGTGCTCAATGCCTTTTATTTCTTTTTGTTGTCTCACTGCTGAAGCTAGAACTTATAGTACTATGTTGAACAACAGTGTACTATACAACAACAGGGTGAGAGTGGACATCCCTGTCATGTTCCTGACATTAAGGGAAAAGCTCTCAGTTTTTCCCACTTGAGAATGATATTGACTATGCCCTTTTTGTATACGGCTTTTATGATTTGGAGGTATGTCTCCTCTATCCCTACACTGTGGGCAGTTTTAATCAAGAAAGGATACTTTATTTTGGCAAGTGATTTTTCTTCATCTACTGAGAGGAACGTATGGTTCTTGTCCTTTGTTTTGTTAATGAGGTGTATCACACCAATTGATTTGTAGATGTTGAATCAACCTTGCAGCCCAGGAATAAATCCCACTTGGTCATGCTGAATAACCCTTTTAATGTACTGTTGGATCCTACTGGCTAGTATCTTGGTGAGAATTTTTACATCCATCTTCATCAGGGTTATTAGTCTGTAATTCTCCTTTTTGGGGGGTCTTTGTCTGGCTTGGGGATCAAAGTAATGCTGTCCCCATAGAATGAGTTTAAAAGTTTTCCTTCTATTTTGACTTTTTAAAACAGCTTCAGAAAACCAGGTATTAATTCTTTAAATGGTTGGTAGAATTTGCTTGGGAGGCAATCTAGTCCTGAATGCTTGTTTGTTGGTAGATTTGTGATTACTACTTCAATTTCCTTGCTGATTAAGGGACTCTTCAGGTTTTCTATTTCTTTCTGTTTCAGTTTCCGTTTCATATACATCCATTTTTTCCAGATTGCCTACTTTGTTGGCATATATTTGCTCATAATGTGTCTTAAAATTGTATTTCTTCGATGTTGGTTGTGATCTCTCTTCTTTCATTTATGATTCGATTTGGGGGGGTCCTTTCTCTTTTGTTTTTGATAACTCTGGCCAGGGGTTTATCGATCATTCAGAGAAACAGACTCCTAGTTTTGTTAATCTGTTCTACTGCTCTGTTGGTTTCTATGTAGTGGATTTTTGCTCTAATCTTGATTCTTTTCTGCTGCTGGATTTAGGCTTTATTTGCTGTTCTTTCTTCAGCTCCTTTAGGTTTAAGGTTAGGTTGTGTATTTAAAACTTTTTTTTTTCCTTGAGAAAGGCTTGAATTGCTATATACTTCCCTCTTAGGACCACCTTTGCTGCATCACAAAGGTTTTGAACGGTTATGTTTTCATTTTCATTTGTTTCATGAATTCTTTGAATTCTTCCTTAATTTCCTGGTTGACCCATTCATTTTTTAATAGGATGCTTGTTAACCCCCATGTATTTGTGTTCCTTCCAAATTTCCTCTCATGATTGATGTCAAGTTTTAAAGCACTGTGATCTGAAAATATGCAGGAAATGATCCCAATCTTTTGGTGCTGGCTGAGACCTGATTTGTGATTCAGTATGTGATCTATTCTGGAGAATGTTCCATGTGCACTTAAGAAGAATGTGTATTCTGTTGCTTTAAGATGGAATGCTCTGAATATATCTGTGAAGTTCATCTGCTCCAGTGTGTCATTCAAAGTTCTTGGTTTCCTTGTTGATCTTCTGCTTAGATGATCTGGCCACTGCTGTGAGTAGGATGTTAATGTCCCCTACAATTATTGTATTATTATCAATGAGTTTCTTTCATTTTGTTACTAATTGGTTTATATAATTAGCTGCTCTCAAGTTAGTAGCATAACAACATAGAATTGTTAGATCTTGTTGGATAGACCTTTTAATTATGATATAGTGTCCTTCTTCATTTCTTATTACATTCTTTGGTTTAAAATCTAGTTTGTCTGATATAATGATTGATATCCCCAGCATTCTTTTGATGGCCATTAGCATGATAAATGGTTCTCCACAACCTCACTTTCAATCTGGAGGTGTCTTTGGGTCTAAAATGAGAAGTCAAACTCCCACTCTTTGCAGATGACAAGACTCTATGTAGAAAGCCCAAAAGACTCTACCCCAAACTTGCTAGAACTCATAGAGGAATTCAGCAGCATGGCAGGATATAAAATCAATGCACAGAAATCAGCTCCATTTCCATACATTAACAATGAGATACAAGAAATTAAGGAATCAATCCCATTTACAATTGCACCCAAAACCATAAGATACCTAGGAATAAACCTAGCTAAAAAGATAAAGAACCTGTACTCTGAAAACTATAGAGCACTCTTGAAAGAAACTTAGGAAGACACAAAGAAATGGAAAACATTCCATACTCACGGATTGGAAGAACAAATATTTTTAAAACAGCTATTCTACCTAGAGCAATCTACACATTCAGTGTAATCCCTATCAAAATACCATCAACATCATTCACAGAACTGGAAAAATAATCCCAAAATTTGTATGGAAACAGAAAAGACCCTGAATAGCCAAAGGAATGCTGAAAAAGAAAAACAAAGCTGTTTGGCATCACAATCCTGGACTTCAAGCTATATTAGAAAGCTGTAATCATTATAACATCATGGTCCTGGCACAAAAACAGACACAGAGATCAACAGAATAGAGAACCCAGAAATGGACCCTCAACTCTACGGTCAACTAATGTTCGACAAAGCAGGAAAGAATATCCAATGGAAAAAAGACAGTCTCTTCAACAAATGGTGTGGGAGAATTGGACAGCCACATTCAGAAGAACGAAACTGGACAACTTTCTGATTATACCATACACAAAAATAGAGTCAAAATGGATGAATGACCTAAATATGAGACAGGAATCCATCAAAATCTTAGAGAACACAGGCAGCAACCTCTTTGACCTTGGTTGCAGCAACTTCTGGCTAGACATGTCTCCAAGAGCAAGGGAAACAAAGGCAAAAATGAACTATTGGGACTTCATCAAGATAAAAAGCTTCTGTACAGCACAAGAAACAAGTCAACAAAACCAAAAGACAACCTACAGAATGGGAGAAGATATTTGCAAATGACATATCAGATAAACCGCTCATATCCAAAATCTATAAAGAACTTATCAAAGTCAACATCCAAAGAACAAATAATCCAATCAAGAAACAGGCAAAAGACATGAACAGACATTTCTCCAGAGAAGACATCCAAAGGGCCAACAGACACATGAATAAATGCTCCACATCACTGAGGATCAGGAAATACAAATTAAAACCACAATGAGATACCATCTCACAGCATTCAGAATGGCTAAAATTAAGAAGTCAGGTAACAACGGATGTTAGCTGGTTGCAGAGAGAGGGGAACCCTCTTACCCTGTTGGTGAGAATGTGAGGTATACAGCCACTCTGCAAAACAGTATGGAGGTTTCTCAAAAAGTTAAAAGTAGAGCTTACCTATGACCAAGCAATTGCTCTACGAACATAGTGATCTCAGGGGACACTTGCACCCCAATGTTTATAGCAGCAATGTATACAATAGCCAAACTGTGGAAAGAGCACAGATGTTCATTGACAGATGAATGGATAAAGAAGATGTGGCATATCTATATACAGCGGAATATTACTTAGCCATCAAAAAAATGAAATCTTACCATTTGCAACAATGTGGATGGAACTAGAGGGTATTATACTAAGCGAAAGAAGTCAGAGAAAAACAATTATGATGTGATTTCACTCGTATATGGAATTTAAGAAACAAAACAGAGGATCATAGGGGAAGGGAGGGAAAAATAAAATAAGATGAAATCTGAGAGGGAAACACACCATAAGAGACTCTTTAACTATAGGAAACAAACTGGGGAGATGGGGTAACTAGGCCTTAAGGAGAGCACTTGATAAAATAAGCCTTGGGTGTGGTGTGCAACTGATGAATCACTGAACTGATCCTCTGAAACTACTAATACACTATATGTGGGTGAAGTGAATTTAAAAAAAATAAAAATATATAAAATTAAAAACAAAATTTAAAAAATACATTTATCTATTTTACTATATGTAGACATTTTACTGTATGTAGCCAGTATAGGCTATTACAAATAGAACTGCTATAAACATTCCAGCACACTTCTTTTGGTGAAATAAGCAAATATTTGTTACACAAACACGTATCAGTGAAATTTCTGGGTCATAGGAAATATGTATCTTCTGCTTTACTAGGTACTGTTCAGCTCATGAAAGTGGTAGTTCCAATTTGTATATGACTTATTTGATTGTACAACTTACTCACTAACTCTTGCAAATGTCACCTTTTCATCCAGAGACTGGTGAACTGTGAAGATATTTTTGTGGTGGTTTTAACTTGCATTTTTCTAATGATTACTGATACTGAGCACCTTTTCATGTTCATATTTTCCATATACTGTTTGTGAAATCTCTTTTTAGTTCTCTTAATCATTTTTTAAATTGGGTTGTTAGAGATGAGTCTTTTGTTGGATATACATATTACAAATATCTTCTTTCATTCTATGTTTTTTAGAGTATCTTTCCTAAATTTTTTACTTTTAATATGATCCAATTTATCAGTTTTCCTGTATACTATTTAAGAAATCCTTGCCTATGCCAAGATCATGAAGATATTCTCTCATGATTTTATGTAAAAGCTTTCTTTTTTTTCTTTCACAGTTGGATCTATGGATGTATCTGAAATGGATTTTTGTATATGATGTGAATTAGAGGTCGATGATCCTCCTTCCTATAAGAATACCCACCCCCCCCCCACAAAAAAATCCTTTTCCCCACTTTGTTATAAATTGGATGATGGTATTTGTGTAAATCTTTTCATGCATGTAATCATTTTCTGTTGTGGTATAACAATTACACAATTACACAATTTAAACTTAGCAGCTTAAAACAACACAAATATATTATCTCACAACTCAGACTGGAGTTACATTGTCTGGTTTTTCTGCTCCAGCTTTCACAAAACCAAAATTAAAGGGTCAGCTTGGCTGTCATTGGGAGTTTCTGGAAAGACTCCATTTCAAAGCTCACTCAAGTTCAGAGAATACAGGTCCCATAGGGTCAAGACCAACGTTCTGTTTCCTTGCTGGCTGTCAGCTGGGTAGTGCTCTAAGCAACTAAATGGTTTTCCAGCCCTTATACACACCTAAATAACAGTGTCATCAATAATAGAGCATAGCATCATTCTGACACTTGAAATCTCTCTGAATCCTCCTTCTGCTGCATCTCTATTCTGCTTCCAGTCAAGAGGAAATTTTCTGCTTTTGAGGGCTCATGCAATTAGACTGGAAACACTTAACAAAACAGATAACCAGGATCTTCTATATTAACATCCTTAACCTTAATTACATTTGCAAAGTTCCTTTTGTTATGTAATGTGATGTATTATAGATTCCAAAGATTAGGGTTGGACATGTTTGAAGGCCATTGTTCTCTCTACTATAATGGATACTCTATTCTGTTCCATTGGCTTATCCTTTCACAATACCACTGTTTTAATAACTCTAGTGTTATAGAAAGTCTGAATATCTGGTACTAAAGTCTCACATTGATTTTGTTACTCCTTAGGAGACCCCTGAGTATCCTTAGTCCTCTGAATTTCAAAATAAATTTTA
Source organism: Potos flavus (assembly GCA_028534135.1). NCBI lineage: Eukaryota > Metazoa > Chordata > Mammalia > Carnivora > Procyonidae > Potos > Potos flavus. Next base: position 96,599,871 of record CM052896.1, on the reverse strand, counting down.
GACTAGAACATCAATTTTCAAAAACACATAAAACCTACCTGACATTTTAACTGGAATTACACTAATCTTTTTAGCTATAAATCTATATGACCCATACGATCAGTTTTGGTTAATGTTTTAGATGAATTTCAAAAGAATGTATATTCATTTTCCAGTGACATATTCCAGAATTGTTAACTAGGTCAGGTCACTGTATCTCCTTATTTTTTGGTCATCCACAATCTACCAGCTATTGATAGAAGTATCATAAATTCTTCTGGTACAACTGGGGATTTGTCCAGTTCTCCTTTTATTTCCTCCATCAGTTTTTGCTTTATACACTTTAAAACTAACTCACTATGTACACCCTGATTTAGGATTGTGATAACTTCCTGATACACTGACCCTTTCATTATTGTAAACATTCATCTTGTAGATCTACTCTTGGTTTTAAAGTCTACTTTGTCTGACATTAGTATGGCTTATCTCTTTCTATCCTTTTATGCCAACTTCCCAGGCTCTTTATATTTAAGATGTGGTTCTTGTGGTTTTGTTTTACATAGTCTGACAAGGTTAGTGTTCAATTGTAATGTTAGTCTATTTATATTTAATGTATTTGCCAAAGTGATTAGGACAAAACAGAGGTAGACTGAGCTTTGCCATAGAAGCAACTGAGAAATAGAATATGCTCCTGAGGTCAACTAAGCTGCAGAATGGTGATGTCCCTATTTTACCCTATTTTTCTGTTGTTATAGGCAAAGAATGCTAATTTGCTTCCTGCTACTCCATTCCACTCAGAAGAAAAGTCTCAACACTTAGCTTTTTATATCATCAAATATTACCTGAAAACCTATATTAAATACAAAATGTCACACAAAGTCGAACTTAGTCACAATAATCTTTGCCCCATACACAGGTTCTAGCAGCACTGCTGACATTTTACAGTATAATATTAAGATAGTGGTACACTTTAAAAATTCTAAAGGAGAAAAAAATTTTTCTAAAATAACTAATTTTATATTAATTTTTAATGTGACCTAGGAAAACACTGTAGATGCCTTCTAAAATAATTTCTTGTCCAAAAAAGATTATCACATATATTACCTAGGACTAAGCAAAATAATAAAATCCATTCCACCTAGGCATTTTTTCTTATCACCAATACCTTAGTCCAATCCATGTTATCCCTAACACCTCATTAAGACCCTGTATTTAATTTTTTCTTCTAAAAGCCCATTACGTATCCTCCAATAGACTCTGAGTTATCCTTCTAAAGACAAATATATAAAATTGCCCCAATATATAAAATTGCCCAGTGGTTTTAGGTAAAATCCAATCTTTTGATGTTATATGAAGCTTTTTATAATGTGTTTTCATCATTCTAACATCATCTTGAGAAAATATTTATATTCCAATATACAAATTAAAAAATAAGTTGGTATGTATATTAGTATATTTATATATTATTTATATATAAATATATAATATAAATTATATCAATATATATTTATGTAAATATTATATACTTATATATATATACACACACACATACACAAAATATATATTTCCAGTTATTCTTTTGCCTTTTCCTTCCATTTCCAAAATTCAATATATCCTTCAAGGTCTACCTTAACCTTCAGTATGCCAGAAAAAGTAATCATCACCATTTATCTACTAGGCCAAATAAGCAATGTAATTTTAAAAATAAGTCATTTCATGAATAATTTACAGAAATAAAAACAAAGAGATAGTGAATTTTATTAGAATTTGGGGTTTTATAATCTCCAATATTCTCCTCTTAACTGCAAACCAACTTCTCATCAACTGTCATATAGGACTTGAAATATTACTGTTTTATCAATTTTGATTCCAGATGTCAAATACATTCCAAATTTGATCTGACTTATTATTTCTGGTTCTTCTTGCACATGCATTGTCAAAATGCAACACTTGAGGAATTATTTAAAACCTTAGCTTGTTCATTGTTTTGCTGGAAGATAAAATGACCATTCTATCTAGGCAGAGTGCCAGCCCCATTGACCAGCAAGCCTATGGCAGCTACAGCTGAGCCTCTTGCTAACTGTGTGAGGAGCAAACCCAGTCTTAGCGGCTCATTGTAGGTAGTCAGTCTCAGTACTGGCCCAGCAAGCCTGAAGCTGTAGCTGGGCTAGTAAGCCAGCAGCATGAATGAACCCAGTTATAGCAGCTCACTGCAGACAACCAGGCAGAGAGCCAGCCCACCACCAGCATGCCCACAGAAGCTGCCACTGGGTCTCACAGACAGCCACATGGAAAGCAAACCCAGCCCACTGGTGTGTCTATAGCAGTTGCAGGTCAGCCACAATAGGAGTGCACATAAAGCTCACACAGGAGACACCCCTGGATCACCTGTTTCTGAGGATCAGGGGGTATTGTGTTAACAGGGCACCACAAAACCCTTTCTACACAAGGCTGCTACTTTCAAGACCAGAAAACATATCAGCAGACATATCTAATACATAGAAACAGAGATTTAGACAAAAGGAGGAGACAGAGATATATGTCTCAAATAAAAGCATAAGACCAAAATCACAGAAAAGCGAAGTAAAATGAAGACAAGCATTATGCCTGATAAAGAATTCAAAATGACAGTCATAAATATATTCACTGAACTTGAGAGAAGAGTAGATGAAGTTCAGTGAGAACTTCAATGAAGGATAGAAATTATAAATAATGATGTAGAGCTGAAGACTACAGTAACTAAAAAGAAAAATATACTGCAGGGACTCAATAGCAGATTTCGGGATGCAGCAGAACAGATCAACGATCTGGAAGACAGGATAATGAAAACCACCATCCAAGTTGAAAAGCAAAAAGAAAAAGAATTTTTAAATAAAGAAAATAGGTTAAGGGACGTCCAGGGCAACATCAAGCACACTAAACTTCACGTTATAGGAGTCTCAGAAGAACAGAGACAAAAGTGGGCAGAAAATTTGAAGATATAATCACTAAAAACTTCCCTAACCTGAGGAAAGAAACAAACACCCAGGTCTCAGAAGCACAGAGTCCCAAACAAGACGAACTCAAGGAGGTCTACATCGAGACACTTAATAAATAAATATCAAAAATTAAAGATAAAAAGACAATCTTAAAAGTAGCAGGAGAGAAGTAGACAGTTAGATACGAGAGACCCCAGAATACTATCAGTTGGTTTTTTAGTAGAAACTTTGTCGGGCAGAAGAGAATGACAGGATATATTCGAAGTATTGAAAGGAAAAAAACCTACAGACAAGAACACGCTACACAGGAAGGTTATCATTCAGAATTGAAGGAAGGATAGAGTTTCTCAAATAAAAGTTAAAGGAGTTCATCACCATTAAACTAGCCTTGGAAGAAATGTTATAGGGAACTCACGAAGGGGAAAGAAAAAACAAAACTAGAAGTAAAAAAATTATGAAAGGAAAAAAATTTACTTATACAAAGTAAACAATACAGTTAAGGCAGTAGATTAATCACTTACAAAACTAGTAAAGAGGTTAAATCACAAGAGTAATAAAATCGATTACATATACAAAAATTAGTCAAGAAATACATAAAAGTGTACAATATGGTATCATATACATAAAATGTGAAGGAGGAAGTAAAATGCAATGCTTTTATATTGTGTTCAAACTTTTGAGGTCATTAACTCAATACAGAGTATTAAAGACATACATAAATATCCAGATGGAACTGCTGGATAAGATGATAGTTCTAAATTTTTGAGCAACTGTCATATTTTTTCCACAGTGGCTGAATCAATTTACATACCCTCAAGAATACACAAAAGTTCCCTTTTCTGCACATCTCCTTGTTATGTCATCTTTTTGATACTAGCCATTCTGACTGCTATGGGTCAGTGACTGCTATGGGTCAAAACCATCTCATTGTGGTTTTGATGTGCATTTCCCAGATGATAAGTGACGTTCAGCAATTTTTGTGTTTGTTGGCCCTCTGTATGTCTTCTTCGGAAAAATGTCTATTCTGGCCTCTACCCATTTTTTAGTCCATTTTTTTGTTTTTTTGGTGTTGAGTTGTATGACTTCTTTATATATTTTGGATATTAACCCTTACTGGATATATCATTTGCAAATATCTTCTCCAATTCACCAGGTTGCCTTTTTGTTTTATTGATGATTTCCTTTACTGTACAAAAGCTTTTTGGTATGATATAGTCCCTATGGTTTATTTTTGCTTTTGTTTTCCTGGCCTGCAGAGACACATCCAAAGTCCAAGAGATTGCTGCCCATGTTCTCTTTGAGGATTTTTATTGTCTCAGGTCTTACATACATTTAGATCTTTACTCTATTTTAAGTTCATTTTGTATACAGTATAAGAAAATAGTCCAGTTTCATTCTTTTGCACATAGCTGCCCAGTTTTCCCAGCACCATTTATTGGAAACACTGTGTTTTCCCCATAGTATTTTCTTTCCTCCTTTGTCATAGATTAATTGACCATATAATTGTGAGTATATTTCTGGGTTCTCAATTCTATTCCATTGAACTGTGTATCTGTTTTTGTGTCAGTAGCATATGCGTTTGATTACGACAGCTTTGAAGTATAGTTTGAAATCTGGGATTGTGGTATCTCCAGCTTTGTTTTTCTTTCTCAAGATTGCTATAGCTATTCAGAAGCTTTTGTCGTTCCCTACAAATTTTAGTATTTATTTATTCTAGTTCTATATAAAACACTATTGGTATTTTGATAGGGATTGCATTGAATCTGTAAATTGCTTTGCGTACATTTTCACAATATTAATTCTTCCAATTCATGAGCATGGCAGATCTTCCCACTTATCTGTGTTGTCTTTGGTTTCTTTCGCCAATGTCCTATAGCTTTCACAGTATAGGTATTTTACCTCTTTGGTTAAATTTTTTAGGTGTTTTATTCTTTTTAATGACAACTGTAAATGGAATGTTTTCTTAATTTACCTGTCTGCTATTTTATTATTACTGTATGGAAATGCAACAGGTTTCTGTATATGGATCTTGTATCCCACAACATTACTGAATTCATAAATTAATTTAATAGTTTTTTGGTAGAGTCTTTAGAGTTTTCTGTATATAGTCCTCTGCAGACAGTGACCATTTTAGTTCTTCCTTATCAATTTAGATGCTTTTTTTTCTTTTTCTTGTCTGACTCCTATGGCTAGAAATTCCAGAACTGTGTTGATAGTGGTGACAGTGTCTTGTCTTGTTCCTGATCTTAGATAAAATCCTCACAACTTTTCACCATTGAGTATGATGTTAGCTGTGGGTCTGCCATATGTGGCCTTAATTATGTTGTGATATATTCCCTCTAAACCCACTTTGTTGAGTTTTTATCATGAATGCATGTTAAATTTTGTCAAATGCTTTTTCTACATCTAATGAGATGAGTAATGGTTTTTAGCCTTCTTCTTGTTAATGAGATGTATCACTTTGATTGACTAGCATATATTGAACCACTTTTGCATCCGTGAAATAAATCTCGCTGATTGTGTTGAATGTTTGTTTGTTTGTTTTTTAATATTCTTCTGTTTCTCACATTGCTTATGTTTCCTCCAAGGTCATTTTTGTTTGTGGCTTTCTCTTGCTTGGTTCTTTCATTCATTGGATATTTATATTAAGATTTTGGCACTTAGAGGATAGGATGTCATCTGACTTAGCAGGTTATACATGGCCATGCTTTAATATTATTCCATTGCATTTAGGATAAAGTACAAAATCCTTGCCATTATGTAATTCAGATTTTAAAATTCTAAGTTATTATCTTTCTGCCTTAATATAGCAAATAGGAAACATTAATAGATTCGGTGAATTAAGTCTTTTTCTTAAGATAATCAGATTACGATTTTATCTCATCTGAAAATATAATACAAGTTATTACAGGTAATAACAACCTGTAAGATATAGATTAGCAATGAGCTAAAAGAGAACTAAATTTTAGTTGTTTTATTAAATTCCAACCCCTACTAGAGACTTTCTCATTATTCTTCAAGTATAAAGAAGTTGAATTACTTTCTTTATAAGACAGTACTATAGGTAATGAGAAAGTTTTAATTCAAGAAACACTTGAAGGGATATCATGTTAAAGACATTTTCCTAAGTTCTAGAAATACAGTATAGCTGGTGACTCAAATGTAAATATGTATAATATAATGCAATGGGTAGAATAATGGAAACACGTATAAAACATGAGAACACTAGTTAAGTGTGGAGTTAATTTTGCTTATAGCTTTCTGAGAAAAATTATAGAAAGTTAGTTGCCTTAAACCTTAGTATAAATCCACTGCACTTTGTTTTCGTTTTGAGTTTTTTCTTTGGCGAAGTCTAACAATTTGTAAGGATATTTAATTATTATTTTTTCCCTTTCTAAAAGATCTTCTACAAACAAAGGCTAAGTTGCTTTTAAAAAAGAATCATTTTAATTTTGTGATTACCAAATAAATATATTGAGCCCCTTTATAAATCTCAGATGTATATTGGTTGCATGGTGTTCTTATATTTCCTCTATTTTATTTCATCACTGCTCATCAGTTATCTCCAACTTTCCTTAAAAAATTTAAATAATAATAAAATGAAGACTAAAGGGATTACCTAAAAAGGTGATGCAATAGTTAAATAAACAGTCACTACTGCACCATCCTTTACTTTTCTTATCAAGTTACCCAAAGTATTGCATCATTTTTCTAAAAAATATAAAGGCTCTCCACTTTTGTATCTTTGGGTTAAATACCTAGTAGTGCAATTGCTGGGTTATAGGGTAGGTTTATTTTTAATTTCTTGAGGAACATCCATACCGTTTACCAGAGTGGCTATACCAGCTTGCATTCCCACCAACAGCGTAAGAGGGTTCCCCTTTCTCCACATCCTCACTAACATTTGTTGTTTCCTGTCTTGTTAATTTTAGCCACTCTGACTGGCGTGAGATAGTATCTCATTGTGGTTTTAATTTGTATTTCCCTGATGCCAAGTGATGTGGAGCATTTATTCATGTGTCTGTTGGTCATTTGGATGTCTTCTTTGGAAAAATGTCTGTTCATGTCTTCTGCCCATTTCTTGACTAGATTCTTTGTTCTTTGGGTGTTGAGTTTGATAAGTTCTTTATAGATCTTGGATACTAGCTCTTTATCTGACATGTCATTTGCAAATATCTTCTCTCATTCTATAGGTTGCCTTTTAGTTTTGTTGACTGTCTCCTTTCATAGCAGCATGTCCACAATAGCCAAACTGTGGAAAGAGCCAAGATGTCCATCGACAAATGAATGGATAAAAAAGATGTGGTATATAAATATATAATGGAATGTTACTCAGCCGTGAGGAGGGACGAAAACTTACCATTTATATCAATGTAGATGGAACTGAACAGTATTTTGCTGAGCAAAATTCATCAGTGAGAGAAACACAATTATCCTATGGTTTCACTCATATGTGGAATATAAGAAACAGTGCAGAGCACCATTGGGGAAGGGAGTGAAAAGTGAATAGGAAGTCATTAGAAGAGAAAAACCATGAGAGACTCAACTACAGGAACCAAACTGAGATGTGTTTGAGACAAAGGAACCTAAATGAACTAAAATTCAGAAAATGGAAGAAGAGAACTGCTTTCATCCCTGGTAGAGTAGTTGTAGCAGGAGGAAGTCACCATAAATGGGGATTAGGAGAATCAGAAACATTTTAATGAACATTTAAAGATAAGGATAGGCTAGCATGATGGTTAAAATCTCTAGAACCCTAGCCACAAAGAGAGTCTGTACTTGCCTGTCAATTTCTCCCCTTTTGGTAAACCTGACACATTGAGGGTATAAACAATAAAAATAGCCAGAAGAAGAAAGAAGCATCATGCACAGGAATGGTCAGGGCAAAATCCCATATTTTCGAAATGGGTCTACATAATCTTCTATCCCATTAGCCCTTATCATTATTAGCAAGGAAGCAGTCAAGAGATGATCCCTTTCTGAGAATAACCAAAGTTAGTGTCAAAGTGGCTAACCAAGGTATGTGCACCAGAAGCAGTTAAGACAGAGTCAGAAATCTTTCTAAACTGATGCTGGAGGATGCCAGTCCAGCATTCAAGGACAATTCAGATACCTGTGGATGGCATAAAACATAGAACTTCATCAAATAGTTTGAGTACTGGCCTACAGCATTTGGCCTTCATGACAAAAAGAACACTACTGTCAGAATGTAAATAGTTCAGTAGGCCAAGAACATGACACCATTAGTTTTAAGGCACACACTGGTATGTCCAGTAAGTGATGATCTGACTGGACAACACTATCATTAACTGAAAAAGTTATAGGAAGCACAAGAGTACAACTAAGTTGGAGTCAAATGTTCTTCCATGAGAATAAAGGGACAACCTCTGCCAGGAGTAATAAGTTTGGCAAGCAGTGACAGCTTCTGCATCACAAACATATAGTAATATATTTTTGGCTTAGTCTGTAATGGTGGATAGAACGCCAAATCCAGTATTACAACAATGGATCTAAGTGGCCATGGTGGTGATCTAAGCAGTGTGGATTTGATCAGCAGTTTGATTCCAGTTAATCCCATCAAGAAATAGCCTCTTACTCTAAACATCAACATGAGTGATCAAGATGTTCCAACTGGCGGCTATGATTTGTTTCCTCAGCTTGTGGCCCAAATAAAGAATGTGCCTTTAATCTGCTATTCTGTAATCTTATGCAAGTGAGGTCTTTGACAATAGCCCAATACTCTGGAAAAATATAACATACTTGATCCTTTGGGGTATTGTAAGGCAGGGGTTGGCTTTTCTTGAAAAGGGCAAACAAATATTTTAAGCTTTGCAAGGCCACACACAGTCTCTAGCACATATTCTTTTTATTCCCAATGCTTTATTTTTTTAAGTAATCTTTACACCCAACGTGGAGTCGAACTCATGACCTCGAGATCAAAAGTCGCACGCTCTACCAACTGAGCCAGCCAGGCGCACTCCCAGTGCTTTAAAAAAATGTGAAAATCATTTCCAGCTCAAAAGTAGTACAAACATAGGCTGCAACCAGATTTGGCATACAGGCTGATATTTGTCAACCCCTAGTCTAAGGCTGAGAACAGCTTTCAATTCAGCCTATTGTGTGAATCAACTCAACAATTAGTCCTCCAGAGTTGTCCTCCCTTGGAGCTGGAGGGTAGCTGCCACCCTGTGGACACTTAACTGAACCATCAGTGAACCAGGCCTGAACATTTAAGGTAAACTGTACATATAACCGGTCCAAGGGCTTTATGCACAAGCTCAATTTAATATTATCTCCCCACTGCAAATTTTGTTTAAATCAGTTGAATTCAGGTACTTTTCCTCCTAACAGAACATGACCAAGATATCTAACAGGCATCATCAGGGACTACAGCAAGAGCCACAAATGATTATGATATTCCCAGGGAGAATCACAGGGAGAAAAATGCAGCATGAGAGGAGAAAGACAGTAAGGACACTAGGAGCAGTAGGCTTTTTCTTTCCTTTGCTGGTCGCTTGAGGGTTGGGGCTAGACCCCAGGGTTACTTCCTCTCTCACATAGCTTCTGATATTTGAGAAGCACCCAGTTCAGGGAACCTACACTGCAGCTTTTCCCTGCTTTGGGAATTTTGGGAATCTTTGGGAATTTTGGCAACTCCTGCACCCAGCTTTCCCTCTTCACATGGGACCAGGAAAGATGGGGAATTAAGCACCTTGTATCCAACAGAGTCATAAAAGCTTGAGATTTTCTTCCCCTTCAAAGACACCAATGACACAATTTTTCTCTTGAAGCACCTGAGGTCAAAGTACATAGGGAAAGATGAGAGGATACAGAATGAGAAAGTGGCACATGCTAATAAACATGGCTTTGCATTTACTTTCAGTAGTGAGCAACGAGTCCCATAGTTCAACCAAACCAACTTCTAATGTTGGTACACCCAAAGATTTATATTCTCACTGCTGACACAACTTATTTCAGCTTAGGGGACCCTTTGACTCAGCATTCAAGCAATAATGTATTTTGACTAGGGCCAAGAACTTGCTACTGCCTTGTCAGGATAACCTTCCCTTTTTTTCCCTCACAGAGTACAGTAGACAACCAAAGTATCATTTGGGCAGCTTGTTTCAATCCTCAAACACACTGCTTAACCATTCATCAGGTGGCAGACCGTTGGGGTAATTCCTTCCTCACCTACCCTCATGCTCAACACTTGGGTGAAAGCAATGGCTATTAAGTCTCAAGAAATCTCACATTTTCTAACCTAGCCCCTAGGGACCATTGTCCTACTTCCATAAAACCATGCCTCTGTCAGCATCCCATTCTCTCATCAAAACTACATAAAAGTGGGCGCCTGGGTGTCTCGTCAGTTAGGCATCTCCCATCGGCTCAGGTCATGATCCTAGGGTCCTGGGATCGAGCCCCACATTGGACTCCCTGCTCTGCGGGACGCCTGCTTCTCCCTCTCCCACTCCCCCTGCTTGTGTTCCCTCTCTCGCTCGCTCTCTCTCTCTCTCTCTCTCTGTCAAATAAATAAATAAATAATCTTTTTTTAGAAACTGAAAAAAAAAAAAAAAAACCTACATAAAAAGCTACCAGAACTAATCAGGTTACTGAATATAAGGTCAATATACAAAAATCAATTGTATTTCTATACACTAGCAATAAAAAACTGGAAAAATATTAAATGAAATTTTATTAAGTGCCAATTACAATAATATCCAAAATATGGAAATCCTTAGGGATAAATCTGACAATAAATGTGAAAGACTTATATACTGAAATGATAAAACATCACTGAGAAAAATTAAGATCTAAATAATCAAGGACATATGCCTTGTTAGTGGGTAAAAAGATACAACTGTTAACATGCCAATTATTTCAAAATTGTTCTACATTGATTCAATACAATTCCAGTCAAAAATCCAAGCAGATTTCATTATAGAATTTGATAAATAACCTTTAAAATTAATATGGATATGCAAAAGATCAAGAATAAGCATATGAGACACACACACACAGACTTGAACAAAGAACAAAGTTGGAAGGTTAACACTACCTGATTTCAAGAATTATGAAGATAGAGAAATCAAAACAGTGTGGTATTAGTGTAAAAATAGATAAACAGGTCAAAGGAGAAGAGTCCAAAAACCGTGACATACATGGAAGTTTTTTTTCTAGACAAAAGGTGAAAAAGAAATCAAGTAGAGAAATGTTAGTTTTTTCATCAAATGGTGCTGGGAAACCTGGATAGGAATATGGGAAGAAAATTTCAATCCAAACCTCATATCATGTATAAAAATTAACTCAAATCATAGACCTAAAACTTAAAATTGTATAAATTCTACAAATAAACCTAGAATAAAATCTTCATGATCCCCTGCTGGCAAAGATTTCTTAGAATTAATACCAAGAGCACAATCCTGTTGAGAACATAACATCATAATATACTTCTGTTTTAAAAATAATCACAGAGGTACAGCAAGTTCCAAAAATAATATAGTCCCAAGTACCCTTTAACTAGCCTCCCCCAAGGGTGATATGTTATATAGTACAATATCAAAGCCAGGAACATTAATATTTGTACATTACTGATAACTAGTCTACAAACCTTATTCAGTTTTCAATAATTTTTTACATGTATTCATTTGTGTATACAGTTACATGCAATTTTATAGCACATCCTGCAGAATATAAAACAGAACCATAAACTATAAAACAACTCCCTCATATTACATCTGTGTATTAAAACCTGTATCTCCACACGATGCCTATACCTGTTCCTGTGATAACAACTAATCTATTCATCTCTGTAGTTTTTTTTTTCCAACATATATGTAAGGGTAATCATATAATATAGAACTTCTTGATATATATATCATATAATATATAACCTCTTGACATTGACTTTTCTACTAAGCCTAACATCCTTCAGGTCCATCAGGTTGTTTTATCTTGCAAGTTCATTCTTTTTTACTCCATTATTTGGAAGTACCAGAGTTTGTTTAACCATTAAAACAATGGGGGACATTGGGTTGTTTCTTGGAGTTAGGCTATTATGAATAAAGTTCCTATGAATATTTATATATAGGTTTTTGTGTGAACCTAAGTTACCATTTCTCTGGGATGCATGCCCAAGAGTGTAATTGGTAGACCATATAGGAACTACATATTCAATTTTATAAGAAGCTTACAAACTTTTCTCCAGAGTGGCTGTACCATTTGACATTCTCATCAGCAATTTATGGAGAGAACAAGTTACATCCTTGCCAACGTAAGGTATCATTATTTTTTTACTTTTAGTTTCCCTAATAGTTAATGATATGAAACATTTTATTATGTGCCTATTTGCTATCCAATTCTCTTTGGTAGAACATCTGTTTGTGTATTTTGTCCATTCTATATTGGATTGTGTATTAGTTTTCTAGGGCTTCCATAACAAAATACCACAGACAAGGTGCCCTAAACAATAGAACCATATTTTTTCTCTATTCTGGGGCTTAGATATCCAAGATCAATGTGTATCAGCAAGTATGGTTTCTTCTGAGGTCTCCATTTGGCATGCAGATGGCTGACTTCCTGCTGTGCCCTCACATGGTCATCCCTCCACCTGTGCATATCAGTATACTAATCTCTGCTTTTTATAAAGACACCAGTCATATCGGAATATGACCTCATTTTTACCTTATTTACCTCTTTAAAGGCCCTATCTCCAAATACTGTTAGGACTTCAACATATAAAGTTGGAGGGGGACACAATTCAGCCCAAACAGATTAATTTTTTTTTAATGTTGAGTTTTAAGAGTTCTTTTTATATTGCAGATGCAAGGCCTTCATCAGATATATGAGGTTTGCAGATATTTTCTCCAGTCTACACCTTATATTTTCATCCTCTTAACAGGGTCATTTACAACAGTTTTTGGTTTTGATGAGGTCTAATTTACGTATTTTTCTTTTATAGCTTGTACTTATGGTATGATGTCTCAGAACTCTTCATTGACTCTGAGATACCAAAGATGTTCTCATATGTTTTCTTTTAAAAGTTATGTTATTAAAGATGATTTAAGATTTCTGGTCTTCATAAGACACTGTTAAAAAAATGAAGTCATAGACTTTGAGTAAATATTTGCAAAGTGTATATCTGACTCACATTCAAATCTATGCTCAAATCTCAATGAAAAGGAAAAACTCAAAATAATGAACAAAAGATTTGGACACTTCACAAAAGAAGATAGATGTATGGTAAAAATAAATAATTAATAAAGCAAAAAATATCCCACTTAAAAAATCCTCAACATTAGTATTATTAGCAACTAGGGAAATACAAATTAAAAAGACTGATCATAATAAGTGTAGGTGAGAATGTGAAGGAACTCGTGGTAGGATTAATACACTGCTGGTGTGAACAGCTACACTGGTAAACTATTTGGCACTTTCTTAAAAAGTGAAACTTATACCTACCAAATGATCTAGTCATTCCAACCCCATAAATTTACCCAAATGAATAAAAAATATCCATACAAAGACTTCTATATGTATATTTATAGCAGCTTTACTTATAATAGCCTAAAATTAAATATAATCAAATGTCTACAAATAGGTAAATGGATAAACATACTCTAATATATCTATACAAAGGAATATGAGTAGGCAATAAAAAGGAATATTGATATGATCGACTTTAAAATAACTGTGCTGAATGAAAGGACCCTGTAGGAAAAGTGACTATATGCTATAGGATCCCATTTTTGTAAAGTTCTAGGAAAAGGAAACTAATCATTGTGAAAGAAAACAACTCAGAGATAGATGGAGGTAGAGGGAAAGCAGAAGAAAATAATTACAAAAGGGCACATGAAAACTTTTCGTAAATTCTTGGAGATTTGTAATGGATAGATTTACCATCCTGATTGAGGTGACACTGTCACAATAAATATATGTATCAAAATGTATAAAATCATGCATTTTAAATGTACAGTTTATTGTATGCCAGTTATTCCTCAATAAAGCTGTTTTAAAAATAAGGGGAGGGGTAACTGGGTGGCTCAGTCACCTGAGTGCCTCTTGATTTCAGCTCAAGTCATGATCTCAGGTTTGTGAGATCAAGCCCTGAGTCTGACTCTGCTGCTTGAGATTCTCTCTCTCCCTCTCCTCCTCCTCCCACTTGTGCTATGCTATGAATAAATAAATAAATAAATAAATCTTTTAAAAAATAAATAAATAAATGTAGGTGATATCAACACCTAAATTAGATGACCATATCAAGCTAGGGAAAAAACAGCAAGATGCAACTCTGTGCCATTTATTTAAAAATACAATTCTTAAAAGATAGATAAAAACAGGTAAAAAAGAAAACTGGAAAAAATATGGAAAGATTAAAGGGGACAATAGAGAGTTCTTGCTAAATAGGTATAGTTCCCATTTTACAAGGTAAAAATAGTTATGGGGATGGATGATAGTGATGGTTGCACAACTATGTGAATGTATTTAATATCACTGAACTGCACACTTAAAAACAGTTAAGATGGTAACTTGTATGTATTTTACTACTATAATAAAAAAACTGGTATGGTTATATAAGTATCAAACAAAAAATGCTTAAAGACAAAGAAGATTAAAAGGGATTTTCTTAATGGTTATAAAGGTCAATTTGTCTAATATACATATTACAACGAATCTCCAAAATACATGGATAAAAAATTGGCAGACCTAAAAGAATTTATTAATCCACAATCATTAGATACATTAGATACTTTAATGCCCTCTTCTCAGGAGTGGAACAAGTAAAAAATTATTAACCAGTAACTACATAGGAGATTAGAACATCATCAACTAGGTTTTTTTTTAAAGATTTATTCACTTGAGAGAAAGAGCAAGGGGAGGGGCAGAGGGAGAGACAGAATCTCCAGCAGACTCCCCACCTAGCGCAGAGCCTGACCCAGGGTTCAGTCTCTCGACCCTGAGATCATGACCGGAGCCGAAATCAAGAGCCGGATGTTCAACCAACTGAGCCACCCAGCCACCCCATTATCAAATAGTTTGATATAAAACATTAACAATAGCCAAAGCAATCATGAGAAAGAATAACAAAGCTGGAGATATCACAATCCCAGATTTCAAGATACATGACAAAGCTGTAGTAAACAAAACAGCATGGTGCTAATACAAAAACAGATACATAAATCAATGGAACAGAATAGAGAGCCCAGAAATAAACCTACATTTACACGATCAATTAAACTACAACAAAGGAGATAAGAATATACAATGGGGAAGACAGTCTCTTCAATAAATGGTGCTGGGGAAACTGGAGAGCTACATGCAAAAGAATGAAACCAGACCACTTTCTTATATCATACCAAAAAAAAACTCAAAATGGAGTAAAGACCTAAATGTGAGCTTGAGACCATCAAACTCCTAAAAGAAAACATAGGCAATAATCTCTTGGATATCAGCCTTAGTGATATATTTATGGACATGTCTCCTCAGGCAAGGGAAACAAGCAAAAATAAACTTTGGGGACTATCCTGAAATAAAAAGCTTTTGTGCACCAAAGAAAACAATTAACAAAACAAAAAGGCAAGCTACTAAGTGGGAAAAGATATTGCAAATAATGTACCCAATAAAGAGCTAACATCTAAAATATATAAAGAGCTTATACAACTCAACATGAAAAAAACAAAACAAATAATCCAATTAAAAATGGGCAGAGGACCTGAACAGACATTTTTCCAAAGAAAACATACAGAGGTCCAACAGACACATGAAAAGATGCTCAAACCACTAATTATCAAGGAAATGTAAATAAAACCGCAATGAAATACCACCTCACACCTGTCATAATGGCTAAAATTCAAAACACAAGAAATAACGAATGTTAGCAAGGATGTGGAGGAAAATGTACCCTTGCACCTTGTTGGTGGGAATGCAAATTAGTGTAACCACTGTGGAAAATAGTAAGGAGGTTCCTCAAAAAATCCGAAATAGAATTTCCATATGGTCCAGCAATTTCACCATTGGGTATTTATCCAAAAAAAAACAAAACCACTAACTCAAAAAGATATATGCACACCTATGTTTACTGCAATATTATTTACAATAAACAATGTATGGAAGCAAATCAAGTGTCCAGCGACAGATGAAGAGAAAGAAGATATGGTTATAATAACACACACATTAGAATATTACTTGGCCATAAGAAAGAATGAGATCTTACTATATGCAAGAACATGGGTGGATGTAGAGGGTATAATGCTAAGTGAAATAAGTCAGTTAGAGAAAGACATACCAATGATTTCACTCATATGAAATTTAAGAAACAAATGAACAAAGAAAAACAGACAAAAACAACAGACTCAAATATAGAGAACAAACTGGTGATTGCCAGAGGGTAGGTGGGTAGAAGAGTAAGTGAACTAGATAAAGGAAATTAAGAGTACACTTATTCTGATGAACACTGAGTAATGTATAGAATTGTTGAATCATTATATTATATGCCTGAAATCTAAAAAGAAAAAGAAAAAAACATTTACAGAAAATAACACAGACGAAAAATACTCAGTGGGACATGAACATTTGCCAAACAGATCTTGTGCTGAACCATAGAATAAGTTTCAATAAAAACTAAAAGACTGCAATTATACAAAGAGAACATAATTTGTCAGAAAACCTCAAGAGCATTACATTTTAAAAATCAATAAAATTAACTAGAAAATTCCCCAAATAGTTGGAAATTCAGTAATGTATTTCTAAATAACCATATGCTATAGAAGAAATCACAAGAGAAAACAAAAAATACTTAAAACAAATAAAATGCAACACTTCAAAAATTTCAAGAAGCAGATAAAGCATTTTGTAGGGAAACAAGATTTTAAAACCCCATATTACAAAAAAAGAAAGTTTAAGATCAAAGATCTAAGTTTCTACCTTAAGAATCTGGGTGGAAGTGGAGGGGGTAGCAAACTAATCCCAAAGTAAATTAAGAAAAAAGAAATGATAAAAGAACAGAAATCACTGAAATAAAAAATAGACAAATAGAGAAAACCACATCAATAATTGGGTCTTTGCAAACCTTACTAAAATTGATAAATTTGTGGCAAGATTCAGAAAAAAAACAAACAAGACCAATGTCAAAATTAAAAGATCTGATATACATCACAAAAGATTATAGAGACATTAAAATTATATGGGAATATTATGACCTATTGCTTGCTATTTCAAAATTTAGATGAAATGGATAATTCTTTGAAAAACTACAAATTACCAAAATTCACACAAGAAGAAACATAAAATTAGAATGGTGCTCTCCCTAATTAAGAAATCTCCAATTCCAGATTCCAGTCACTGATGATTTTATTGATAAATTCTATCAGATATCTAACTTCCTAATTTATTTTGTGAGGCAGCATAATCCTGACACTAAAATAACTGAGGATATTAAAAGAAAACAAAATTACGAACAGAGACCAGTACCTGTCATGAGGATAGATGCAAAAATTCTTTGAAAAAAATAGAAAATGAAATATAGCAATATATAAAAAGGCTAATATGTCATGACCAAGCTGGGTTTATCCCACAAATGCAAAACTGGATTAACATTTTAAAACCTCTACAGACCAAAGAATAAAACTATATAACCTTCCCAATAGATACTGAAAAAGCATTTGAAAAAATTCAACATGAATTCATGATTTAAAAAAATGAACTCATTAAACTAAAGATACAAGTAAACTTCCTCAATCTACTATAGGGCATCTAGTAAAAATCAATAAATAAAACCAAATGCTTAAAATGCTTATAATAATGAAGTACTGAAGGCATTCCCTCTAGTAACTGGCAACAAAGTAAGGATATTCACTCTGACCACTTGTATTCAATATTGTACTAGAGATCCTAGCCACTGCAACAACACAAGAAAAACAAGTAAGAGTAATAAAGAACAGAAAGGAAGAAATAACACCAGTCTTATACAAACTTTTCCAGAAAAAAGAGTGAATCTTCTAATACAACCCTGATAACATCAAACGAAAAAAAAAAATTATAAGACAACTTCTCTCATAGCCACAAAAATTGTAAACTTAGTATTAACATATTAAATCCAGTGACTATAAAATACATTTCAGCCAAGTTTATTAGAATGTAAGGTTGGTATAATATTTTAAAAGCCAATGGATGTAATTTACTGCATTATCATTTTCTCTTTTAAAGGAGAAAAACATATGGTCACCTCATATTTGTAAAAAAAAAATTTAATAAAATTCAAAATCCATTCATGTTAACTTCTCTGAATCAACTAGTAACAGAGGAAACTTCCTTATTTGGTATCTACAAAAGATATCTACAAAAACCCTAAAGCAAACATTATAGTTAATGGTGAAATGTTTAAAACGTACCCTTTCGAATTGCAAATGAGACAAAAATATTCACAATTATCACTTCTTTACAAAAGTGAACTCGTGGCACTAGACAGTACAGTAAGGAAAAAATGCAAAGAATGCACAAACTATGAGAATTAAAAAACGAATTTATGGGGGCGCCTGGGTGGCTCAGTGGGTTAAAGCCTCTGCCTTCAGCTCAGGTCATGGTCTCAGGGTCCTGGGATCGAGCCCCGCATCAGGCTCTCTGCTCAGCAAGGGGCCTGCTTCTCCCTCTCTCTCTGCCTGCCTCTCTGCCTACTTGTGATCTCTCTCTCTCTGTCAAATAAATAAATAAAATCTTTTAAAAAAAATGAATTTATGGAGGGAAAACTGAAGGGGAAATCATCAGAGAGGGAGAAAAACCATGAGACTCTTAGCTACAGGAAACAAACTGAAGGGGTTGCTGAAGGGGGGATGGGGTAACTGCGTGAAGGGCATTAAGGAGGGCACATGATGTGATGAGCACTGGGGTTATACACAACTGATAACTTATTTTTTTTTTAAGATTTTATTTATTTATTTGACAGAGAGAGAGATAACAAGTAGGCAGAGAGGCAGGCAGAGAATGAGGTGGAAGCAGGCTTGCTGCCAAGCAGAGACCCCTATGGGGGCTTGATCCGAGGACCCTGAGATCATGACCTGAGCTGAAGGCAGGGGCTTTAACCCACTGAGCCACCCAGGCACCCCAACTGATAACTTATTGAACACTACATCTTAAACATGTGATGTACTAAATGTTGGCTAATTGAATTAAAAAATAAAAAGTGAATTCAGCAAAATTAAGGGGTATAAGGTTAGTGTAAAAAATTTATAGCACCAAGCAATTAGAAATGAAGTTTTTTAAAATGATACCACTTACAAAAGCATCAGAAGATATCACATAACCAGGAATATGTCCAATGAAAGATATGCAAAATCTCCACACTGAAAATTATGCACTTTCATTCAGAAAATTAAAATGCCTAAGTACATGGAAGGAAACATCAAATCTATGAATTGGAAAGCTCAATATTTAAAGCCATATCTTCATTTATATCCTAATTGAAGATAGTAAAAAAATTTAATGATAGAAAGTAGGTTTTAATGTGGGATTCAGGTAGCAGTACTAGGTTGTATAGTAGTTAAGAGCATTTAGGTTTTGGAGTCAGCTAGGCCTAGGTTTGAAATCTTGGTCTACTACTTCCTACTCATTTGATCTGGGACAAGTTACTTAACCTCAAAGAAGCTTGATTTCCAAATTTAATTGTTTTGTGTGAAACCCAATTAATTAATCATGAAAAGTTCATTTACTATGTATTTTTTATTGTCAAGGTCTCAAAACTTATATGTGGGAAAGCAGAGCTTTGATTCTAGGCATTTGTACACATACAGCGAGTACTCTCAAAAATAGCAGACTAGCAAAAACAAAGGTGAATTATATACTGTCATCAAAAAGCTTTCAGTTGGGAGATGGAGGAAAGAAAACAGGAACGAATAATTATAGCAAGTAAATATCAAAAGAGCAACACAAGGATTAAAATTAAGTAACGATAATACTAGATATTTGTGAGTATATGAAACAACTGGAACTTTTATGCATTGCTGTTGGGAATTAAAAATCATACAACTACTTTGGGAAAAGGTTTGGCAGTGACTTATAAAGTTAAAGATACTATTTGACCCAATAATTCTGCTTATGTTTATCCAAGACCAATGAAAACATAGAATTTTCATTATTCAAAGAACCCATGCTTGTGAATTTGCCTACTCACTAAAATTCATTTGTAACCCTATAATCAATATCAACAATGCTTTCACAATAATTTGTGGACATGGATAGAATAAAGAAAAATTTGAGTTCTCTGATATTCTCATCTGAAGTTGAATAAGTAACACTTCTTTGCCTTGCTTTAACTTTCATACCGTTAAGTGAATATCCTGTTTGTAGTCTCTTTAGTGACATGTTTTTTGTGTTATTGTGCTTTTTGTTGGGGATATTGCTCTTTAGAATGGCCCCCTGGCACAGTACTGAAGTGCTATCAAGTATTATGAGTGCAAGAAGGCCATAATGTGCATTTAGGAAAAATGCGAGTTTTAGATAAGCTTCATTTAAACACGAGTTGTGTGGTACTGTGGGACATGAATTCAGTGGTTAATGAATTAACAATATATATTAAATAAGGTGTCTTTAACCGGAAACACACATGAAATAAGCTTATTGATCAGCTGACAAAAATATTGTGATCAGAGACTCACAGGAACCTAATCTTACTATTTCCTTCAGAAGAAATGGTTCAGTATTAGCTAATTCAATGTTTACAGTGACTTTATAGGACACAAATACTGCAAATAATGAGAATCAACTGTATCCACAAAAAGACATATGCAAATATCCATAGCAGTTGTACTAATAGGCAAAAACTGAAAATAACCCAAATGTTAAATAGATAAATTACAGAATAGTCATATAAAGCAACAGTACTCAGAAATAAAATGGGAATAACAAGCAATAAGAAATGATAAGTATCAGAAACATTATGCTGAGCAAATGTAGCCTTACACAAAGAGCATAATTCCATTTACATAGGAAGACTATGAAAGATATAACAAATATATAGTGAAAAAATTAAAACAGTACTTGCCTCAGGGTAGGAAGACTGACTGGAAAGGCACATGAAAAACATTCTAGAGACAAAAACATTTATTATGAAAGTGGAGGTAGTTTCGTGTGTTCACTTAAAGTGTCAAACACTATACAGCTAACACTTATGAATTTTAATGTATGTAAATTTTACCTAAAAGAATTAACAATAACTGAGTGGAAATTGGACAAAGAAGGAGATATAAGTAAAACAAGAATGTCATAATAACTGCTATATCTGGGTGATGGGTACATGGGGGTTTATCATACTGTTTATATATTCCTTAAATTTTCCAAAATGAAAAGTTAAAAAAATAATAAGAGGAGTAGTAAATATGTAGAGGAACTACAAGAGAGAAAATGAGCTTCATAAAAAAACAGGAGTGCCTGGGTGGCTCAGTTTGTTAAGCATCTGCCTTCAGCTCAGGTCATGATCCCAGGGTCCTGGGATTGAGTCCTGCATTGGGCTCCCTGCTCAGCGGGAAGTCTGCTCCTTCCTCTCCCTTTGCCCTCCCC
>CM052896.1:96549554-96578268 GCA_028534135.1 Potos flavus | reverse complement strand
TGAAAAAGAATGGGAGAAAAACCTGAAAAAGTACATGGAAAATGAAATCACCAAAAACAAGCCTGAAATGTTAGGCCAAAGAAACACACTGGGCAATAGGGAATCATTTTGCACATTTGTATTTGGCAATGACAGGATCAGAGCTAAGCTACAGAAACTTTAATCTGACAGTAACATGAAGGGTAGTATAGAAGCATTACCATGTTCCTGTAAAAGAAAATAATGCTTTAACACAACAATGACACGGAGATTAGGGAGCCAAAGGCACAGGCATTTTAATTGGTAATTGATGGCTAAGATTTTCAAGAGAGCAGTTATCAAGTTATACAGCTCTGAATAGTTTTAAGCACTAAGATTCTTTTCCATAGCATGATATAACACTGAGAGCACTAACCTACTGAAAACAGAATATGTTAAAGTCTGATGCCAATTTCCTCAAGATCTACAACTGGAAGTGTTAATTTACAACTAGAAGTGTCAATCCAATAATGCTGTAATTTCAGTTTCATATATTGTTTTAAAAATAACCTTGTTATAGAACTACATAAAAGCATAAGCAAGGATTCCATATTTGCCACAAAGTATTCCAAATAGCAATGAGTATAATTTCTATGCTCCATTGCCCTTAAAGAAATGCTATTAAAACAAAATGGGTTTATACTGATGTTAAGGGCATCTTATTCAGCAAATTTACTATACCCCCACCACCACTACCACCAATGGCTGTTGCCCTGAAAACTGCTTTATACTCAAGGTAATAAACCTCAGTCAACAGAAGTCACCACTGCTCCTCATGTAACTTATAAGGAAGGAAAAAAAAGAAACACATTACTAAATTACTAGTAAAAACTACCCTACATATAACCCTGAACTATATTAGTTTCTCACCTGGAAAATTTCTAGGCAAGATTAAATTCACAATTATTAAAGCTGCTTTTATTCTTTGAAGGCCTTTATAAGGACAAACTATTGTCCATCTTAATGACAACAAAAATATTTTCTTAAAATTAATTTTAGATTGCACATAAGCACTTCTGATATAAATACAATAACATATTAATCTTCTAAAGGAAATAGCAAAATCTGTTTTTCTAAAATACTTTTTAGAAAGAGAGACATCTAAATTTGTATTTTAATTATACTGCAATTATAGCCAGCAACAAGATTTCATTTAACGGACATCATTCTGTAGCCTAGTATATACAAAGTAACTATTTTTAGTATTTCAATATCAAAAGTTTAATATTAAGTTGTGGTTGTGAGTATATATTCATTCCCATCTGAATACATACACACACATATACGCATAAATACATGAACATATACATAGTAAATGCCCCAACTTTTGCTAATGGAAATAATTCACAAAGGGAGAATAACTTCAGAAAATAAACTTAAATGAGAGTAAGGAAAAGTAATACAGTAAGTAATGAGAATGAGAGTAAGCAATACACATTCCCATGGTATATGTTTACAAATTCAAACACTAGAGCCAGAGTTCTTACATTCTAATAGTGGTTCTACTCACTTATACTTTATATGAACTCTGGCAAAATTTCTAACAATCACAATTCCTCAACTATAAAATAAAATACAACCTACGGTTCATTCTCAACATGGTGAGAATTAAATGAGATAATCCAGTTAAAGTGCTTAGTCTGACATATAGGCTAATATTAAACCCAAATATTTATACCCTACAGCCATTACAACTAATACATTCAGAAGGTATCCCAGAGGCATATTTTATCACAGTGGACAATGTAGAGCTGTCTCCACATTAAGGACTGGAATATTCTCCTTATTAACATTAATGATAATTTATGTAATCAAATTGTTAGATATGAAGAAATAAAAGCTTCCTTCTTTAAATTCAAAGCTTTCAAAGTGAGGAAATATAAGATTCCTTCATTACATCTACAACTGCCCATTTTTTAATCAGATTGTATTTTTGTTATTATGTGGGTTCTTAATATATTTTGGATATTAACTCCTTATCTGATAAATGGTTTGCAAATATTTTATCCCATTCTGTAGTTGGACTTTTCATTTTGTCGACTATTTTGCTATGCAGAAACTTTTGAGTATGATGTAGTGCCACTTGTTTCTTGTCTTGTTAAAATTTGTACTTTTGGTATCTTCTCCAAAAAAATAATTGCCAAAATCAATGCCAAAGAGCTTCTTCTCTATGCTTTCCTTCTAGAAGTTTCACAGTATCAGGTCTTATGTTTAAGCCTTTAATCCATTACAAGTTAATTTTTGTGAGTGGTATAAGACAGGGGTCCAGTTTCATTTTTCTGCATGTGGTAATCCAGTTTTTCCAACATCATTTCTTGAAGAAACTATCCTTTCCCATTGAGAGTTCTTGTCTCTCTTGTGAAATAGCAGTTGACCATTTATGTGAGCAGTTAGTTCTGGGCTCTGTATTCTATCCCATTAGTTTATGTATCTATTTTTATGCCAGGACCACACTGTTTTAATTAATATAACTTTGTAATATAGTTTGAAATCAGAAAATGTAATGCCTTTAGCTTTCTCTTCTTTCTCAGGATTGCTTTGGCCATCTGGGGTCTTTTGTGATTCCCTACAAATTTTAGGATTTTTTTTTTCTATTTCTATGAAAAATGCCATTGGAATTTTGATAAGGGATACATTGAATCTGCAGGTGGCTTTGGGTAGTATGGACATTTTAACAATATTATTCTGACCCAAGAATATAGGATTTCCTTCCATTTGTGTCTTCAATTTCTTTCATCTAAGTCATGTAGTTTTCATTGTATGGATCTTTCACTTCCTTGGTTAAACTTACACCTGCATATTTTAATTGTTTTTGATGCTGTCGTCAATGGAATAGTCTTCTTTATTTTTTAGGTATCTTTTGTTTGTGTATAGAACGCCTCTGATTTTTTTTTTTTTTTTTTAGATTTTTTTAAATTTATTTTGAGAGAGGGAGAGTGAGTGAGAGAGAGAGCACACAAGTAGGGGCTGAGGGAGAGGGAGAAGCAGGCTCCCCACTGCAGTGAGCCCAAAGTGGGGCTCTATCCCAGGACTCTGAGCCAAAAGCAGATGCTTAGTTGATTGAGCCACCCAGGCTCCATGCCTCTAATTTCTGTTGATTTTACATCCTGAAACTTTACTGAATTTGTTGATTATTTTCAACAGCTTTTTGGTTAAGTCTTTAGGATTTTCTCTATATAAGATCATATAAGATCATGTAAATTACTACTGTAATTCTTCCTTTCTGATCTGGATATATTTAGTCTAAATGCTCTCAGTAGAACACAGTACTACACTAAGAGCAGTGAAAGTGGGCACCCATGTTTTGATCCTGATCTAAGAGGAAAAGCTTTCATCTTTCACAGTTGAGTATGATGTTAGCTGTGGATCTGCTATATAATGGCCTTTATTACGTTGAGGTGCATTGCTTCTATACCCAATTTATTGAGGGTTTTTAATAATGAAAAGATATTGAACTCTGTCAAATGGTTTTTCTGCATTTACTGAGATCATATGATTTTTACCTTTCTTTTTTAAATTTTAGTCTTTCATTCTATTAATGTGGTCTACCACTTTTATTGATTTGAATATGTTAAAACCATTTTTGCATCCTAGGGATAAATCTCCTTTGGTCATAGTGTATAATCCTTTTAATGTATTATTGAATCCAGTTTGCAAGATTTTGAAAATTATTAAGCAAAATAAAAGATAAATGACTAAACAGATGAAAAGCTACTCAATTTCATTAGTCATAAGAAAAATGCAAGTTAAAATTACAATGAATTCCTACTACACACCCACTAGTGCAGTGAAAATTATAAAAACTGACATTACAAAATGTTGGCAAGATTATAAAGTAACAAACTTTTATACATCATTGGTGGGAATGATACAATCACTATGTTCCAGAAATTTCACTTCTAACTACCCAAAAGAAATGAAAAATTATCTTCACAAAACTGTACAAGAAAGTTCATATAACTACAATCTGGAAACATAGCAGGCATCCACCAATAGAACAGAAAAACTGATACTTTCATACAATGGAATCCTAATGTTCAGGAATAAAAAGAACCAAAATTACTGATATATACAACAAGATGGATGGATCTCAAAAACATTAGGGAAGCTTTGTGAGACTATTTTGCATGATTCCATGTTAATGAAATTCTAGTACAAATCTAATCTACAATAGAAAGAATAGTGGTTGCCTTTTCAGTGTGGCAGTTAGTTTTGACTGGGAAGGAGCATGAATGAACTTCTTGGTGTGGTGAAATGGCATGATCTGTCTTAGGCTGGGCTATATAACAAAAATACCATAGACTGGGTGACTTATAAAAAGCAGAAATTTATTTCTCGCAACTCTAGAGGCTGGGAAATTCAAGATGAAGGCACTACCAAATTTGGTATCTGGCAACACCCACTTCCTAGCTCACAGTGTGCCATTTTCTTGCTGTGTCCTCACATGGAGGAAGGCACAAAAGAGCTCTCTAGAATCTCTTTTAATAGGGCACAAATCCCAATCACGAGGGCTCTACCCTCATGACCTAATCACCTCCCAAAGATCCCACCTCCAAATACCATCACATTAAGGATTAGGTTTCAACATAGGAGTTTTGGGGGAACACAAACATTCAGTCTATAGCAAATATGAATTTTAATTACACAGACACATGCATCTGCCAAAACTCAGGAAAAGCAGATTTTTTATTTTACTGTATGTAAATTTTACATCAAAAGAAAAAAGAACCTGTAAATCAATACCAAACTGTAGTTAATAATATGCAGTATTTATGAAGTATATATGAAGTATTTAGGGAAAAGTGTACCAATGTCTGAAATTTACTCTGCACCAAAAATAAAATGGATTAATAGATGGAATGTGGGTTACACAGATGGTTAGATAATATACAATGAAGCAAGAATAATAAAATATTAACAGCAGAATATAGGTGGTTGCTACATGGATAGTTAATGCAAAATTATATCACCTTTGCTATGTCAGAACATTTTTATAATAAAATGTTGAGGGGAAGTATAGGAATTTCCACTTATTTTCCTAATATTTACCAAATGAAGCAGTTCTTTATATACAAAAGAACATGACTACAATTAAGCAATTGGCCATAAATCCAATATATGAATGGAATCCAAAGTCCCCAAAGTACTATTTCACCCAAAATCTCGCACTGATTTACTAAAAGTTTGTCAATATATTCCTTACTAACAGTATATAAGTACTTCAACCAATTGCTTAGCATCTTTTTTTAGTCTTAGGTCATCAGACATATTGTGGTGGTTTTATAACATCCACTTAGATAAGCCAGAACCATGTTCCTCAGAATCCCCTTCTCTGATTAGGTATAGGCTATTCCACAGAAATGTGCATAATGCTTGGAAGGTGGAAGTGAAGCAGCAACCGTGAGTTTGTGAAGATCATCATGGTTAGATGTGGTGAAATACAGAAGCAGAGGCAACAACTTTCCATAGACTTATCCCCTAGTTATTCTTCATGATCCCACTACAATGATTTGAAATGCCTGGCTTCCCATATTCCCTAGTAAGCTCCAGATAGTCAACCCACAATACTGCCTCTGCAGAAGTGATTAGTGATTTTTCTCTGCACTTCCAACTCTCCTTTGGGTCTCTTACTTCCCAGTTCCTCCCACACTGTGTAAGGTTTTATAGGGCCATAATAAATCCTTGATTTCATTAACACTCATAGTGGTTCCACTTACTTGACTGAACTCTGTTAACACAAGCATACTTCACTTATCCCATTACCTATATCTCCAAAAGATACAAATAAATTAAAATTTTGCAAGTCATTTTTGTTTTATAAAGGATTATGAAACCCTTCTCTAAGGGAAGCACAATTCTTTTGTATAAGAAATGTTCGGGTTTACTATTTTGTAATAAATCTGAATTTTTCTTTTTCAAGAAAGAAACAGTATGGTATAATGGAGGGAGAACTGAACTCAGTCATTCTAAGAAATCAATCATGGCTCAGTCAGTTAATAATTGAGAAACCTTAGCCAATTTACTAAACTTCTCTGCAACCTGTTTTCCTATCTTGAAAATGTGTATGATGATACCAGTGATATGTATATAAGAAAGGCTTCAGGATAGCAATCTGCCTGCAAGAGTAGAAGTCTAAAAGATTTATCTTAAATTTCCAAGGCAAGCATATTGTATACAACCTAAGTTTATTGGGAGGACTGGTGGCAGTGGAAATTATTGGTGGAAATAAGACAAAGAGCTAAAATAACCTCATGTCGGGACGCCTGGGTGGCTCAGTCAGTTAAGCGGCTGCCTTCAGCTCAGGTCATGATCCCAGGGTCCTGGGATCGAGTCCCACATCGGACTCCTTGCTCAGCGAGGAGCCTGCCTCTCTCTCCACCTCTGCCTGCTTGTGTGCCCTCTCTCTCTCTCTCTGACAAATAAATAAATAAAATCTTAAAAATAACCTCATGTCAATCTCTTAGTGTTCTCAACAGAATACACTGATGAAGTTAAGACTAGTATATTATCTCATTTTAAAGATTTATTTATTAGGGAGAGAGAGTGTGTGCATATGCACGGTGGGGGAGGGGCACAAGGAGAGGGAGAGAGAGAATCCTCAAGCAGACGCTCTGCTCAGTGGGGATCCTGATGCGGGGCTTGATCCCAGGACCTTGAGATCATGACCTGAGCTGAAATCAAGAGTTAGATGCTTAACCAACTGAGCCACCCCAGCACCCCAACACTAGTATATTCTTAACAAATGCTAGCTATCATCTTTCTCTTCTGTTAAACTCCTTAATGAGATACTGTTTGAAAATCCCTGTTTTCTAAAAATGAATTCTAATCATTTAAATAATTCATAATTTGAAATAGCATTGTTAGGTTTAATTGTTCTTCAGTTATGTTAATCCTAAGCAACATGAATCATCACATTTCCCTTTCTCAAATCAATTCCTATGCCTCTAATATACTTTCATCTTTGTTCTGATGAGCAACTGAACATTCAAGTGAAATAAAGAAGTGCTTCTCAAAGTTTCATTTCCATGTAATCACCCAGGACTCTGCTTCAGTAGGTCTAGGGTTGAGGTATGAGACTACATTTCTAACGAACTCTCAGATGATGCCGTTAATAGTGCACAGACCAAACATAAAGTAGCAAGGGACTAAAATAGGGTATATACTAGGTTATTACAAAATTAGAGTTGAAGGCACCTTTAAAAATTTATAATCCATCCAAAACCAAATATATCCTTCTGCTTTATTTTTAAGATTTTATTTATTTACTTGAAAGGAGGAGAGAAAGAGTACAGCAGGGGGAGTGAGAGACAAAGGGAAAGGAAGCCCGATGTGGGGCTCGATCCCAGGACCCTGAGATCACCTCTAGAGCTTAAGACAGACACTAACTGATTGAGTCACCCAGAAGCCCCTATGCTGCTTTAAAAGTAAGGATGGTAAAACAGAATTTAAGGGTCTTGGACAAGCTCACTATATTAGATAGTAGCAGAGCAAGATAAAATCCAACTTACATTAACTATAGATTCTATACATTTTCCACCACACCAGTGCTTCTCACACTTTGATTATGTGTGTATAATTATGGAGCATCCTCATGTAAACCAATATAGGGAACCTAGAAATCCCTAGAATATATCACGATACAATTGTTCCTTTTCCAAGTAACCCGGAGTATTATTTTCCTTTTAAAGATTTATTTATTTATTATTTGAGAGAAAAAGGGAGAGAGAGAGAGAGCACATGTACTCATGAGTGGGGGTAGGAGCAGAGGAAAAGGGAGAGGGAGAATCTCAAGCAGATTCCCCGCTAAGCATGGAGCCCAACTCAGGGCTTGATACCACGACCCCAGGATCATGACCCAAGCCAAAATCAACTGACTAAGCCACCAAAGTGTACCATCCAAGTAACCCAGAGTATTATTAAAAACAGCAAGATTTGCCAAAGTCTAAATAAATGTGTCTATCTACACTAAGGAAAAATGAATAATACATACCAATCTTACTCTGGTATTCAGAAATTCTGCTCCCTGTTTTTTGACCAATCTCATTCTAAGATATTGACAGACAGACTTGTCCATATGAGTACCATAGAAAGCAAGAGAAAAAACCTAGTGGGATTATGCCTGTCTCCACAGATCTAGTGAGATTTCACCATGCACAGAAGTATGACTAAATTTCACCATAAGACCTACAATGTCTGACCCAGTAAAAGTTACAAAAGTTATTCTTCTGTACTCCTCTGCCCCTAATCACAAAAGGTATATCATGTCCGGAACCAACACCCTTTGAACAAGTGAACAGTCTCACTTTCAGACTGAAGAGTGAAAGTAGAACATGTACATGTTGTTAAGATACTGCATTAATAAAGAATAGAGACTGACTAGTATTTTTGACCCATCTCTCCTAAAATTTCTATTTTCTTGAAATTAAATGTAAATTAAAACAGTCCCCACAAGAAAAGGAAGACATCACTAATTTTGGCAATTCTTAAAACAGTATATCAGCTTTCCAATGTTAGCATTTTTAATCAACTTACTTTTTAAACAAAAACTTCCAAATAAAACCTTTATGTGATTACCACAATGAGAAAAATGTATGACTAGCTGTAAAGAAAAAATGACAGTAAATACATTATTTCATTAAATTCTAATAGAGAATATTGCCAAAAGAATGTTCTGAGCCTGAGCCCCTCTTTGTTGAAAAGGAAGAATGATAAGTGCTCAAGGAGTTAAAGGCTTATGTTTATAGATATACGGAAAACAAATTAAACACAATTAAAAAGGGAAAAACATTTTACCAGAAATTTAATGTTACTTAATGCTTTGTCCATAACATCTCTAACATTATATCAAGTATCTGAATGTGACACTTTGAAAAACACTACACCTCACCATGTTGGTTTGTATGTACGTATGTATGTATGTATATATGTATGTATGTATGTGTGTATGTAATCTCTACAACCAACACGGGGCTCAAACTCACTGTCTCAAGATCAAGATTCCCCACACTCCAACGAGCCAGCCAAGTGCCCCAACATGTTGTTTCTTAACTGAGATTTCTCTCTGAGCAATCCCCACAATAGCTTAAAATTCTATCAACAGAAAATGAATCTTATATTTAATTCGCTAGAGCACCTAGTCCTATAACTGGTACACATTAGGCAGGCATTCATAACATGTTTAAGTAAATTGAAAAAAATATCATAAACCACACGGTTTATTTAGAATTGTTGTATTCTTAGAGCTGAAGACCCAAGAGATTACCTACTACTTTAGTGTACTCATTTAAGGACATGAACATCAAGGACCAAAGACATTAAGCAACTAGCCTAATATTCAGACTTGTTTTTAGGGACACTGAGATTTCTTAGTTCTGAATCTGAGAGCTCTATGAAGGCAGATGTCAAACGAATTGATTAAGGCAAATGAATCCTGATAACATTTTATTTAGGGTCAGAAGGACATTAGATTGGAAGGGAGGAAAAAGGGAAGGGACATATATATTTAGAGATATAAGGTGCCCAAAAATGTTCCACAGGAAGTAGAAGGAGAAATCAGGCTAGCAAAGATACCCAGCCAGAATTCTACCTACATTTTTAAGATTCTACATGTGAAAGGGCAAAAAACTCAGAAGATCTCCTTAGGAAGGTGGCTGTGTCTGCAATCTCCCTTAGTGAGAATTTTCTAAATTTCATCGCTAGAAGAATCATCCCAAGCCTGGAATTTCAAACATTTCTGACTCCACTGGTTTTCTCCCAACTCCCCACCTTCACTCCTGAACTCACTAGAAGTATATGTCCAAGACTGCAAGAAGAGTGGCAATAAAAATGCCAAACACAAGTAACACTTGAACTAAAAATTTTGTTTGCAAACCCCTGACTTAATGATAAAATTTAAGGTTTCTGCCCATTGAAAAAAGATTTAAATTTGAGGACTAAAGTAGAGTTACCTTCCACAGCAAATGAGCTTAAAAAATGAACTGGCAACATTACTATATATGAAAAATAAAAAATTATTTAGTTTGCAAATGATGTTAAGTTTTGTTAATGTAATAAGAACTTTTATTCTTTGATCAATTTTGTAAAATATAACACAATTTAGGGGCACCTGGGTGACTCATTCAGTTGAGCATCTAACTACTAGTTTCAGGGTAATGGGTAATGGTCTCAGGGTAGAGGGATTGAACCCCAAGTCAGGTTCTGTGCACAGCGGAAAGTCTGCTTTTCTCCCTCTTCCTCTGCTGGTCACCTTGCACACACGCAGGCACTCTTTCTCTAAAAATAAATCTTCAAAAAAAAAAAAAAAAATCTACAACTTTAAAAATCTACGTTACCCACTTTAATTCACTGAATTTTTATTAGAATCAAATATTTTATGCAAATTGCTTGATTTTCTTTTTGGTGGTTGGTTTGTTTTTATTTTACTTCCCGTATAGTTAACAGAGACATATTAGTTTCAGGTGTACAATATAGCAATTCAGCAGTTCCATATATTAAACAGTACTTATCAAAATAAGTGTACTCTGAATCCCCTTCACCTATTTCAGCCATTCTCCCATCCAACTCCCTCTGGTAACCATCAGTTTCTTCCCCAGAGGTAATTGTTTTGGGGCTTCTCTCTTATTTTTTCTTTGTTCACTGTTTTTTCTTTAATTCTACGTATGAATGAAATAAGATGGTATTTAGCTTTCATTGATTGACTTACCATTTACTCTCTATATCTATCGAACTTGTTGCAAATGGAAAGATTTCATTCTCTCTAATGAGTGAATAATATTCCACTATATATACACCATATTTTCTTTATGCATTTATCTACTGATGGACACTTGGGCTGCTTCCACAGCTTTGATATGTAAATAATACTACAGTAAACATAGGGGTACATCTCCTCTCGAATTACTGTTTTCATATTCTTTGGGCAAATATCCACTAGTGTGATTACTGGATCACAGGGTACTTCTATTTGATATTTTCTGAGGAACCTCTATACTATCTTCCATAGTAGCTCTACCAATTTGTCCTCCCAAAAATAAGTCACAAGGATTTCTTTTTCTCCACATTCTCACCAACATTTACTGTTTCTTGAGTATTTAATTTTAGCCATTATGACAAATGTGAGGTGATACTGTGGTTTCCCTTTACATTTCCCTGAAGATGAGAGATGAGTAATGTTGAGCATTTTTTCAGATGTCTGTAGGCCATGTGCCTGTCTTCTTTGGAGAAATGACTGCTCATATCTACTGCCCATTTTTTTATTGGATTACTTGGTTTTCTGATGTTGAGTTAACTTTTTTACATATTTTGGATTATAACCCTTTATCAGCTATGTCATTTGAAAATACCTTCTCCCATTCAGTAGGGTGCCTTTTAGTTTGTTGGTCGTTTCCTTTGCTGTGCAAAAGGCTTTTATTTTTTTGTAGTCCCAATGGTTTATTTTTATTTCTGTTTCCCTTGCCTCAGAACACCGATCTAGAAAACTGATGCTACAGCCAATGTCAGAAATTATTGCCAACCTCCCTTCTAGGGCTTTTATGATTTCAACTCTCACATTTACGTCTTTAAACATTTTTAATTTATTTTTGTGTATGGCATAAAAGTGGTGGGTCTTAACAACACAAGCTGCTGACGAGACTGTCTTTCTCACACTGCATTTTCTAGCTAGTTTACTCAAAGATTAATTGGTAATATAATTATAGGTTTATATATAGACCTTCTATTCTATTACATTGATCTGTGTGTCTATTTTTGTGCCAGCACCATACTATTTTGATTATTACAGCTTCATAGTATAACCTTAAGTCTAGAATCTTGATAGCTCCAGTTTTATTTTGTTTTTCAAGATTATTATGGCTATCTGGGGTCTTTCGTGGTTCCAAATAAAATTTAGAATTGCTCTAGTTCTGTGGAAAATGCTGTTGGCATTTTGCTAGGGATTGCATTAAATGTATAGATTGCTTTGGGTGTTACAGACATTTAAACGATATTAATTCTTCCAACCCATGAGCATGGAATGTCTTTCCATTTCTTTGTGTCGTTTTCGATTGCTTTCATCAATGTTTTATTACAGTTTTCAGAGTACAGGTCTTTCACCTCTTTGGTTATGTTTGTTCCTAGGTATCTTATTATTTTTGGTGCAATTGTAAATGGGATTGATTGCTTAATTTCTCTTTCTGCAACTTCATTATCGGTGTATAGAAATGCAACAGATTTCTGTATGTTGATTTTGTATCCTGGGACTTTACTGAATTCATTTATAGGTTTTAGTAGTATTCTTGTGAAGTCCAAGGGGTTTTCTATATATAGTATCATGTCATCTGCAAATAGTGAAAAGTTTCACTTCTTCCTTACCAATTTGGATGCCTTTTATTTCTTTATGTTGTCTGACAGCTGTGGCCAGGACTTCCATACTGTGTTGAATATAAGTGGTGAGGACAGACATCTTTGTCTTATTCCTGACCTTAGGGGAAAAGGTCTCAGTTTTTTCCCATCGAGTATGATGCTAACTGCAGGCCTTTATTATGTCGAGGTATGTTCCCTCTAAACCTACTTTGTTGAGGGTTTTTATCATAACTTTGTCAGATGCTTTCTCTCCATCTGTTGCTTAAGATACACTGAAGTGATGTATCACAACAATTGATTTGTGAATATTGAACCACCCTTCCATCTCGGGAATAAATCCCATATGACTGTGGTGAATGATTTTTTTTTTTTTTAATGGATTGTTGGATTCAGTTCACCAATATTTTGTTGAGGATTTCTGCATCTATGTTCATCAGAGATATTGGCCTGTGGTTCTCTTTTTGTTTGTGATTTCTTTATCTGGTTTTGGTATCAGAGTAATGCTGGCCTCATAGAATGAATTCGGAAGTTTTTCTTCCTCTTCCATTTTGGAGAAGTTTGAAAAGAACAGGTATTAACACTTCTTTAAATGTTTTGTAGAATTTGCCTGTGAAGCCACCTGGTCCTGGACTTTTAAAAGTTTGTTGGAAGTTTTTTGACTACTGATTCATTAGTGGCAGTCGGCCTATTCAAATTTTCTACTTCCTGCTTCAATTTTGGTAGGCTGTATGTTTCTAGGAATTTATCCATTTCTTTTAGGTTGCCCAATTTGTTAACATATAGTTTTTCATAATCTTCTCTTACAATCTTTTGTATATCTGTGGTGTCAGTCGTTAATTGCTCCTCTTTCATTTGTGATTTTGTTTATTCTTTCATTTGTGATTTTGTTCATTCAAGTCCTCTCTCTCTGTCTTGCTCTTTTTTCTTGATGAATCTGGCTAGAGGCTTATCAATTCTGTTGATCTTTTCAAAGAACTATTTTCAGGTGTCATGATCTGTTCTATTGAGTTTTTTTTAGTTTAGATATCATTCGTTTCTGCACTCATCTTTATTATTTCCTTCCTTCTACTGTCTTTGGGTTTTGTTTGTTCTTTTTCTAGCTCCTTCAGGTGCTATGTTAGGTTGTTTATTTGGGATTTTTCTGAAGTAGGCCTGTATTGGCCTGTATTGCTATAAACTTGGAAGTAGGCCTGTATTGCTATAAACTTCCCTCTTAGAACTGCTTTGGCTGCATCTCAAAGGTTTTGGACCATTGTGTTTCCATTTTTGTTTGTTTCCGTGTACTTTTTGATTTCTTCTTTGATTTCTTGGTTGACCCATTCCTTGTTTAGTAGTGTGGTATTTAACCTCTATGTATTTGTGCTCTTTCCACAGTTTTTCTTGTGGATTTCTAGTTTCATAGAATTATAGTCAGAAAAGATGCAAGGTATGACTTCAGTCTTTCCAAATTTGTTGAAGATTGTTTTGTGGCCTAAGATGTGATCTGTTCTGGAGAATGTTTCATGTGCACTTGAAAAGAAAGTGTATTCTGTTTTTAGGATAGAATGTTCCGAATATATCTGTTAAATCCATCTCGTCCAGGGTGTCATTCAAAGCCACTATTTCCTTGCTGGTTTTCTCTTAGGATGATCAGTCCATGGATGTAAGTGGGGTTTTAAAGTCCCCTACTATTACTGTATTACTATCAATTAGTTCGTTGCTTTGTTATTAACTGTTTTATGTATTTGAGTGCTCCCATTTTGGGTGCAGAAATGTTCACAATTGTTATATCTTCTTGTTGGACTGCCCCCTTTATTATTATATAGGTTCCTTCTTTGTCTCTTGTTACAGTGTTTGTTTTAAAGTCCAGCACTGCTACCCTGGCTTTCTTTTCACATCCATTAGTGTGATAAATGTTTCTCCATCTCCTCACTTTCAACCTGCAGGTGTCTTTAGGTCTGAAATGAGTCCCTTGTAGGCAGCATATAGATGGATCGTGAGTTTTTGTTTTTTAAATCCGTTCCATCATCCTATGTCTTTTGATTGGAGTGCTTAGTCCATTTACATTTAAAGGAATTATTGATAAGTATGTATTTATTGCCATTTGTTACTTGTTTCTTAGTGTTTTTTCGTAGTTTTTTTCTCTGACCCTTTCTTCTTTTTTGTGGTTTACTGGTTTTCTTTAGTGATATACTTGGATTCCTTTCTCTTTATGCTTTTCATATCCATTAATGTCGTTTGATTTGTAGTTACCATTAGATTTGTATAAAACAACCTCTGCATATGGCAGTCTATATTAAGTTGATGGTCGTTTAAATTCAAATTCTTTCTTTACTCCTCTCCCCTGCAACGTTTTAGGTGTATGGTGTCATATTTTACATCCTTTGGGGACGGGGAGTGGAGGAGGGAAATCCCTTGACCAGTCTTTTACAGAAATACATATTTTTACTGCTTTTGTCTTTTTTTTTTTTTTTTCCATTTTCGTACTCTCCCTAACGGTCTTCTCTTTCCACTCAAAGAATCCCCTTTAATTTTTTTTGTAGGGGTAGCTTAGTGGTCATGAAGTCCTTTAAATTTTGTTTGTCTGAGAAACTCTTTTTCTCTTCTTTTATTCTGAATGACAGCCTTGCTGGATAGAGTATTCTTGGCAGTAGATTTTTCCCTTTCATTGATCTGAATATATCATGCCATCCTCTTCTGGCCTGAAAAGTTTCTTCTGAAAAATCTGCTAATAGCCTTATGGGGCTTCCCTTATATGTAACTGTCTTCTTTTGTCTTACCGATTTAAAAATTCTTTCTTTAGCTCTACTTTTCACCATCTTGATTACTGTGTGTCTTGGTGTTGACCTCCTTGGGTTGATTTCTTGTGGGGATCTCTGTGCCTCTTACATTTGGATATCTGTTTCCTTCTCCAGATTAGGGAAGTTCAGCTATTATTTCTTCCAGGAAATGCTCTGCCCCCTTTTCTCTCTTCTTCTTCTTCTGGGATCCCTGTAAAGTGAATGTTACTACATTTGATGGAGTTACTGAGTTCCCTAAGCCTATTCTGTCTTGCTTATTTTCCCTCCTCACCTGTTCAGCTTAATTGTTTTCCATTACTCTGTCTTCTAGTTCATTAATTCATTCTTCTGCTTCTTCCAGCCTGCTATTTATTCCATTTAGCGTATTCTTAATTTCCTTTATTGTGTTCTTCATCTGATTGGTTCTTTTTTATCTTTGTTAAGGACCTCACTGATGTACTCCACTCTTCTCTCAAGTCCAGTGAGTATCTTTATGATCATTACTTTAAATTCTCTATCAGACATATTACTTATATCTGTTTCCTTTACATTTCTTGCTGTGGATTTGTCCTGTTCTTTCATCTGGGATATATTCCTCTCTCTCCTCATTTTGTCTAAATTTGTGTCTGCTTCTGTGTTTTCGGGAGGTCAGCTATGTCTCCTGGTATTAAAAGTAATGGCCTCTATATTCCTAAAAAAAAAAGTAATGGCCTTACGAAAAATAGTGACCTGCAATGTCCCTTATTCACCAGAACCTGATGGTTCACGGATATCCTATGTATGTTGTGTGCACCCAGCTGTCATGTCCTGGACATGTATTCCTTCGATCCTGTAGCGAATGCCAGTGTTGTGCTGGCTCCCACAGTTAGACATGTGTTTATACTGAGGGCCAAGTGCGGGAGATGGTGCCTGTCAGCAACTTTGTTCCTGGAGGAGTCTCCCTCTGGGATACACACTGTTATATCTACATAACACTTCCACCCATGTGCCCCAGGTGTTTTTCAAACTGTTGCTTATATACATAATTCTACATCTTCATCATTGTGCTATCTCTTTAATGGCAGGGACTCAGCTTCCTAAAGCTTAAGTTTTAAAAACAAGAGTGGAATAGGTTTTTTATATCAAGGTATCTCAGAGTGTATAAAAAGCAGGTCAGATTCAGAGCCATTTCAGGGACATGGGGAACTAGGAATCAATAACACCATCAGGCCTATCTTTGCCTCTCCAGCTCTCTGGGTTCTGCTATCTGAGTGGATCTCATTCTCTCTAGCTAAGCATAGGCTATCTGACTAGAAGGTGTGGAAGATGGAAGGGGGTCATGACCTTTGGCAGGTTGGAACTCCTATCCACTTCTGGTTATTTTACTACAGCCCGGGAATGGAGCATAATTATTGGCTACATCTGTGATAAGTCTCTATCCGAGTAACCAAAGATAGACTATTATGTTTGGTAAACCCATCAAAAGCACAAACGTGTATTGTGTATGTGTTGGGGAAAAAGAAGTCTGTTAACAGAAATTGGAAAAGTATGCTGGACAAAGGAAAATAATATGTGTATACATATTATATGTATATATACATGTATGTATACATGTATAATATATATAATTACATATTTTAATTCTATTTTTAAAAGATTGTGACAGTTTTCCCTCAGAATTTTGTATAACTAGTTCCCTAGGATACCAACAGATTTATTGTGCATAGGAACAAGTCTGTTTAGTTCTTGAGGGGGGAAATCTTTTTCAACAGTCAAGGGGTATGACTATGAGCAGAGGTGTTTAAACACAGGCCATCACTCAGTAATAAAATTAAGAATGACAAATACAAATATATATTATATACTATTTCATGTGCTCAAAATGATTTGAATTTAGGTACAATATACAGCACAACATATTTTCAAAATGTTTTTGCTTTTTAAATTTAAATTAAATGAATTAACATATTATGTATTATTTGCTTCAGGGGTACAAGTCTGTGATTCATCAGCCTTATATGATACCCAGTGCTCATTGCAACACATACCCTCCCCACTCTCCATCACCCAGTTACTCCATCATTCTACACCCCTCCTGTTTCCTGTGATTAAGAATCTCTTATGGGGGGCGCCTGGGTGGCTCAGTGGGTTAAAGCCTCTGCCTTCAGCTCAGGTCATGATCTCAGGGTCCTGGGATCGAGCCCCGCATTGGGCTCTCTGCTCAGCAGGAAGCCTGCTTCCCCCTCTCTCTCTGCCTGCCTCTCTGCCTACTTGTGATCTCTCTCTCTCTGTCAAATAAATAAAATCTTTAAAAAAAAAAAAAAAGAATCTCTTATGGTTTGGCTCCCTCTCTGCTTTTGTCGTTTCATTTTTTCCTCTCTTCGCCTATGACCCTCTGCCTTGTATCTTAAATTCCACACATCAGTGAGATCATATGATAATGGGCCTTCTCTGATGGACTTACTTCTCATTTATTTCTTATTACTTATTTTGCTGTGCGAAAGCTTTTTATCTTGATGAAATCCCAATAGTTCATTTTTGCCTTTGTTTCCCTAGCCTTTGGAGACATGTCTAGCTAGAAGTTGCTGAGACTGAGGTCGAAGAGGTTGCTGCCTGGGTTCACCTCTAGAATTTTGATCGATTACTATCTCACATTTAGGTCTTTCAACCATTTTGAATCTATTTTGTGTATGGTGTAAGGAAATGGTCCAATATTCCCAATACCATTTGTTGAGGAGACTGTCTTTTTTTCCATTGGGGACTCTTTCCTGGGTTCTCTATTCTGTTCCATTGATCTATGGGTCTGTTTTTGTGCCAGGACCATACTGTCTTGATGATTACAGCTTTGTAATAGAGCTTGAAGTCCAGGATTGTGATGCCACCAGATTTGGTTTTCTTTTTCAACATTCTGTTGACTATTTGGGTCTTTTCTGGTTCCATACAAATTGTTCAATTATTTGGTCCAGTTCTGTGAAAAACCTTGATGGCATTTTGATAAGGATTGCATTGAATGTGTAGATTGCTCTAGGTAGCACAGAAATTTTTAAAATATTTGTTTTTTCAAGTCATGAGCGTGGAATATTTTTCCATTTCTTTGTGTCTTCCCCAATTTCTTTCATGAGTGTTCTATAGTTTTCTGAGTACAGAAAACGTTGCCTCTTTGTTTAGGTTTATTCCTAGGTATCTTATGGTTTTGGGTGCAACTGTAAATGGGATTGACTCCCTAATTTCTCTTTCTTCTGTCTCGTTGTTAGTGTATAGAAATGCAACTCACTTCTGTGCACAGATTTTACCTCTTGCCACATTACTGAATTCCTGTATGAGTTCTAGCAATTATGGGATGGAGTCTTTTGGGTTTTCCACATAGAGTATCATGTCATCTGCAAGAGCGGGAGTTTGACTTCTTCTCTGCCAATTCAGATGTCTTTTATTTCTTTTTGTCGTCTGATTGCTGAGACTAGGACTTCTAGTATTACGTTGAACTGCAGTGGTGATGGTGGATATCCCTGCCGTGTTCCTGACCATAGGAGAAAAGCTTTCAGTTTTTCTCCATTGAGAATGATATTTCTCATGGGCTTTTCAAAGACGGCTTTTATATTGAGGGATATACCCTCTATCCCTACACTTTGAAGAGTTTTAATCAAGAAGGGATGCTGTACTTTGTCGAATGCTTTTTCTGCAGCTACTGAAAGAAGCATAAGGTTCTTGTCCTTTTTATTATGTACTGTATCACATGATTGATTTCTAGATATTGAGTAAATCTTGCAGCCCAGGAATAAATCCCACTTGGTCGTGGTGAATAATCTTTTTAATGTACTGTTGGATCCTATTGGCTCATATTTTGGTGAGAATTTTTACATCCATGTTCATCAGGGATATTGGTCTGTAATTCTCCTTCTTGGTGGGTTCTTTGTCTGGTTTTGGGATCAAGGTAATGTTGGCCTCATAGAAAGAGTTTGGAAGTTTTCCTCCCATTTCAATTTTCTGAACCACTTTCAGAAGAATAGGTATTAAATCTTCTTTAAATGTTTGGTAGAATTCCCCTGGGAAGCCATCTGGCCCTGGGCTCTTGCTTGTTGGGAAATTTTTGATTACTGCTTCAATTTCCTTGCTGGTTATGAGTCAGTTCAGGTTTTCTATTTCTTCCTGGTTCCGTTTTGGAGTTTATAAGTCTCTAGGAATGCATCCATTTCTTCCGGATTGCCTAATTTGTTGTCATATAGTTGCACATAATATGTTCTTATAATTGTTTTTATTTCTTCAGTGTTGGTTTTGATCTCTCCTCTTTCATTCATGAATTTATTTGGGTCCTTTCTCTTTTCCCTTGGATAAGTCTGGCCAGGTGTTTATCAATCTTATTAATTTTTTCAAAGAACCAGCTCCTAGTTTCATTGATCTGTTTTACTGTTCTTCTGGTTTCTATTTCATTGATTTCTGCTCTGATCTTTATTATTTCTCTTCTCCTGCTGGGCTTACGTTTTATTTGCTCTTCTTTCTTCTTTCTTCAGCTCCTTTGGGTACAGGGTTAGGTCGTGTATTTGAGAACTTTCTTGTTTTTTGAGAAGGACTTGTAGTGCTATATACTTCCCTCTTAGGACCGCCTTTGCTACGTCCTAAGGATTTTGAACAGTTGTGTTTTCATTTCCATTTGTTTCCACGAATTTTTTAATTTTCTTCGGTTTCCTGGTTGACCCATTCATTCTTTAGGATGCTCTTTAGCCTCCACGTATTTGAGTTCTTTCCAACTTTGCTCTTGTGACTGAGTTCCAGTTTCAAAGCATTGTGGTCCAAAGATATGCAAGGAATAAGCCGAATCTTTTGGTACCAGTTGAGAACTGATTTGTGACCCAAGATGTGTTCTCTTCTGGAGAACATTCCATGTGCACTCAAGAATGTGTATTCTGTTGCTTTGGGATGAAATGTTCTCAATATATCTGTGAAGTCCATCTGGTCCAGGGTGTCAGTCAAAGCCCTTAAGACCTTGTTGATCTTCTGCTTAGATGATCTGTCCATTGCAGTGAGGGGGGTGTTAAGGTCCCCTACTATTATTGTATTATTATTGATGGGTTTCTTTGATTTTGTTATTAATTGACTTATACAAATGGCTGCTCCCATGTTAGGGGCATAAATAGTTACAATTGTTAGATCTTGTTGGATAGACCTTTTAATTATGATATAGTATCCTTCCTCATCTCTTATTACAGTCTTTGGTTTAAAATCTAATTTGTCTGACATAAGGATTGCCACCCTAGCTTCCTTTTGATGTCCATTAGCATGATAAATGATTTTCCATCCCTCATTTTACATCTGGAGGTGTCCTTTGGGTCTAAAGTGAG
This sequence comes from Potos flavus, assembly GCA_028534135.1. NCBI lineage: Eukaryota > Metazoa > Chordata > Mammalia > Carnivora > Procyonidae > Potos > Potos flavus. The sequence continues at coordinate 96,557,837 of CM052896.1, read as the reverse complement.
TCTCTTGCAGACAGCCTTGATAGGTCCTGCTTTTTATCCGATCTGATACCCCATGTCTTTTGATTAGGGCATTAGCCCATTTACATTCACAATAACTATTGAAAGATAAGAATTTCATTCCATTGTATTGCCTGTAATGGGATTGTTACTGCATGTTGTCTCTGTTCCTTTCTCATCTATGTTACTTTGGGGCTCTTTCTTTGCTTAAAGGACCCCTTTTAATATTTCTTGCAGGGCTGGTTTGGTGATCACAAATTCTTTTAGTTTCTCTTTGCCCTGGAAGCTTTTTATCACTCTAATTTTGAATGATATCATAGCTGCATTCTTGGCTGCATATTCTTCTCATTTAGCACCCTGAATATATCATGCCAGTCCTTTCTGGCCTGCCAGGTCTCTGTGGATAGGTCTCCTGCCAGTCTAATATTTCTAACCTTGTAGGTTACAGATCTCTTGTCCCGAGCTGCTTTCAGGATTTTTCTCCTTGTCTCTGAGATTTGTTAAGTTTCACTATTATATGTTGGGGTGTTGATCTATTTTTATTGATTCTGTGGGGGGTTTTCTGTGCTTTCTGGATTTCGATGCCTGTTTCCTACCCCAGATTAGGGAAGTTCTCTGCTATAATTTGCTTCAATATATCTTATGCCCCTCTCTTGCTTTCCTCTTCTTTTGGGATCCCAATTATTCTAATATTGTTTCACTTTATGGTAGCACTTATCTCTCAAATTCTCCCCTCGTGATACAGTAGTTGTTTGTCTCTTTCTCCATTTCTTGATTCTCCATCATTTGGTCCTCTGTATCACTAATTCTCTCTTCTGCCTCATTTATCTGAGCAGTCAGAGCCTCCATTTTTTTATTGCATCTCATTAATAGCCTTTTTGATTTTGACTTGGTTAGATTTTAGTTGTTTTATTTCTCCAGAAAAGGATTCTCTAGGGTCTTTTATGCTTTTTTCAAGCCCAGCTAGTATCTTTATATCATTACTCTGAACTCTACTTCCGACATCCTACTTATGTCCATAATCATTAAGTCCCAGCAGTCAGTCTTACCTCTTGTTCTCTTTTTTGAGGTGAGCTTTCCATCTTGTCATTCTTGCAGAAAGTGGTTGCTTTTGTATTTATAGTTTCAACTTTTTTTTTTTTAGATCTCCAGTTGAGTTCACAGGTGTTCAAAATGATTTAATAGGTATCTAGATGAATTCCTGGGACCAGACAAAATTAAGGTCTCCTACTCCTCCACCATCTTGGATTCTCTCTGTTTTTATATTCTTGAGAACAGATATTTCATAGAATATCTTTTCAAGGCCAAACATAACCATATTTTTATAAATATGCTATAAGATTATGTAATGATAGAAAAAATAATTTTCAAAATTCACTAAATTATCTCACTGAGCTGAAAAGATAAGAATACATTCTATTATTAAAAACACTTTTTTAACTTAGGAAGCAGGAACGATACACTGTGAAATGAGGAATATTAAAGTAGGAAAGTATCATGTGATGGATAAAGTCATATGTATTCTATAAGTACTGTAAGTGGGCTTTGGATAGTATTCAATTTGTTAAATGTACTCGAAAGAGAATGTATTTAAAGCTCAAATTCAATTGCTTTTCCAGCCAAGGAATTTTTTAGAATCAAAGCACCTGTTTATTCATAATCTTTCATTTATATTTCTTTAGAGACTAAAGAAACAATTAAATTTAAAAATAAATTAAAAATAACTTTATAAACACATATTTTCCCCTCTTTTTTCCCTGGAAATAATAAGTGCTATAATATCATGTTGGTGACTCAGTAGATGGCATTGTTATCATTAAATCAAAATGAAACCTATTCTGACTTGAAACATCATTGCTAGAAACAGAGCAAATAAGCTTAACCAAGAACACTAAACGAGCTTTTACCAGAAATATAAAACAATATCCTGAGTATTTCTATTAATTAATGCATTGAACCAATCAAATCTTAAATATGGTAAATAATTATTAACAGAACATGTCTTTCTTTCCCACTGCAGCTTAATTAGAATTCTATAAATTTTGTTTTGGAAATATTAATGAATTATCTAGTAACACCTCTACCAAAAAATAAATTGGCTTTCTTCCACCTAATAAAAATGTGAAATAATATACTTTCTTTTAACAGTGCCTTGTTAAAAATAAGAGAATATTAGAGAATATGTTTTCAAAATACTAATTAGGCTGTCATCCAGTTTTGAATGTAGAGTTATAAATATCTTTTCTCAAACATCACTCATCACACTCTTCAGTTACAGACTGGCATAGTTACCTACCTTTCGAAGCTATATACCCTAACCTAAGATCATATTGGAAGGGAGTACATCTTAACACTTTTTTATAGATCTCTCAGTGCTTAGTACATGACATACCTATAGTGAACCTTGAAAAACACCTATGTAAAAAAGGCACAAAATAAAGTTAATCATGAAACATAACATTCAGTAATAAAACATTCAATAATTATTTACTGAATGGGGTATACAGTGAACAAAAGCAACAGAAGTGACAACAATATAACCTATTGCCCACACTGATAATTTAACCTGGAAATTTTATACTCGAGTTCTAAAGTAATGAAGTTATTATTCCCATAATCACATAAAGGAAATAATCCACATACTTAAACTAGGCTGTATTAATGGCCCTAGGATATCTTCATTTAGTCATTCAGCAAGTATCTTCTGAGCACCTGCAATGTACTATATGACTTCACAGTCCAAGATAAAAACAAATCCCTGGAGATTTTAACAGGAATCAAGGTAATTCTCCTAGATCTCCTACATCTATCAGCTCTGTATCCCACATCTCTCTCATTTCCTTGCTCCATTTCTGGACAAAATAATCAGGCCCCTGGAAGATTCCAGATGAAAGGAATTTAGTATTGAATAGACTTACCTACTTTTCCGTAAGTGCTTAGCAATAGTAACCCTTCCAGACCAAGTAGTCACACAGATCCACTGTTGCCAAAGCTACACTACCATCCCAAGTACCCTAGGCTGCTAAACAAATCTAAAGATCAGATACCACAACACCTTTAGGCTCTAATGTAGCTCTGGAGTCTCAGCTTTCCCTAGTATGTTCAAGATTACAGGGTTGGATTTTGCTTTGGTACCTGCTTCTCGATTTTCTTAACAGTTCTTTATCTCGAAGTCTGAAGCCATGTTCCAGGCCTCTGCTGAATAGCAAAATTTGGCTCCAAGATATCATATCCCTTCATGATAATTACCTATCCTGAATTTCATGATATGCCCTGCCTGATCTGTGCTAGCTCCATTTGAAAACTTAGTATCAACAACACTGTAAAGACAACTAGAGTGTCCCACCTTTTGATTACTCTTACCTATTCAGTTTAATTTCCAAAGTCAGCATCTACAGCCAAATCTATGCTACAAGATTCCAAAGAGACTAAGTCTCTATTAAGTCCCAGACTTAACAACAGTCAACAGCTGTGTTGCCAAGAGAAACCTTGTCATTTGCCCTGAAATGTGATATGCTCTGCTTTATGCTACAAAAAATTTTTTTTAAGATTTTATTTATTCGTCAGAGAAAGAGAGACACACAAGAGCACACAAGCAGGGGGAGCAGCAGGCAGAGGGAGAAACAGGCTCCCTGCTGAGCAAGGAGCCTGATTCGAGACTCAATCCCAGGACCCTGGGATCATGAGCTGAGCTGAAGGCAAGCACTTAACCAAGTGACCTACTGACCTACCCAGGCATCCATATGCTACAAAACATTTAGGAGTCTATAGCCCTCTTAAGCCTCTAAAACTCCAGTTCAGAAGATAAACCAACAAACAAAAATTAACTAATTACCTCCCACTTCTAGGCCTAATTATCAAAGATCTTACAGATCATGAAGAAAAAACTCCTTCCCTCAAGGAGCTCAGTCTAGTGGGGTTAAATTAATAGTAAGAACAGTTTAGGAACACATACAACCTAGAATGGGAAAAAAGGAGACCAAAAAAATATTTATCACTTGCCTACTATGTATCAAAGACACAGTCGATACAATTGCTTAGTATCTTTATTCCTTCATAAAACAGCCTAGCTATCTTCTAAAGTCTGCTGCAGAATTAAGAAAATACTCAAGACACAAGGATTTATGTCTCTAGTATGCCTACCTATCTGATTATTTCCATTTAATCAGATAGGAATTAAATTCTTTCAAGACTTTTCCAAATCTGACACTACCTCAGCTTCATTTTCTTAGAACTTCCCTACCTACTTTAAATCTCAGATTATTTCTGTAGCAGTGTGGTAAAATGTCAAAGATAAAATTAAAAATATAAAAATACGTTACTATCTATTAGTTCACACACAAAAGCAGGAGTTTAGAGTTAAATTTTTCAGTTCGAGGGTTACTTACATTTTGTATTTTTATATAGGAAAGCTTTTGTTATGCTTTTATTGATTTTTAAAATTTATTATAGTAGTAAGTTTGATTACAATAGTAATAACTATTAACATTTTATAATATCTTTTTACATTATTAGCATGATATTAACAATCATATATGGTTCAACAAGTCTTTTATCAAATAATATGAAAGTAAACCAAGGCTCAAAATGCCTAATCTATCCAAAGACCAGAATTTGGAAAACAGTTAAAATGAATAACCTCTAAAGCCTTTCTGAGTCCTAACACTTTATGACTATAATGTTTGTCTTAAGCCCTTGCTTAGCCTTTGCCACTCAGTACTAAAAATGGCATATTTTATGGTCATATACTTCAAATTGAAGGAACAAAGCCTAGTTCTCTACAATTAAACACCAATAAATTACAGATAAGACCACGGCAGTGTAGCAACAGCAAAGCAAACTTTACCATATGCTTTGAAAATAAGACTTAAGATTGTTCACCTATTTGTCATAAGATTATTTAACAACTCATCTTAGTGTTCTGTCCCTCTCAGACTATACAGTTTAGGACCAAGTCTTATCTTAATCAGAAGTTATATAATTACAACTGTAAAAATTAAGAGAAACATTTCTTCACTCCTAATCATCTTTCTTTTACCAAGTGAATGGAAGAAAACAAATTGTTAGGTCCTCCTGTTCACATCTCAAAAATTTAGACAAAATTATTCTCTATTTTTAAAATATTTTAGCTCCCTAGTTTTCTTTTTTTCTTTTTAATTTTATTAACATATAATGTATTATTTGCCCCAGGGGTACAGGTCTATGAATCATCAGTGCTCCCTAGTTTTATATTAAGAAATAATACTTCTACTTTATTCTTGGTCAGATTATATTTATCCATTTCCTATGACCCATGAATTATCATAAACTTTTTGTTGACTTTGAAGCTTCAATAATTTTAACTATAAGTTTTTAAAGAAATTAATTTACATTTGTACAGCCCTATATCATTGGCAAATTTTTTTCCATATAAGCTACCAAATTAATCTTCAAATTAATCCTGGAAATAAAATTCTTAATTTTCTTGATAAGGAAATTGAAGCTGAAAGAAGATAACTCTTGTCTGAAGCCATTTGAATCCTGAAGTTAAATCCAGGTACTTCATACCAATCGCAATGCTTCTCCCATCATACCACAGCAATCGGATAAATATGACATTATTATAAGAAATAAACCCCCAAAGGATGCTAAGACTCCTTGTGCCATACTGTAACAATTTGCCCTTGTGAAAACAAGTGAGACTAACAAATCATAACCCTTACTCCCTGACAAGGTATAAAAAGTCACTGTACCCTTTCCCACGAGACGGATTATATTTTTTTCCCTGAGAGAAAATGAATAACTTATGCAAATTCCCTGTTTAAAGATCTATTGCCATTTCCATGTTGGATATGTTTGTCTCCACAAATAGATTAAGGACAAACCTGTCCCCTAGTTTTCCAGGCAAGGCAAAAAAAAAGGTGTCACTAACCTCATAATTTCTGCCATAGGGAAAGTAATATTAAGGATATGAAGGGTCAAAAAAAAGGATATGAAGGGTCAGAACACTTCCACTTTTTGTTTGAACAGTCATTTGCTGGTATCTACAGATGCCTGAACACAGTTAGGAGGTAAAACCTCCTACAACCTACAATTTTTGAGCTAACTAGGCTAGTTCTGAGTACGAGGACTTTTTAAACAATTGAAGATTCCCACCTTTAAGTGGAGGTATAGAAAAGTACAGGTACTATTTGTATTCCATTGGACAAGAAATAAAGGTCGGGAGAAATCCTTTTGAAAGGTTTGTCTCCTAGTACACTGAAATTTTCATCTCATTGTCATCAAAAGAATCAGAGTACATCTAGTCCAGACAAAAGCAGTACCAGCATCCCTAAAATTCTCAGTCTCTAGAATATGATTATTAACCCACAGAATAAAGAGTTAATAGGCCAGAAAATAATTCAGTAGTCCAAATACAACTTGGAATAAAACTCCTAATTAAAAGTGGTTTAAATACAGCATTCAAAACAAGTGCCTTAGAGGCTTTACAAATTAAAATTCTGATGGATTATGAATAAAGAAGATTGAAATTTTTATTTTAAATTAATAAAGACACTTAAAAGCGTAAGCTTCTAGCCTCATACCCTAATTCATCATTTTTTCTAGTTCTTTTATCGACATTAAGATATTTATCCATTTCCAAAGTCACCTAAGAAACTGAGCTCATTTTCATCTTGTTTCACCTCTATCAAACATTCTAGAACTAACAACTATTTTTCTTCACCTTTCTAAGCAATCAGTCACTTTTGTGTAGTTATAAATGACTTCATAGGTTTCTTAGGATTGGGTTTCTACTCATCTCAGAACACCCTCCTAGAACTTATACTCTAAGTATACTTTTTATATTATTTGTTTGTTTTTGGTCAGTTTTAATGTTTTGCGTTTGCTTCCTCCACACAGGAACTACTCCCACTTTCTGAACTCTAACCCTAATACAGTCCCTTTCTTATTTTCCTCTAACAAATCTGATCATTCGTTTCATTTTTATTTTCTTTATTTTCACTTTCCTTCCTTAAGTTCTCTTATGTGGACATATTCTAAGTTGCCTATTCCAAGCAACTGCTTTTCTCTCCATAAATCCTTCGTAACAATGGCTTGTACATGTTAACATGCATTAATTTAACTTCCTAAATATGTTTGTATCCTACTTCTATAGAGAAACAAATCACCTTCATAAGTTGTTTTGCATACCAATTTGAATGATTTATAATGCCTTTGTAATTTAATGTTTAATTAAAATGCTGAAATACTAGGTTATCCCAAGTGTACAACTTTTTTCCTCATTGACATTCTTTACAATAAAATATAAGAACATATCTTTATGGTATCATAATAGGCACTAAGGATATAGCAACTGAGAAAATAGCCTGATGTCTATAATTTAACTGCTACCAATGAATCCATCTACTTAAAGTTAGAAGTTCAACTCTCAGAAAAAAATATACATCCTGCTTCAGAGAGGAAAATATATAGGAATTAGGATTTTGCTATAAAGATGAAGCAATTTATCACTTAAGCACTTTCTTGCTTTTTATTTTAAAACAAGCTTGGAGATGATCTTTATCACTACAAAAATGCCAAGTTTTCTCAACAATAAAGAAAGAAAGAAGAAAGAAAAGAAAGAAAGAGAGAAAGAAAGAAAGAGGAAAAGAAAGGAAAAGAAAAGAAAAAAAAAGAAAAGAAAAGAAACATATGGAACATAAGGAAATACTAAAGATCAAAACCACAGGAACCTTCAATCTAATTTCAGCAGTCAGCAAACTAGGGCCCCGCAAATTGGTCATCTGTTTTAATAGTTTTACTGGAACATGGCCACACCAATTTGTTTATGTATTTTTTATGCCTACTTTTGAGATATGATGGCAGAATTGTGTACTAGCAACAGAGTCTATGTGGTCCACAAGTCTAAAATATCTACCATGTGGCCCTATAAGAAAAAATTTGCCAACCCCTACTGTAACTAACTGGGTATCTACTCTCAAAATCAAATAATGAATTTTTAAAATAGCTAAATTTTTAATACATTTTAAAAATTCAGTAATTTTATATAACAGCTTAAGACTCAATGACATGCTTATACTATTTAATTAGTATATGTCTATACCACTTAATTACTAGGGACACTAATGTGGATGGAATTTGCAGGGCCATTTACCAAAAATAGGTAGTTTTACATTAAATGAACTCCAGAATCCGCAGTAAGGTCTACAGTTTTGGCAAATTTGGCAGGCACAGGGTGAGATTCTATGAGATCTGGCACACTATAGTACTAGGAAGCTTAGGTTAAACTGTTATTTCAGAAATCAC
>CM052896.1:96512305-96549054 GCA_028534135.1 Potos flavus | reverse complement strand
GTGTCTGTTGGCCATTTGGATGTCTTCTTTGGAGAAATGTCTGTTCATGTCTTCTGCCCATTTCTCGATTGGATTATTATTTGTTCTTTGGGTATTGAGTTTGATAAGTTCTGTATAGATTTTAGATACTAGCCCTTTATTTGATATGTCATTTGCAAATATCTTTTCCCATTCTGTCTGTTGTCTTTTGGTTTTGTTGACTCTTTCCTTTGCTGTGCAAAAGCTTTTGATCTTGATGAAGTCCCAATAGTTCACTTTTGTCCTTGCTTCCCTTGCCTTTGGCAATGTTTCTAGGAAGAAGTTGCTGCGATTGAGGTCAAAGAGGTTGCTGTCTGTGTTCTCCTCAAGGATTTTGATGGATTCCTGTCTCACATTGAGGTTTTTCATCCATTTTGAGTCTTATTTTTGTGTGTGGTGTAAGGAAATGGACCCGTTTCATTCTTCTGCATGTGGCTGTCCAATTTTCCCAACACCATTTGCTGAAGAGACTGTCTTTTTTCTGTTGGACGTTCTTCCCCGCTTTGTTGAAGATTAGTTGACCATAGAATTGAGGGTCCATTTCTGGGCTCTCTATTCTGTCCCATTGATCTATGGGTCTGTTTCTGTGCCAGTACCATACTGTCTTGATAATTACAGCTTTGTGATAGAGCTTGAAGTCTGGAATTGTGATGCCGCCAACTTTGGTTTTCTTTTCAACATTCCTCTGGTTATTTGGGGTCTTTTCTGGTTCCATATAAATTTTAGGATTATTTGTTCCATTTCTTTGAAAAAAATTGATGGTATTTTGATAGGGATTGTGTTAAATGTGTAGATTGCTTTACGTAGCATAGACATTTTCACGATATTTGTTCTTCCCATAAGCATGGAACGTTTTTCCATTTCTTTGTGTCTTCCTCAATTTCTTTCATGACTACTTTATAGTTTTCTGAGTACAGGTTCTTTGCCTCTTTGGTTAGGTTTATTCCTAGGTATCTTACGGTTTTGGGTGCAATTGTAAATGGGATCGACTCCTTAATTTATCTTTCTTCTGTCTTGCTGTTGGTTTATAGAAATGCAACTGATTTCTGTGCACTGATTTTATATCTTGACAAAAAGTCAAGATAATTTTTGATGACAGCCTTATTTATACATTTAACTTACAGAATCCAGTGGATTCAGAAGAGAACATATAATCTGACAGCGAGACCTCAACTACCTTACTTTATTTTCTTTTTATCAAATTTTTATTTAAATTCTAGTTAGTTAATATATAGTACAATGTTGGCTTCAGGAGTAGAATTTAGTGATTCATCACTTACATACAACACCCAGTGCTCATCAAAACAAGTGCCCTCTGTAATCCCATCATCCATTTGGCCTATCCCCCACCAACCTCCCTCCATCAACCCTCAGTTTATTCTCTATCTTTAAGGGTCTCTTATGCTTTGTTTCCCTCTCTCTCTCTTTCCCCTCCCCATAAGTTCATCTGTTTTGTTTCTTAAATTCCACATGAGTGAAATCATATGGTATTTGTCTTTCTCTGACTGACTTATTTCACTTAGCATAATATACTCTAGCTCCATCCATGTTATTGTGAATGTCAAGATTTCATTCTTTTTGATGGCTGAGTAATATTCTATTGTGTATATATTCCACATCTTCTTTATCCATTCATCAGTATGGACATTTGGGCTGTCTCCATAGTTTGGCTATTGTTGATAATATTGCTCAACTACCTTTCTTGTAATTTAATACCTTGGTCTTATTCATGAGAAAACATGGAGACTTTGAGAACAAAATATATACTATCTTCAAACACTGTAGTATGTTCTACCTTATGGTTTAACGTAAAAGAAAAAAAAGTATCTTCTTTCCCCTAGAATATTTCCCTTCGAAATTCTCATAATTCTGCCAATACAACTGAAGACAAAGTTCTAAAGATATAACTTATATAAGCAGTCATTCTATTTGTAAGAGCCAAGCATCTAAGTCATTGTTCACTTAAATCAGTGTTGACTTGCCTTTTATTTTAAAGTGGTAATTACAAGTTACTTTGTACTAAGCCATCATTTTATCATTATATTCTTGACAAAGCTTGGGAAAACACTTTAATATCTCAGTAGTCATTAAACATTATCCGTTTGTTTTTTTAATTAGAACATGTAACAAATGCTTGAAGTAGAAGTCTTTGTATATACTAGCACCCAAAGATGCTATGATAATTGCCATAAAGGAACATCAATCTAAAACAGCAATGAAATAAAACATATGTCTGTAAATCTTCAATGAATTCGGGGCACCTGAGTGGCTCAGTCGGTTAAGGTCCTCCCTTCAGCTCAGGTCATTATCTCAGGGTCCTGGGACTGAGCCCCTTATCAGGCTCCCTACTCAGCGGGGAGTCTGCTTCTTTCATTCCCTTGGCTCCCGCTTGTGCTCCCTCTCTCTCTCTCAAATAAATTTTTTTTTTTTTAAATCTTCAATGAATTCAACATTGAATGTTCAATATACTTAATATAAGACTACATAAATGGACTTTTAAAATTAATTTTTAAATGAAGGAATTTATCATTCAGAGCCAAAAGTTAGGCTTAAACTAATCTCTCAAAATGAGTTGATCTGAATATAAACTAGTTTCATTTCATTTTCTAGATCAGAATACATACCTAAGAAGGAAGATCTAGTGAGATTATTTAGATATTTCTAATTATGTCCTTCCATTTCCATTGTTTTTTGCACTCCTTACACATAAAAAATTCTTTTTTTTTTTTTTTTTTAAGATTTTATTTATTTATTTGACAGATGGAGAGATCACAAGTAGGCAAAGAGGCAGGGGGGTGAGCAGGCTCCCTGCTGAGCAGAGAGTCCGATGCAGGGCTGGATCCCAGGACCCTGAGATTGTGACCTGAGCCGAAGGCAGAGGCTTCAACCCACTGAGCCGCCCAGGAGCCCCCACATAAAAAATTCTGACTTCAAAAATATTCTGCTCTGAACTTCCTATCAAGATAGCATAGTGAGTTTATATTTAGACTCACCCCATCACAGCTCCAAACACATGGTAATGACAAAGGAGAAAAGAAGAAAATTGCTGGAACCCGGGAGGGGTAGAGGTGGGGGGGGGGGGGTTAGCTGGCCTTAAAAAAATTTATATATACAACATCTCAATTGAAAAATGGGCAAAAGACTTGAACAGACATTTCACCAAACAGGATATACAGATGGCAAATAAGCACATGCAAATATGTTCAACATCATTAGCCGACAGAGAAATGCAAATCACAATAGGTATCAGTACACACCTATCAGAATGACTTTAATATTGACAAGAACAAGTGCTAGTGAGGATGCAGAACAATTATTATTCTTATACATTATTGGGGGATGCAAAATGGCACCACCACTCAGGAAAACAGTTTGGCAATTTCTTAGAAGTTAAACATACAGGGGCTCCTGGGTGGCTCAGTGGGTTAAAGCCTCTGCCTTCGGCTCAGGTCATGATCTCAGGGTCCTGGGATTGAGCCCCGCATTGGACTTTCTGCTCAGCAGGGAGCCTGCTTTCTCCTCTCTCTCTGCCTGCCTCTCTGCCTACTTGTGATCTCTCTCTGTGCCAAATAAATCAATAAAATCTTAAAAAAAAAAAAAAAAAAGTTAAACATACATTTACCATAGTACCCAGCAATCCCACTCCTAGGTATTTACCCTAGAAAAACAAAAACATATGTTCACACAAAAACCTATATATAGATGTTTATAACAGCTCTGTTCAAAAACTCCAAAAAAAAAAAAACAAAAAAAACCACACACACACACACAACACCCAAATGTCCTTCAACTGATGAATGGATGAACAAACTGTGGTACATTTGTTCTCATAAAGAGGAATGAACTATTGATACATGCAATAACTTGGATGAATCTCAAAAACATTATGCAAAATAAAACGGTCTCACAAAAGCTAAATAATGTATGATTCCACTGATATGACATTCTTGAAAAGATAAAACTACAGTGACAAAGAACAGAACAGAGGTTGCCAGAGGTTATAGGTGGGGGAGGGTATGACTAAAATGAAAGCATATAAGAGGTTTTGGTTTGATGAGATTGTTCTCTATCCTTACTACGGTAATGGTGACATGTGTTAAAATTCACACAACTATACCAAAAAAAGGTGGGGGGGGATAGATGAAGGGGAAATAGGTAAAGGGGATTAAGCATACACTTATCCTGATGAGCATGGAATAATATATGGAATTGCTGAACCACTATATTGTACATGTGAAACTAATATAACACTGTATGTTAACTACACTGGAATTAAAATTTAAAAAAAAACAAAAAATATTAAGGATTAAATATATATTTACATAAATATTTTTAATAATTACATAAATAGTATTCAAATATTTATATTTATTTATTCCCCACACTCCTATCCTATAGTCCAGAAATACAAATGTAAAGTGGTAAGCAGAGCTAAAGCTACAAACATATTGAGCTCCTTTGTACAGAAAAAGCAGTAGCAGAGTATTAGTTCCTATAGGGTAATAGCAACTAAAGTTCGCTAACTCTAGCAAAGACCACAAGTTAGACTCACTGCTGGAATTAACACCTTAAACCATTAGTGCACCACCACAACCCTAGCCTCTAGAAAGAAACTGGGGGGGTGGGGGTGGGGGGGATAAAACTACTGTCAAACTACTACTGGGACTAAGGCTTTAAAGGAATCACAGAGAAGGAGCCCCAAAACCTGCAAAGATATTCCCTCAAGTTGCTGACTTCTCCTAAACTACACATAAATAAGGCAAAACTCTAAGAATGCCAGAAGAAAATTGCAGCTGGGAAGCTAAAGATCTGAGCTGAGATTTCAGTAGCCTCACACCTGAGAAGACTGTCATTTAAGGCCTGTCCATTTAAAAGGACCTTGATAAAATACCTTGGCCTTTAAGCTGAGACTTAAGAATGGCCTAAGTTTAGGACTATAGGCCCCAGCATCCAGTAAGAATAAAAGTGAAATGGATCAACCCTAACAAAGCCTTAAACTAATCCTTCAACAAGATCACAAAAGATGATTTACAAAACAGGCATAAAGTATTTGACATCAAAATGTCATCCCCGTTTTCTTAAGAATAAACCTTCAAATACTTATGTTCCTACTGTATGGATTTAAAACAACTAATTCAGGGGCACCTGGGTGGCTCAGATGGTTAAGCATCTGCCTTCAGCTCAGGTCATGATCTCCGGGTTCTGGGATCGAACCCCACATCAGGCTCCCAGCTCGGCAGGGAGTCTGCTTCTCCCTCTCCCCCTGCTTGTGTGCTCTCATCTCTCTCAAATGAATAAATTAAATCTTTAAAAAATAAGAATAAAAAAACAGCTAATTCAGGTGTAGCCAGTTTGTCTCATAGTATTTCAGTATTCATATAGCTGTTGCTCCTATCTCCCTAATAATAAGCTACTTTACCTTCTATCCTTTCTCTTTCCTGCTTCCTATGAATTCAGCTGGTAAAAGATTCAACTTAATATAAGCTAACTCAATCTGATGAAATCTCATTAGTTCAGCTGTTTTGCTAAATCACTCATTTTCCTAATTCTAATCAGATTACATGAAATCATTTTTATACACAAAAAGATAAAAAGAGGGGCGCCTGGGTATCTCAGTGGGTTAAAGCCTCTGCCTTCGGCTCAGGTCATGATCCCAGGGTCCTGGGATCGAGCCCTGCATCAGGCTCTCTGCTCAGCAGGGAGCCTGCTTCCCCCTCTCTCTCTCTGCCTGCCTCTCTGCCTACTTGTGATCTCTCTCTGTCAAATAAATAAATAAAATCTTTAAAAAAAAAAAAAGATAAAAAGACTGCTAGTCACTCTATTTATTGAGATTCTCTTGAACCAGGTTTCCCCTCTTAAATCCAAATGCCTATAGTTGGAAAGAATGGTATCAAAAGATACAAAATGCACACCTGCCTGGATATACTTCTGCAGAGGCCAATAATACAGAAGCCATACCCCTTAAAAAGATATGTGGGTGGGCACCTGGGTGGCTCAGTTGGTCAAGCGACTGCCTTCGGGTCAGGTCATGATCCTGGAGTCCCAGGATCGAGTCCCACATCGGGCTCCCAGCTACATGGGGAGTCTGCTTCTCCCTCTGACCTTCTCCCTTCTCATGCTCTCGCTCTCAAATAAATAAAATCTTTAAAAAAAAAAAAAAAAAAAGAGGGGCACCTGGGTGGCTCAGTGGGTTAAGCCTCTGCCTTCGGCTCAGGTCATGATCTCAGAGTCCTGGGATCAAGCCCCGCATCGGGCTCTCTGCTCAGCAGGGAGCCTGCTTCCCCCTCTCTCTCTCCCTGCCTCTCTGCCTACTTGTGATCTCTCTCTCTCTCTCTCTCTCTCTGTCAAATAAATAAATAAATAAAATCTTAAAAAAAAAAAAAAGATATGTGGGTGGAAAGGTAATTAATCACTCTAGAGTCTAGGAAAGGCCAACAGAGTCTCAAACATAAAACTTGTACTCTGCAACCTCCTTTTAAATCACTCAATTCATACTGACTATCAACTATATATGAATATACTATACCAAATGGTAAATAATTGTATAAAAGAAGGTCCTCATACTCAAGTGTGCAATCTAGTTGAATAATATTCATATACATGAAATATTTAAATAACAATACAAGGTAGAATGTGATTAAATGCCAAAATGAATGGAAACTACTCAAAGTGAGGGTGGAAAAAAAAGGCTTTATAATAATTTTAGATACTCATCACATAATAATGCTTTAGTAATAACCTGTTCGTTAACAGATAAGTTCATGCTCATCACAGCAGACTCAAGAGAAATCCCAAATGCTAAGACAAACCCTATTTTTGAGGATAACAACTCTATTTCAGATGATTTGGTGTGAGCTTATTCTTAAATTTTATTATGATAATGTATTTGGTAGTACAGTCAGTATAAAAATCGAATCCATCTCTCTGTGCACTCTTTCAAAAGAATGATTCTTTTTAAAAATAGGATGCATTCATTTACTTGTTCAATAAATATTTATTAAGCATCTGTGGTATGCCAGACACTGTGATAGATGCTAGGGAGATAGAGTGATAAACAACATAGACATTTTTAAAATACCCACTTCATTCCCCTATTGATAAACATTTATGGTTTTTTTTAAAGATTTTATTTATTTATTTGACAGAGAGAGAGAGATCACAAGTAGGCAGAGAGGCAGGCAGAGAGAGAAAGAGGCGGGAACAGGCTCCCTAAGCAGAGAGCCCGATGCGGGGCTCGATCCCAGGACCCTGAGATCATGACCTGACCGAAGGCAGAAGCTTTAACCCACTGAGCCACCCAGGCGCCCCTGATAAACATTTATGAATATTATAGCAATTTAGGGAAGAAGATGGGAATTATTACTTGATAATATTATAGAACTTAAACAATTTAAACAAATGTGTATAAATGTGCATATACATATATTTGATATAATATACCATATGTGTAATATACCATTCAATATAATCTACCATATGTTCAGGATCTGCTACAGAGATTTTATTTTGTAACATAATAAACAAACATTTGTAATATACATAGAAGTAAAATATATAATGAAACTTACCCCCAAAAAGGGGCAAGAAAATGGAATTATACTGCTGAAAGGTCTCACACTGGAAGTTGGAATCAGGAAGCAGGGTAGGTCAGGCGGAAAATGAGACATCAACAGAGAGAAGGAAAGGTGAAATGTGAGGTAACTTTCTGAGGAAATGGAAATATTCCGATCTTGCTTGTATTGGTGGTTATATGGAAACACATAAGGAAAGCAAATAAATTTTCAGACATATTTGGGAGTCAGGCACTAATGAGTTAATAGATGTTGAAAAGAATGAATGGAAGATACCTAAAATGACTTCAAGTTTTCTGGATTATAGAGGTATCAGTCCCCCTTAACCACACTGGGAGCTACAGTTAAAGAAGTTTTCAAAGACAAAGGTTATGAGTTCTGTTTTGGGCATGTGCCTAGAGGATGACCAAATGGAAGAGAACAGGGAATAGAATGTAAGAATTTGGAGAAAAACTTTCTAGCTCAAGACTCAGACACAAGAAGCAAGAACATAAAAGTGGTAGTTAAGGTAATAAGTACAAAAGGTTACCCAAAATGATATTGAAGGTAAGATGGACGAAGGACCAGGGACAGAGCTCTAATAAATGCAATTATTTAACAAAAAGGAAGAAAAACACCTTAAAAATGAGAAGTAGCCATATAGATAAGTGATAAACAAGAAAAGAGTAGTGTCACTGAGAGAAAGGATAACTGAGTTTTAAGGAAGAACTGGTTGATCTGCAGATCAACCCTGTGGAAACTTGAAATCAAGATAGGTAGATGAATGTAAAAGGACAAAAAGGAAATCTCTAGGTCCAACAAGCAAAAATGAAACTCAAATCCATTGTAGTAAGTAGGACTCACGGTCAGTAGCCCCTATAGGTATAAATCCCATATATATGTCTTAAGGACTACAGTTTTAATGCCTACTCCCAAAGGATTGGCAGTTGGAGCATTTGCGGCATTAGCCTTCTTGCACAAAGCCAAATGTCAGAAAGCTATTCCTCTCATGAAGAACCAGAAAAACATTGCTCATTGGCCCTCAGACGGGACATGGAAGCTCGTGGCTCACCTGTGGGTAGAAGAAAGACAACCTTAAAATTAGATGTGGAATATGGAATCAGGGACAATTTTGACAAGACAGGAAAGACTTGAGTATGTGTATCTGATATTTTTTGCTATATAACAAACTATTCAAACTTAGTGGCTTAAAAAATAACTAACTTATAATTCTGTGGATCAACTGAATAGCTACTGTAAAACTTAATAGGATAAGTAACTCAGCTCAGTTGATTTCTGCGGGGCTTGCTTATGCATTAGTTAGTATGTCAGCTGGTACCTAGATGATGGCCTCACTGACATATCTGTCAGTGGATACACTGTCACTTGGGGCAACAGGGGTGACTACATCATGTATGTATCTTAACATGCTGGAAACTAATTCAGGCTTCTATACAGCAGGAGTAGGAAAGCTCCAAAAAACAAGAGGAAGCTACAATACCTCTTCAGATCTAGGATCAGGACTTGCAAAATAGCTCTTAGCCAATTCAACCGGTCAAAGCAAATAACAAGGCCAGCCCCAATTCAAGGGGTGAGACAAACAGCCCTACCTCACAATGGGAGGAGAATCAAAAAATTGTGCCCATGTTTGCAATTTACCACAATATGTTCAATAAAGAAAAGATACAGAAAAGTGACAGCTAACAGTGAAACCAAAGAGTTGATGGCCCTTGGAACATGTGAAGCTGAAAGGATGCAGAGAACTGTAAAATAGGTACCAAATAACCACCAAAGAACCTTAGAAGCTGAGACTTGATGAGAATTTCTTTAAAAGAAAAGAAGGGTCTGGAAATGGCATATTATGGATCCTTACTACTGAAACAATCACCATGAAAAAGCCTAAATGGAGTTGCCTAAAATGCCACTGGAGAAAAAAAGGGGGGGAGGGGAGCCTGATTGTCTCAGTTGGTTAAGCAGCTGCCTTAGGCTCAGTCATAATCTCAGAGTCCTGGGACCGAGCCCCATATCAGGATCCCTGCTTAGAGGGGAGTCTGCTCCTTCCTCTTCTGCCACTTTCCCTACTTGTGCTCTCTCTCACTCTCTCTGTCAAATAAATAAATAAAATCTTAAAAAAAAAAAAAAACCTGACTTTTTTTAAAGCTAAATTAACATAACTCAAGGACTTCACAAAATGCTACCAAAGTTGACTGGATGACTTATTAATATTAGCATGCTTGGAAATATCTTACCTTCGCATTATTTTACATGAATAAATTTTTAAATGATATTTCTTTTACACTAATTCAAATTGATAACACTTGTTTTAAAAATATTTTTTTCCCAAGTTTTATTTAAATTCTAGTTAGTTAACACATAGTGTAATATCGGTTTCAGGAGTAGAACTTAGTGATTTATCACTTACATCAAACACCCAGTGCTTACCACAACAAGTGCCCTCCTCAATACCCATCAGCCATTTAGCCCCTCCCCTGCCAATCTCCCCTCCAACAACCCCCAGTTTGTTCTCTAAAATTAACAGTCTCATGTTTGCTTCCTTCTTTTTTTTTCCTTCCCTATGTTCACCTGTTTTGTTTCTTAAATTCCACATATGAGTGAAATCATAGGTATTTGTCTTCCTGTGACTGACTTATTTCACTTAGCATAATACCCTCTAGTTTCATCCATATGGTTGCAAATGACAAGATTTCATTCTTTTTTATGGCTGAGTAGTAGTCCATTGTATATATACACCATATCTTTACCAATTCATCAGTTAATGGACATTTGGGCTTTTGCCATAACTTGGTTATTGTAGATAATGCTGCTATAAACATCAATAACAATTGTTTTAGAAAGGTGAATAACTTCAACAGGTTCACTAGAAAAGAAGATATTTCAATGTCATCTTTCTTTCAGTTATACCAAAACATTTAAAATTGATATCACTTGATCATAAATAAGGCAAAAATCACAAAGTCAGAGCTTTATTTTAGGTGAATATGGTAATTTATAAACTAGATACCTGAATAATTCAGCATGCTTCTGAAAAGTGCAAACAAGGGTTCACTTTATTAATTCTATTAAGTAGATATCACTGAATGTGAGATCTTTTTTAAATTCCCTCACTCAAAAACACTAATTTCATTCAAATAGCTAATTAGGTTATCATTAAGTCATTTATCTCATTAAAATAAAGTTGTAGGGTAATACAACTGGACAAGCCAGACTACCCAGGTTGAAATTCTAGCTCTACCAGTAAGCTATGTGATTTAGACATATCACTCTAATTCTCTGTGCCTTAGTTAATTTACATGTAACATTGGGATAATAGGCCATACTATCTCATCAGGTTATTAACTTCAACTGAACTGATATATATGTAAAGTGCTCAGTACAGAGCCTGATATATAGTGAGCATGATATAAGTGTTAATGATGATTATTATTAGAAGTTTTCTCATGTTCTATAGAAAAGCCCTGTATTGGGGCTTAAAATCTAATTCTGCCACTTATTACATCTCTGAGCACTTTACTTGACTTCTCTGAGCCACCTCCACTTCCTTACTTATAAAATGGTGGACCCTAAGGTGGTCTCTTTCAGTTTGAGAATCTCTGATTATGTTGTAACATTAAGGAAAAAATTCACAGCTACTTCACAGTCACTTCTCTCTTCTCATTAAAATAGGCGCTCAAATCATCTCTTTCCCCTGCTCATTCTGAAATTATTTCTTTCACCCTTACTTAACTTCTCATTTCTTTTTATTCATTTTAATATTTAACTAATTTTCTTCAGATTCACCAGTTCCACTTTTTTATTTGTCTCTGCTGATTATTTTTCTAGGGGCTTGATACAATTGTATTCTTACTTGTCTCTACTCAGATCATTTCCTATAATTCCACTCTAGTCATGGTCTGTCACACTGAGGGAATAAGAACACGAACAGCACAACGTTTTTAAAGCATTTTTACATTCATTCTTCCATTTAAGTCTCATAAGCATCACCCTGTAAAAGGTTATTATGCCCAGAGAAAGAATGTGATTTGACTTATAATATGCAAGGCCAAGACATAAACCTAGAATAAATACCTCAGACTATTGTTATGTTATTCCTCATTGTTTCCTTGTCTTACTAGAATGTGCATGAAGTTAGTTATTAAGGAGACCTACTTTTGAGCACTAACTCTGATACTCACTGATTGACCTTGTATAGGATATACTACCACTCCGAACCTCAGTTTCCACATTTATAATCCTGGGATAGCAAAAGGTTTTGTAAGAATAAAACAACAACAAAAAAAAAATGCTTTATAAAATAAGGGGCTATGCTTGTTGCCAAAACCTGTCTATAACTGATTCATTGTATATTTTCTACCCTTGACCAAGGTAGCATGACACTATATCCATTTTTATTCACTGTTCTGAATTAACCCCCTAGTTCTCAGACTCTTTTGCTTCTTTTGATCCACAGAAGAGACCTTCTATTTGGAAAAATAAATTCCACTGAAGAGCTAATATGCTCACCCAAAAATTTGTTGAGCATCAACTATATGCCAGGAACTGTGAACCAGAAAATAATATACGGAGAAAAAGAAAAGAAGAGACTTCCTAAATTCATTAAAAGTAGCAGTCTGATCAACTTTTCACCCACCTACAAGAAGCTGAGTGATCTTTTTCCTCCTTTCTTTCTGCTCTTTTAATTCTAACTCCTTCTCCCTCTTCTGTCAGATGGGGAAGAGAACATAAAGAATGAGGAAAAGCTGGGCTCAGTTACAAAGGCTACACCAGGGAGAATGAAATAAACACAGCTCTCCTAACAGTTCCACATGTCCTACATAAAGCATCTTGGTATAACTAAGAAACAGAAGAAAAACAACAAGATTACTAAGCATGTACAACTTGTCCATTATGTTTGAGGTTCAAGTACATTGTCACATTTATTATCTACACAATCTTGAGGGGTAGGCATTCTTATTTCACTTAGCAAATATTTACTGGGTACCTATTACGTGCTAGGCACTGTTTCGGTTACTAGGAATATATCAGTAAACAGAACAAATAGATGAAAATCCCTGCCCTGGTGACACTTATTCTAACAAAGGAGAAAGCCAATAAGCAATTAACTCAATTTGTAAATTACAAAATATGTTAAATGGCAATAAATGGTATAGAAAAAAATAGAGCAGGTAAGGGGAATTAGGAGTATATAGGGAGGGGTATGTCAAAAAGAGAGGAGATTGAGAAGGTGACATTTAAGGAAGTTGGTTGTGTGGTTCCTGGGAACCACTAGAGAATTCTGAGCAGGAAAGCGAAATATTTTAATTACTTTTTTTGAAGGGATCATTTGGCTACTGTGTTGAGAAAAGACTGTAAGAGGGAGTGTAAGAGAGCAACTGAAAGGCAAGTTACAAGGTTACTATAGCAATCCAAGTGACAGATGTTAGTGGTTTGGACTTGGATAATAGCAGTGGAAGTAGTAAGAAATTGACATATTTTAAATATATTTTCATATTTTAAAAGTAGGGTTTGACAAGCTTTTGATTACAAACTGGTTGTGGGAGTAAGAAAGAGGAGAATCAAGGGTTGTTCCAACTGGAAAAATGGAATAGACATTTACTGAGCTGAAAAATATTGTGGCAAGATCAAGTTTTGAGCAGGAAATCAATAATTTGGATAGAGACATATTAGTTACACAATGTTAATTAAACATCCAAATGGTAATGTCTGTGTGTATACACATATGTAGATAGATATAGTCAGATATAGGAATATGGGTGTGGAATTCAAGAGAAGGGTCTTAAGTGGAGATAGAAATATAAATTTGGAGCTGTCCAGGTATAGTTGGTATTTAGAACCATGGTGACAAGGGAGTGAGTGCAGATAAAGAAGAGAACCAAAGACAGATACCCCAACTTCTAAGAGAGTGAAAAGGGAAGAAGGACAAGTGATATAGGAAGAAAGACCTTTTAAAGAATAATTTCCTAGAAGCAAAGTGAAGAAGGGATAAATAAGAGGGAATAATCAACTGTTATCAAATGTTGCTGCTAAGTCAAGGGAGATGAATATTGAGAACTTGAGATTTAACAATATGAAAGTCACTGGTAACCTTATTGAGAGTAGTTTCAATGCAATGATAAAAGTGTAACTGTACTGGATTTAAAAGGAAATAGAAAAAATAGAAATGGATACAGCGAGCACAGACAACTCTTTCAAGTAATCTGTTGTAAATGGAGAACAAATACAGTGTTACCTGGTAAGGGAAGTAGGGCCAAGTAAAAGATGTTGTAAAGATAGAAAAAGCGTAGGTTTTGTCTTCTTACAGCAGTGATGCAGTACAGAGAAAACTTTATGACATAGAGTGTAGAATTGATGGAGCAGCATTTTTAAGGATGCATAAAGAAATAGAATATAATGCACAATAATGAACTGGTTTTGGAAAGGGTAAAGTAATAGGTGAGAACACAGAGTACAGGAACTGGAGATGTTGGTAGGTGGGTAGATGTGATAAAAGGAGTCTATGCAAGCTCTCTTCTGATCGCTTCAATTTTTTTCAGTGAGATAAGAAGCAAAATCGTCAGCTGAGGACAAGATTGGGGATAAGATATTGTTGGGAGGTCTGATGAGAGAAAACATGATATAAGCCGTCTAAGAGAATAAAAAAATAAATGACCTAGGAAAATATAGTATGAATGCCAGGTAATATGAAGGACTCACTTGATGTTTGTGACCAAGAATTTAAAGTAAAACTAGTCAGCATGATTTTGCATTTTCCTCTAGACATACAGGTCCACACATACAGATTGAATTTAAAAGAAGACTAGGTATAACCGGGGTTGTACTTTTTGCAAGTATGACCAAGACAACAAAGTTAAAGGTATATGACAGAGAGTTGAGGATGCATGCTACAGGTAATGAAGGATGATTAAATTTAAGTTGGATAAAGAGTAATTGATGACTGAAGGAACAGAGGGACAATTAAAAGGTAAGATCAATAAATCAATTATTATTTCTGTTTTTATAAATACAACTCAAGTTGCCCAAACCACACAGCATTTTAGTCACACACCTAGAACAGAATCTGAATCCAGATGTGCTTCATTCAAGTCACTCTTTCCGTGGTACCAAGAACACCAACCTGTCTTATAAATTTAATTTTCATTGGCATGCCAAACTCCACTAAGTTGGACCTACCCCAAAATTAGACTATTTTTCCCAGACCTCTTTCACCTCCTCTTCCATGGCCCAAATGCTAAGAGCCTTTCAGTGTCCAAGCTCATAAATGAGTCTTTCCCTCCCCAATTTGTACAAAATTACTTTCAATTTTCCCTACCTATAGACCTCCTTCATGAAAATCTGAAGCATTAAGAATTGCTCTGAATATAAAAATATCTCTAAATGACTAAATAAACTTAACCTTCTTCATGGGTATTCTAACAAGGTATCTGCTTAACCCACTTTAAACTTCACTGTGAAATATGTTAGGTAGAAATAGATAAGCTGGATCAAGAACTTTTGTCGGCTTTTATTATTTCTAGCACTCTCCCTTTAAAAAAAATACCCTTTACAAAATCCCACAATTCTAATGTTTATCTTCCTTCAGAGAATGAGAAAGTGATTACACTACATGCCATGGATCAGACTCAAACTTTTGTTAAACACGTTTTATATTCAGAAATTGAAATACTGTAAATTGAAGTAAATTGAAAGTAACAAATAAGTAAATTGAAAATAAATTATAGTAAGTCTGGGACTACTTAGCGAAGGAAGAACTAAATGTAACCAGTTTGAGGACTCCTCTGTTATAATGAACAAATGGTTAAAAAGATAAAACCTTATTTATAATTTATGTCAAGTCTAACGTTTTCAAAGAATATTCAAGTTAGCATAATAAAAAGATTTCAATCCTGAATATACACCAAAGTATCATCACTGATGACTTTAGAAGGCAGAAGGTAGGATTCTACTATAAATACTATACAACTCTGTATTTATTTTCAGATCACATGTGTGGTAAATTTTATTACAATTTGTAATATTCACGCCACCTTCCTTCAAAAAGATAATAGTCTCCACCTGTTCCTAGTAACCTACAGTACTCTTGTAGAGGTAAACATCTCTTCCCACTGACTTTGGCTTTGGCCATAGATTTGCTTTGGCCAATGACATATAAACAAACATCCAAGCAGAAGTTTTAAGAGCCACTGTGTATTTCTGCCAAATCTCTTTCTTTCTCCCCTGTTATAAGAACAGCATGTCCCAAACAGAAGTTGTCCACCAGCCTGGATCTCAGATAAGAAGATACATGGAGCAAGAGCAAAGCCACCGTCAGCCTCCAGCTAACATGTAGCAAGAGCAAAAAATAATCCTTTGTTGTTGTTAGTCAAGGAAATACTGAAGTAATCTGTTACACAGCATAACTCAGCATAAGTTAATACAACCTGTATTTTTATAATCAGAAAAAAATAGATTTCACTGCCTCAATCTTTAAGGACATCAGTTTTGATATCACTATAGCAAAAAAAAAATGAATGAATTGCAACCATATTTTTAAGACATCAAAGAGCTTATAAAATAAGAAGTAGATAAACTAAAATTCCAAAAAGAGAAAAGCCCTTCCTAGGTGAGTTGACAACCATCTGCTACTTCTTTCCCAGGAGTATTTAAACGTTCTGGGCATACATTGAGAATCAAGATCAGCCTAGACAGGATTGGTAAAAACTGAAAGCAATAGAGCTTTTTACTGTGGTTGACTAAAAAAAGTACCAAATGCAAGACTGAAAGAGACATTTGCTGAATTCTATGATGATGCAGGAGGCTGGGAGAATGAGCTAGAATGGCAGAGTGAAATCCCCTCAGTCTCATGATATTTAGCAGAAAACTTGCTAGAAAAGGGGAAATAACCACAAGCAATACATGACAGGTTTCCAACATTTGCCTGCATTTGAAGCAGTGTGGAGCAAGACATCAAAGAGCCAACCTCAAAACCTCCAAAGAACAGAACTGAATCTCCTGTAGACTTTCAGGACTGTAAAAAAACAACTCACAGTCTCTCAGTCAAAAACCTAGTAGCTAAAGGTTGACAAATGAGAGATGACTAAATTTTACTAAAACTGAAATCCAGACTGACCCTAATTAAATTCAGTTCAATTCTTAATTAAATTGTGGTATCAGCACCTCACCCAATTGGCCTAACAGTTGAAAAGGAAAACCATCTCTGCAGGAAGATACCTTTTTTAGCTTTCACATAGTCAAATTAGACAGTGTTTAGTATATAATTAAAAAAAAAAAAGAATGTCTATTAATATAATCACTCTACTTTTCATCAACATTCATGGTATATTTTTTTCCTTCCTTAACAACATATGTGGAGAGACAAGAAAATATGACCTATAATCAACTCAAAAAGCAGAAAATAAAAGCAATCAGAGATAATGCAGATACTGGAGTAAGCCAAGACTTTAAAAAGCAGTTCATGAAAACATAGAAAAAAGTAGACAAAATATATGAAAGTATGGACATAGTCAACAAAAATTAAAATCTATTTAAAAAAACAAAAAAAAAATCACACGAGGGTGCCGGGGTGGCTCAGTTGGTTAAGCATCTCCCTTTGGCTCTGGTCGTGATCCAGGGAGTCTGCTTCTTCCACTCCCTTGGTCCCCACTTGTGCTTGCCCTGTCTCTCTCAAATAAATAAAATCAAAAGAAAAGAAAGGAAAGGAAAGAAAGGAAAGAAAGAAAAGAAAAAAGAAAGAAAGAAAGAAAAAGAATCACACGAGGGCCTCTGGGTGGCTCAGTCCGTTAAGCATCCAACTCCTGATCTCAGTTCAAGTCTTGATCTCAGGGTCATGAATTCAAGCTGCACATTGGGCTCCACACTGGGCATGGACCCTACTTTGAAGCTTAAAAACAAGTCAGTAGAAGGGTGACTAGGTGGCTGAGTCAGTTAAGCATCTGACTTCAGCTCAAGTCATGATCTCAGGATCCTGGGATCAAGCCTGGCTTCAGGCTCCACACTCAGCAGGGAGTCTGCTTGTCCCTCCTTCTCCCCCTCTGCCCTTCTCCAACTTGGGCTCTCTCTCTCAAATAAATAAATAAAATCTTTAAAAAAAAAAAAAAGTCAATAGAAATACCTGACTACAGAAAGAAAAGAGTAGAGAGAATAAGCACAAGAGACATATGGCATCTAATGATGACAAAACAAGGTTGAAGAGGGAGGAGAGAGATTAAGGTGGAAACAACACTTTAAATATTTAAAATTTTTCCTGAATTGGTAAAAAACACCAACCTAGTAAACCCAAAACGAGATAAAGTCAAACAAAATCATGCTTAGACACCACACAATCTGTTATAAGCTATAAACAAAAACAAAATCTTAAAACCAGTCAAGAAATGTATATGACCTTTAAAGGAGCAACAGTAAGACTGATGGCTGACTTTTCAACAGAAATTATGGTAGCCAGAAAAGGAATATTTGTAGTGTTGAAAGAATAAAGATGCCAACCTAGAATTCTATATGAGGAAAATTTTTCTTCAAACAGAAGTCAAAATAAAAAAATAAAATAAAATAAATAAAAAATTTAAAAAAATAAGTCAAAATAGAGACATTCACAGACAAAAGCTAAGAAAATCTGCCTTCAGCAGATCAGCACTACATGAAATATTAAAAGAATCTCCTCAAGCAAAAGAAAAATTATCCCAGATGGTAGCAACGAATTGCAAAAATGAAAGAAGGGCACTAGAAAAGGTATATATATATATATGCATAAATGCAAAAGAATATTGATTGCTTAAAAAATAATGTCCATGCAGTTTAAAACACATGTTGAAATAAAATATACGAAAAAATAGCACTTAGAGGGAGTAAATGAAGTTAAACTATGTTAGGTTTTCCATTGTTTGATAAGTGGTAAAAATGTTAAGATACTAATAAAGGTATTTATTAAAATCTCTATGATAACTAAAAAATTATAATTATAGAAGGTCTAACCAAAAAGGTAATTAGTAAAAATTTAGAAAATTGACAAATCAAAAAATAGGAAAGGAAGCATTTAAAAAAAAACAAAAGAACATACGGGATACACAGAAAAGAACTGGAGAAATGACAGATTTCTACCCAACCATATTAGTAATTACATTAAGTGTAAACAGAATAAACATTCCAGAAACACAAAGATTGTCCAACTGGATCAAACATGACCCAATAGTAAGCTATTTCCAAAAGATGTACCTCAAATATAAGAATACAGATAGGTTGAGATAAAAGGAAAAAAATAACCCACAGAAATATTGATGAAAAGCAAGATTGAGTGATTATATTAATAAAAGTTCAAAGTAGACCTCAAGGCAAGAAATACTAGAAATAAAGAAAGACATTTCATAATGACATAATAGTCCGACCATAAATTATAACAATCCTAAAGTTTTATGTAACTAAAGGAGTTCCAGCATACATAAAGGAAAAGTTGAAAGAACTGAAAAGAAAAAAGCTACAAATCTATAGTCATAGCTGGTGATTTTAAGATTCTGTTCTGTCGTAACTGATAAAAACAGGGGAAAAAAGTCATTAAAAGATTTGAACTCAATTAACCAATTTGACTTTGGTGACATACAACACTAATATCAATAACCTTTAGAATAAAAATTCTTTTCTAGTACACATGAAATATACCAATCTAACACAAACCCCTTCAGTGGATTAAAAAGAGAGACAAAGAACACTTCCCAAAAGTTTTTATGGGGCCAGTAAACCGTGATACCAAAACCTGACAAAAATTTTACAAGAAAGGAAAATTATAGGTTCATATTTCTCATCAATAGATGTAAAAATCCTAAACAAAATATTAACAAATTGAATCCAATGATATAATACCTCATGACAAAGTCGGCTTTATCCTAGGAGTGAACGGATAATTTAACAGTGAAATCAATCAGTGGAATACATCATATAACATAATTAAAAACACAAACCAGATTATCTCGATAAAAGCAGAAAATCATTTGATAATATTTAATAGCCATTAATGATTTGGAAAACTAGAAATAGATGGGAACTTCTTTAATCTGATAAAGGTAGCTACAAAAACCTATAGCTAAATAATAATTGATGGTGAAAGATTGAATATTTTCTTCTCTAAGTTAAGGAATAAGACTACCACTATTTCCACTAACATTGTTTTAGAAGTCTTGGTCACTGTAATAAAGAACAACGATGGGGCACCTGCATGGCTCAGTCTATTAAGTATCTGCCTTCAGTTCAGGTCATGATACCAGGGTCCAGGCATTGAGTCACGCATTTGGCTCCCTGCTCCACAGAGAGCCTGCTTCTCCCTCTTCCTCTGCCTGCCACTCCCCCTGCTTGTGCTTGCTCTTTCTCTCTCTCTGTCAAATAAATAAATAAATAAATTCAGAAAGGAAGGAAGGAAGGAAGGAAAGAAGGAAGGGAGGGAAGGAAGAGAGAGAGAGAAGGGAGGGGAGGGGAAGAGAGGGGAGGGAAAGAGAAGAAGGGAGGGAAGGAGGGGAGGGAGAAAGGAAAAAAGAAAGAACAACAAAGAAAAAAGTATAAAGACTGGAAAAGAATAAGTAATATTATCATTATTTCCAGATGATATGGCTGCATACATAGGAAATAAAAAAAAAACCTACAAACTATGAAATATTAAAAATAAACTAATTTAGCAAGGTTGCTATTTATAGACCAAAATACAAAACTTAGTGGCATTTCTATGTACTACTATGAAATAGGAAAATGAAATATAAAGAAGCAATACCATTTACAACAGTATGTTTAAAACATCAAATATCTAGCCATAAAACCAAAGATGTATAAGACAGCTACATTGAATATCATAAAACACTACTGAAAGAATTTAAAGATCCAAGTAAATGGATAGATATCCATGTTAACAGAATGGAAGACTATATTGGGACACCTGGATGGCTCAGTAGGTTAAGCATCTCCCTTCAGCTCAGGTCATGATCCCAGGATCCTGGGATGGAGTAGGGCATGAGGCCTCTTGGCCAGTGGGGAGACTGCTTCCCTCACTGCCTGCTGTTGCCCCTGCTTATGCTCTCTCTCGCTCTCTCTTCTGACAAATAAATGAAATCTTAAAAAAAAAAAAAGACTCCATATTGTTAAGATACCAATTCTCTCCAAATTGATGTACAGCTTCAATGACATCCCAATGATAACACCGATAGATTTTTGTATTGTAATCTGATTCCAAATGCATATGACAATACAAACAATGAAGTATAGCTCCCCTCCGAAAACAAAAAGGTTAAAGAAAAAAACGGAAAACCTGTATCATCAGATACCAAGACTCAGTATAAGTCTATAAGAAGTAAGGATAATATTGGTGTGAAGAAAGACAAACAAGCCAATGGAACAGAATATACATTCTACAAAGAGAACCATCATCTGATTTGTATCAAGGGTACCCTACAATCCAGTGGTATCAACTGGATATCCATATGCTTAAAAAAAGACAAAAACCCTACTGATTTCTACCTTACCTCATTCATACAAATTAATCTGAAATGCACGAAAGAAGTTCAAGTAAAAGGGAAAGCAATAATGCTTCTAGAAGAAAACTTTGGAGAATATGTTCATGATCTTGCAGTAGGGAAAGATTTCTTATAGAGGCATACAAAAAAACCCACCGAAGATAAAAAAAATTTTTAATTAAACTTCATTAATATTAAGAATTTTTATTTATTAAAAGACATATGAAGAGAGCGAAAATACTAGCCAAAGACTGGGAGGAGATATTTGCCATATGTATATCCAAAGTTCTTATGTTCAGAATTAGAAAGAACTCTACAAATCTGTAAGACAGCTCTATTAAAAAATGTATTTAAAATTAATACACTAAAAGGTGCTCAACATCATTACTCATCTGGGAAATGCAAATTAAGAAACCACTACACACTGCCCAGGATGGCTAAAATTAAAAAGAATGACAACACCAAATTTCAGCAAGAATGTAGAGCACTGAAACTCTCTTCCATTGCTGGGTGGGAATACGAAATGATACAACCTTTTTGGAAAATGACAATCCAGCAATTCTATACCTAGAAATGAGATAATTTATTCATCAAAAGATATATATGAGAATATTCACGACAGCTTCATTAACAATGGTTAAAACTAGTAATAATTGAAATGTCCATTAACAGAATAATGATCCATTCAGTCAATGGAATACAACATGGCAATAAAATGAACAAATGCCACACCAACATGGATATCTCGGACATAATGATCAGTGACAGAAGTCATTCTATTTATATAAATTCAAGGATAGGCAAAAGTAATCCTTGAGGACAAAAATCAGAATAGTGATTACTTAGGCGTGGCAGGGTAAGTGGATATTGACTAGTAAAAGGCATGAAGGAAGACTGGAATGCTAGAAATGCCCCACATCTTGATCTGGGTGGTATTTATAAGGGCCTATTCCATGAAAAATCACACTCCGCAATTTGTGCATTTTATTGTATGCATGTTCTATCTCGAATTTTAAAACTGTTACAGCAGGTAATTCAAATGGTGTATACTGGGGCAAAACTTCTTACTACAGAGGACACAGTGTATAATTTTTTTTAATACCCAGGACTAGGAGTAAGGTGCCCTGCATTTTAGCCGCATACTCTCATATGATTCTAAGTAAGTCATTTAGGGGTGCCTGGGTGGCTCAGTGGGTTAAGACTCTGCCTTCGGCTCAGGTCATGATCTCAGGGTCCTGGGATTGAGCCCCACATCTGGCTCTCTGCTCAGCAGGGAGCCTGCTTCCCCCTCTCCCTCTGCCTATCTCTCTACCTACTTGTGATCTCTTTCTCTCTGTCAAATAAAAAATAAAATATTCAAATAAATAAATAAGTCATTTAACTGGGTCTTGATTTCTTTACCTAGTAGAGTGGGCTTGTACAGACAATCCTTAAAGTTCTTTCTATATCTAAAAATCTGAGTCTTTGAGACAAATTGTTTAAGTAAAAAATCTAATTCTTAAATTTCGAACTACCCCATAGTCACCTAAGGCTTCAAAGTAGCAAAACCAAGTTGGCTCTTGTAATTCTAACTGAAGAAGGTTAAAATCAGATAAATCATGCTGCTGTTTATCCTAAATTTCCTATACCTATATTTAAGCTCATCTACTTTAGCCAAAGCATTCTAGTGCCACCTCTTTAGCAGTGAAGGAAACCTGACAGCCAGATTACCTTCCCTTGCTTTTCTCAGGAATGGGTTATTCATTCTTCTAGGCCCTGCTCAAACACTATCTTTATTTTTTTTTAAGATCTTATTTATTTATTTGACAGAGAGAGAGCACGAGCAGGGGGAACAACAGAGGGAGAGGGAGAAGCAGGCTCCCCACTGAGCAGGGAGCCGGATACAGGGCTCCATCCCATGACCCTGGGATCACAACCTGAGCCAAAGGCAGACGCTTAATGACTGAGCCACCCATGCTCCCCAACACTATCTTCTTTAAAGTATCATCCCTCCTACAGCCATTCAGTGTAAATTAATTAATTAATTAATTAATTGTTACTTCCTCCATGCACCCACAGTATGTTGCTTGTACTTCTATTATAGCTCTTAAATCATTCTGTCTTATAGGTATTTGCTTTCGCGTACCTAGGTGGACCCTTCCCAGATCAGCCATATCAACTCTGGAAATCAATGAGTAACAGCACAGTAAGATCACTTTCATATTTAATTCTATGTTAATGGTGGCAAAGTGAAATAGTATATATCCTAAATGCTGCTGTCCCCTACTCAAAGCAGTAAGAGGTTACTATGAATATATAAGCTACTGAACTAATCCCAGTCCTTATTTCAGCCTACTCTCTAACAATTAAATAGCTGAAAGCAGACAGCTGAAGAAAGAAGTAAATTAGGGCTGTAATGGGGGAACAAATTATTTATGAAATTAAATCATTTTATCTCCATAAACAGATGGTTAGGGAGCACGCAAGTAAACTACTTTGGATTATATATTCAAAATCCCTTTTCTGTTAACTGACCCTGAGCCTGTCCACATGGTTGGTATAGCATAACCTCTATCCTCTAATCACAAATGACTGATCCAGGACAAGGTTGTTCCTCAAAAATTTTAGAAATACAACTGTGAAAATAAACTCAGTCCTTCTCTGGATGGCTGAAATGGGAAGATACAAATAATATAAGAACTATTGATGGCACTGCTTTTTCCATTGTGAAAAAGGCAGATCTGTGGTAAAAGAAAATAAAACTTACTTACAGAATAAAGCAAAGATGAGAAACAGTCCTGAGGACCTTCAAACCCTAGATCCAATATTCCTAAGGCTTCATCCTGTATTTAGGTTTTGTGAGATAGATACTCCATTATTTTTATAATAAATTTCCCCTTTACTAAAGCTAGCTCAATTTGAATTGTCACTTGCAACCAAAACAATTGTGTGATAGACTGTTACTTTGATGACCCCCCAACTAACCATGCTTCCTAGTATTCCTGGTCTCTTCCCACAAGGACTCTGGGCTAGCCCTGTGGCTACTTTGACCAATAAAATAATGGTGAAAATGAAGCTATGCCAGTTTCAGGCCTATCCCTTAATTGGCCTGGCAGCTTCTGCTTCCTCCCTCTCATAATTCTTGCTCTTGGAATACTTCTTGGAGACCAGCCATCACACCATGAAGCTAATGAATCAGCCATGTGGATAAATCCACATGTAGGAGAACCGGCCCTGGACAACAGTCCCATTTAAGCTTCCAAATGACTGCAGTTATACCAGAACCCCAACTAATGCCACCTACAGCAGAACCACGGAGTTAATTCGTAGAAATGTGAGAGACGTTAAACTGTAGTTTTAAGCCACTAAGTTTTGTATGGTTTATAAATGCAAATTTTAACTCATACAGAAGTTCAATTCACATGCAAATAACTTGGAATTATACTTTCCTAACACAGACTACATCTTGGAGCATGAATTGGCAAACTATGGCCCTTGGGTCAATTCTGGCCCATAATCCGTTTTTATAAATAAATGCTCATGCATTTATGTATTGTCTAGGACTGCTTTCATGCTACTGAATAGCTGTGACAGAAACCACATAGCCCACAAAGCTTAAAATATTTACTATCTGGCCCTTCACAGAAAAAATTTGGTAGACCTATCATATAGTACTTGGCAAGTATTTTTAAGATATAAACGACTAAAAATGTAAACCTACTCTACAACCAACTCCTCATACTCAAAGGATAGATGACACTCTTAAGTATTTAGTAGTTTTAGCCTCACATAACGTAAAGCAAATCTATCCTGGCCATAAGTTGAATGTTTGTCTTCTCCCAAAATTCATTATGTTAAAACCTATCCCCCCGGTGGGATGGTGTTTGGAGGTGGAGCCTTTGGGAGATGATTAGGTCATGAGGATGGAATTAGTACCCTTATAACCTTATAAAAGAGACCCAGAGACTTCCCTCCCCATTTCTGCCACATTAGAAGACAGAAGATAGCGGTCTGTCAACCAGGATGTGGACCCTCACTGGATGTCAGATCTGCTGGTAACTTGATCTTGGACTTGCCAACCTCTAGTACCGTAAAAAATAAATTTCTGTTGTTTATAGGCTGCCTAGTCTATAGTACTTTGTTACAATAACCCAAAAGGACTAAAACAATATTGAACTGCATTGTATTGTTTGTTAACAAGTAAGGTTACAGTCAGACTAATATATTAATCATGGACAGGAAAACAACAAGAGTAATAAAATCAGATCCATAATTATTTCACTGCTTATAAGTGTTTCTTCCTACTATAGGAGCGGGGGGGCGGGTGTCTCCATTTCAAGTTTCTTATATATTAGATATGACCCACTTCTGAATTGCATTAAGAATCAGAGAGGAAAAGGGGCGCCTGGGTGGCTCAGTCGTTAAGCGTCTGCCTTCGGCTCAGGTCATGATCCCAGGGTCCTGGGATTCAGCCCCGCATCGGGCTCCCTGCTTGGCGGGAGGCCTGCTTCTCCCTCTCCCATTCCCCCTGCTTGTGTTCCCTCTCTGGCTGTGTTTCTCTCTGTCAAATAAATAAAATCTAAAAAAAAAAAAAAAATTTAAAAAAAAAAAAGAATCAGAGAGGAATGAATGTTTCCTTATGATGCATAGTTGACAGTTTTGTTTTTACCTAACAATACTTCACAGACCCATCTGCAGAAGAAGCCAAGTCCAATATTAACCTATGTCAATGATTCTCAAACTTCCCTGCCAAAAATTATCTTTGGCAATGCTCTAAATTCTATAGATTTGCTTTTGGCATCTGTTATTTCATAAAGTACTTCTACCTTTTTACATATAATATTCCTTTGCCTTATACCCTAACTCATTGTTACTTCAATCTAAGCTTAATAACGCCTAAGCCTTAGCTCTTTATTCCTGAGGTTTACGATTTTCCTCATCTACCAGTTAAAAATCTCTCTTCTACAAATCAACAATTATCTATGTAGTTTTATTTTGCTATCGCTTTACCACCCCGTATTACCGCACCATTTGTACATTTAAAACATTTCTTTTTTTTTTTCTTTTACTTTTACTAGTAAAATCTCCTTTACTTTCTTTTACTATAGAACTCCATAAAAAACCACACGGATATACAGAGAGGCAGTTTTCTCCATAGACCTTTTTTCTTTTTTAAGATTTTATTTATTTATTTGACAGAGAGAGAGAGAGATCACAAGTAGGCAGAGAAGCAGGCAGGCAGAGAGAGAGAAGGAAGCAGGCTCCCTGCCGAGCAGAGAGCCGGATATGGGGCTCGATTCCAGGACCCCGAGATCATGACCTGAGCCGAAGGCAGAGGCTTTAACCCTCTGAGCCACCCAGGTGCCCCTCTCCGTAGATCTTAACATGTCTCAGAGAATATATGAAACAGTTGCCCATATATACTTTAGTTTCAATCTATACCTTAAAAATCTCAAATTTTTGTCATTAGTTACTACCCTACAAATACCGTCTTCTGACTCAAACAGTTCCAAATTTAAGCTAAAAATAAGAATTTAGATCAAGGAGAACCCCTGTACAGTACTAATCTTTAAAGAAGCCCATTAAATTAAATTAAATTAAAATGGTGGGAAAATAGCATGAAGACAAACTATGGCTAGATCAGATAGCTAAAAGCTGTACTTGTGGGGTGGCTGGCTGGCCCAATCAGTAGGGCATGTGACTCTTGATCTCAGGATCATGAATTCAAGCCCTATGTCACATGTAGAGCTTACTTTAAAAAAATAATAATAAAAGCTGTATTGGCTGATTTCTACTACCATGTTTATAAGGGTAATCATTTTCAAATGTATTATAATATACAAACATTTAATGAGTACTTATTACGTGGGCATATTCATTAAACGTTTACAGTTTAAGACAGGCATTGGTATTATTTGCCATTTTACAGATGAGAAAAACATAGCTTAGAGAAGTTAAGTAACTCTAAAAATTTAACTTCATTTAACTTAGGTATAAACCCAGGCAGTCTAATCCAGAGCCTACCTACTATTCCAAGTATCTGTGTGAACCTAAACCAATATTGTTCATTAAAGGTATACGTCTGGGGGCCTAAGTGGCTCGGTCAGTTAAGCATTTGACCCTTGATTTCGGCTCAGGTCGCGCGATCTCAGGGTTGTGGGATGGAGTCCCACATTGGGCTCCGTCCTCAGTGGGGAGTCAGTTTGAGATTCTTTCCCTCTGTCCCTCCCCACCTCCCACACTGTACCCCTCACACACCACCCATCCCCCCATCACAGGCCTGCACTCCCTCTAAAATAAAAATAAATAAATCCTTTTTTTAAGTATATGTCTTATTTATACAACAGCTTTACTTTAAATATGTAACCAAAATATTCACAACTTTTGGGGGGAGGTTATAATCTTTGCTTTCCAGATCTCTGGTACATCCCTATTAATTTAAAAAGAAAAATGTAATACTTCAATACCTCTAAATCACTAGTATCCTTCTAAGCTTGATTTTGTGAACCAGTTATTACACTTGCATGCATCTTATTTTTATTCTAAATTTTAAGCATTTTGCAGTTTGAACTCTGTAGCATGTACTATTGAAGGAAATAAAATTGCACATATTATGCAGTGAAAGTAACAGACACTTATTTCCATTTATACTTGGCATGAATGTCAGTGTCTTTTTCTAGCAATTTTTCCTATTTGAAGTAAGAAAGGCATTTCAGATCAATAACAGTGCTGTCAGTAACAGATTGTAGATAACATGAATACAAGCAATAAGAGAATGGTAAACATGAAGTATGTTCTGAGTTTGGGATTAATAAGATTTTAGAGCTGAAGGAGATTTTAGAGAGCATCTCTTCGACTTTACATTTCACAGATAAAGATACCAAACTCTTACTGGAAAAATCCAAAACAGAACTTGATCCTATGTTCTTTCCCATGTACTAATTACAGAATCAAGACTGGTCTGTCTAGTTTTGGCTAGCATAGATTTTCTGAATAAGAGAATACACTCAGACAATATTTTAATATGGGGGAAAAATGGGAGGTGGTAAGTGACTGGGGGGAAAATACACACACACACACACACACACACACACACACATATAGACATTATATATACACACACACAAATCCAAAATAAAAGAATTAATTTTCACAATATAAATTATTATAGGTAACCATTACTTCTACAGAAAAAAGCTAAAAGAATAAATATAAGGGTCTTACATGGACTTCCAGAAGATCATTTGCAGGGGAAAAACCACAATTTCCCAAAGTGAATTCTGATATCCCTTGAAAAAGTTTTCCATTCTCAAAAAGTTTTAGAAACACTACACTAAATAAAGTTCACCAGGATCCACAATTGTTAATACTACTCACATCTTTAATATACTAATATGCTTTAACATACTATGAATCTCCAAAAGAAGGGATAGGTTATATAGCACTTCCCAAATTTAGTTGAAAATAAAAACCTCTTCACACCATACCTATAATAACATCTCCCAGAGAAGTGCTGCTAGAACAAAATTTAGAAAACAGTGAGAGAGGTTGTTTGTAGAAAAAAACTAAAGACCCATAACTGATCATAAATTTAAAATAAAGCAACATAAAACAGCTGTTGTAAAAACTAGTAAAATCTAACTCTCTATTACATGTACACTACTGTTCTAAAATGTCCTTAGATAAGCATTCATATACACAGCATGAAAAAGTTGAAGTCAGTTAATTAACATATCAATTAGTCACTATTGATATTAGGGAGCCATGAATTTAACCCACTAATTCTCACACCTTAACTTGCTCCAGTTCGAATTTATAACTATCTGCCAGAGAACCATTTTCATTGAAGAAACAGGAGAAAAAGGAAAAGGGGAAGATATAATAAACTATATTCTTAGGGAAAAAAAGAAGGCAAAAAGGTAAAAGACTTCACGGAACCTCTACCAAAAGAATTCTCTGCCCAAGCACACTTTTCCCTTCCTAATAGCAGAAACTCCACTTCTTTTAAAGGCTTCCTTTTCCCCTTTCTATGTGATTCTGGTGAGGCTGCCTATTTAGTGTCCCACTCCTAAGACAGAGATGTGATATAGACCTGGCTAATCACAGTCTTCACTCTCCTAGTTCTAATGATTGGCTCAAAGATGGACATGTGAGCCAAGCCACGTAAAGGAGCATCTACATGCAGGAAATCAGCTTGCACCATGCTCAGAAAAACAAAGGATTCATGATTAAGGGGTGCCTGGGTGACTCTCTCAGTTAAGCACCTGCCATCGGCTCAGGTCATGATCCCAGAGTCCTGGGATCAAACCCCACATAGGGCTCCCTGCCCAGTGGTGAGCCTATTCTCCCTCTTCCTCTTTCCCTCCCCACTGCTTATACTCTCACGCTCTCTCTCTCTCTCTCTCTCTCTTTCTCTCTCTCTCAAATAAATAAAATCTTTAAAAAGAAAAAAAAGAATTCATGATTACATTAATTCCCTATC
The DNA here is from genome assembly GCA_028534135.1 of Potos flavus. NCBI lineage: Eukaryota > Metazoa > Chordata > Mammalia > Carnivora > Procyonidae > Potos > Potos flavus. The sequence goes on along the minus strand of CM052896.1, from coordinate 96,519,526 downwards.
ACAATGCTTGAGACCCTGAAGTCAGTTCCTCCTCTATACTCCATGCCTATGTAAATTAATAGCTTCCTGTTTTAATGTAAGCTAATTTTGAGCTCAGTATCTGTCATTTGCAATAAAAAGATCCTAATCCATATATGTAATTCAATAAAGAGATCTCAAAAGAATTTGTAAAGATTAAAAAAAAACAGGGGCGCCTAGGTGGCTCAGTCATTAAGTGTCTTGCCTCAGGCTTGGTCCTGGGATCCAGTCCCTCATGGGGCTCCCTGCTCCACAGGGAGCCTGCTTCTCCCTCTCCCACTCCCTCTGCTGTGTTCCCTCTCTCACTGTGTCTCTCTTTGTCAAATAAATAAAACTTTTTAAAAATTTTTTAAAAAAACAAAAAAGGGGTAATATTAGTTACAATTAGTACATTCTTTTTGGAAGGTAAGTTTGTAATTTCCATCAAAATTTTAAAATTCATATACCATTGACCTAAAAATTATACTTTTAGTAATTAATCTGACATTTAAAAACAAATCACAAATATACAAAGATAAATGTACAATGTTACTGTCTACATTTGTCACAGTGAAAAATTAGAAATTTTGAGGATTGATTGATTAAATACCACATATCCTATAATGCAATATGATAGACCCATTAAAAGGAAAAATGTATATGAACTTATTGTTACATGCCAAGGAGTATAACGTAGTGGTAAAGAGCTTACACTCTAGGAAGAGACTACATGGGTTCAATTTGCAGCTCGGCCTTTAAACTTGGCCTCTTATCACAGTAATTTGGGCAAATTACTTAATCTCTCTCTGCTACAATTTCCTCAACTGTAATACAATGATACCAGCATGATGATTAAATGAATTAATAGGCTCTGTAACAGGCTCAGAAAATTATTTCACATTTGGTAAGCTCTGAACAAAGTTAACTATTATTTTCACTAATACAAAAAGATGTCCAAGACATGCTAGAAAGGAAGGGAGGTGCAAAATACTATGTATAAGCAAAGGTCATAAATTCAAAGGACTACAGAGCTAGGCAGAGAATACAAATAGGTTAAATGGGAATTGTGAGAAACTGGAGAATACATGCCCTATTTCCAGGGACAACCACTCTAACCGACTATTGTCATGTGAGAAAGAAGCTGCAGTGTTGCTGAATCTTATAAAAATATTGGTTTAAATGACATATACCTTTTTTAAGGGTTACAAACATACTTTTTAAAAAAGATTTATTATTTATTTTAGAAAGAAAAAGAGCGAGCATTCAAGTGGGGGGAGGGGTAGAGGGAGAGAATCTTCAAGTAAGACTCCCTACTGAGCATGGTGCCTAAAATGGGGCTGGATTTCACAACCCATGAGATTATGACCAGAGCCAAAGAGTCAGATGTTCAAACAACTGAGCAACCCAGGTGCCCCAGAAAAATACTTTTTGTAAAAACACAGGAGGGGCCTAATGAAACATGTACTGGTCAGTTATGGCCATTGGTATGCCAATTTGCAAACTCTGATGTAATAAATATATACTTGTATATAGAATAAACAAAAATCTTAAAAATGATTAACACTAGAGAGAGACTGGGAAAGTAGAGCAATAAGGCTTAATTTCACACTTTACGTTTCCATACTGTTACATATCTTACAACACAAATATACTCCATAAGTTTGTAAAACTCATTAAAAACATGGTAAGAATTTAGAAGCTGTCCCATTTGCAACTAAATTCAAATGCAACAACTATTGTGGGGATATTAATTTTATCAAAGCATAATTTTTTATATTTGCATTAGAATTAAAATTCACTATTGACTCCTCCAGTGGAGGCAGACTAGGGATCACATTTTTAAAACGTTTCATCCTTTTTTTTTTAAAGATTTTATTTATTTATTTGTCAGAGAGAGAGAGAGAGCACACAGCAGGGGGAGCAGCAGCCATAGAAAGAAGTAGGCTCCCTGTTGAATAAGTAGCCCGATGTAGGACTCGATCCCAGCACCCTGGGATCATGACCTGAGCAGAAGGCAAACGCTTAACTGACTAAGCCACCCAAGCATCCCTCATCCTTTTTTTCTGAAAATAGCATGTACCCTACTCAATTCCTTGTGTCTAAGATATCCAAAAGTTCTTAACCTGAATTAGACTTTAAAGATCATTAATTCCAAGTATACCTTTTTCTTAATGTTTGTAAAACAAAAAGAAAAGAACTTAACAGTACATTTCTATTTAGCACTCAGATTGTACTTGGTCTCTTCCTTTCACAAGTTTCTGCATTTTTATTAGCATTTTCAGCATCAAGCAGACAAAATTAGCCATGATCCTGCAATCTCAAAGTACAAAGAAATAAGTAAATTTCAGGGCGCCTGGGTGGCTCAGTGGATTAAGCCTCTGCCTTCGGCTCAGGTCATGATCTCAGGGTCCTGGGATCGAGTCCCGCATCAGGCTCTCTGCTCAGCGGGGAGCCTGCTTCCCCCTCTCTCTCTGCCTGCCTCTCTCCCTACTTGTGATCTCTCTCTCTCTGTCAAATAAATAAATAAAATCTTTAAAAAAAAAAAAAAAGAAAGAAGTAAATTTCTTTTAGTCTTATAGTAATACCATTCATCCTCTGATGTCCTCAACCCAAAAGTGAAAACAATTACTCTTAAGACCTGCAAGCCTAACTGAATGTCCTATCATATATAATTCTTGGCAAGGTTGTTTATGTGCTTCCCAAGGGTATAGTAGATTAGAAACTAGAAGGTGAAGGGCAACTTATAACAGTTGTAAGAATTAAATAACATGTGTCAAGTGCTTAGCACAAAGAGAACATATTTATACCATGTATACAGGCCTGATAAATGTTACCTAAATTTACTTAAACCGTGAAAAAAAATTTAAATTATGTACAGTATATTCTTAGAAAGCAGGAAATATGTAATGCTTTAAAAATTTGAGTCAAAAATGGCTTGACACGAAAATAATTTTGGCATTTATACTTATCTACATCAAAAACTAAATAGAGAAGCACTTTTGCAACATAAATGAAGCATCAATTTGTTAATATCCAACTTGACTAAACAGTGTCTTCCTACTAATGCTAAAATAAGCTCCAAGAGGACAAGGACTGTATCTTATTCACTACTGAATCCCTCACTTTAGCACAGAGCCTGGCACATAGTAGGTGTTTGAATACTGAATACATTATTTCCTTTGTTCTTCACATTACCCCATTAGTTAAGCCTAATTACCCCCATTCAAAGCTAAGGAAACAAGTAAAATGTAATTAAGCGTCTTGAAAGTGGCTGAGGTGACTCTTGATCTCAGCACAGGTCTGGATCTTAGCTGTGAGTTCAAGCCCTGCATTGGACTCTACCCTGGGTGTGGAGCCTACTTTAAAAAGAAAAAGGAAGTATGGACACCTGGGTGGCTCAGGTCATGATTTCCAGGTCCTGGGATCAAGCCCCAAATCAGGCTCCCAACTCAGCAGGGAGTCTGCTTCTCTTCTCCCTTTGCCTCTCCCCAGTTTGTGCTTTCTCTGTCTCTTTTAAATGAATAAATAAAATCTTAAAAAAAAAAAAAAGGGAAGGAAAGAGGGAGGGAGGGAGCGGAAGAAAAGGAAGGGGGAGGAAGGGACGGCGGAAGGAGGGAAGGGGTAGAAAAGGTAGAATTTTTGACTCCTATTTTATGCTATTTTGCTATTTTGACTATCAAGAACTGACTTCAAAATAGTATTTTCAGAATTTATTCAACCTGTAAGTTTTTCATTTGTTAAGATGACATTTTTAAAAATTACTATAAAATTACTCTAAAATAATCCTTATACAGACTTGCCCATCAACTAAGAAGCAATATATCAAATTCTGTAGTATACAAATGTTTCAAATACACATTATTAATATCTTCCTCTTGCCAGTAATATATGGAAAAATACTAAACCCCTGAACTGTCTTCTTAGTAATAACAGTGAATTTCTGATTTACCTAAATGTTTCTGGGTAGGTGCTTCCTAAGCCACTATATAAATGTCACACCACCCAATTTTTTATTAGACATCTTCTACGCAATTACATTATTAAGAGGTGCTATGACAAAATGGCAAAGAAGTAAAGCATATGATCATCTGTTTCAAAAACTTTAAAATCTACTTTGACTAAGATGTTTATACATGAAACTGTTAGCATACTGTATCAAAGCAACATATGATGAGGAAAGGAGAAAAGATTATTGAATATATTCTCCAAGTTAGACATATAGAGTAGGCATTTTCACATACATTATCTCAGTTCTTACAACTCTGTGAAGTAAGTATTGCCATCTTCATTTTGGAGATGGAAACTGAAATTCAGAGAGATTAAATGACTTCCCAAAATAAAGAGCAAATCTGGGTTGGAAATCCAAGTCTCTTTGACTTGAAAGTATTTTTTTTCTTTTTTTTCTTTTTTGTTTTTTTTTGTTTTTTAACTACACCTTGCAGCTTCCCACATATACATGATTATAGGTTATAGGCAACATTTATAAATACTGCAGGAAAACAAAGAAAGACATCATTATAGAGGATAATTTCTAGGATTTTATTGAGGAAGGGAGGCTTGAGCTGAGTCTGATATTAAGTGTAAGACTGAAACTACAGATAATAAAAAGAAGATTATTAAGGCCACAAAAATTTCTAAATTAAAAAAAATCTAAATATTGTTCCTTCAGTTTATACTGACAGGACTTATTCTCTAAAATTTTTATCTTTTCTTCCATTTCTTATTCTCTTGCATTTTTTTCTCTATAATCTACCTCCTTCCATAATGATCTCATTATAGAGACAAAAAGTATTAACTAAGTCTAATATCCTATATTTCTCTTTCCAGCTGTTCAAGATCCTAAAGGATAGAAACATATTGCCTTGACAACTTAAAGTGATCTTAGAGAATGACTCCTTCTGGTTAGTGGTAAGAAAAGCTAAGAGAGAAATTTAAGTAATATTAAAACTTTACCGGCCAAACTAGCATTAGAAAGTGAGTCTTCTAAGTGTTCTTCCCATGAAGCAGTGCTTCTTAAATTTTTGGTGCCAAAGTACCAATAACACAGAAGATTGATGAGGTCTGGAGTTATATAATGGGTTCACTTGAAATTTCTTTGAAGTTTCTAATTTTATCTTAACAGTTCATACGAATTCTACATCCTATTCCTAATTTACTCATACTTATCTTAATATTAAAGTGATTTAAATTACATACTCTCAAAATTGACACTTCGAGAATTATTACGTTGGTTCCCATAGCTTAGTTCTAAGACTTAGAATCCTTAAAGAGTATCCCTTGACACAATGTCATGTACCCGACAGGAGAAGCAGGACACAAATTGTGTAACGCTCCTTTTTACCACATCTAATTTCCTTTATTTTATTTCATTCCTCGTGCTCCTTTATTTTTCAAATTAGGAAATTTTTTAAAAGCATAGTAAGTTTCATTCCATTCTTTCAAAACCCATACTGGGTTTACTGGTAAAACCGTAAAAATTGTTGGGGTTGTTTATTTTAATTACAAAATTTTCAAGAAATTTTACTTAATTAAAATTAACTAGTTCAATACAAATTCACTTAGAATTCATTAAACAACCTGGATAGACCTCTACATGAAGATATTTCATTAGACTTTTGCTTTTGGGTTGGTTACTCAAAAATTAAGTTAAGGGGCACCTGGATGGCTCAGTGGGTTAAAGCCTCTGCCTTCGGCTCAGGTCATGATCTCAGGGTCCTGGGATCGAGCCCCGCATCAGGCTCTCTGCTTGGCAGGGAGCCTGCTTCCCCCTCTTCTCTGCCTGCCTCTGCCTACTTGTGATCTCTCTCTCTGTCAAATAAATAAATAAAATCTTTAAAAAAAAAAAATTAAGTTAAGATTCCATGCTGTCCATATTAACTACAGTCCCAATTACTTTTGAGCAGGTTAAATAATCTTTTCTTCTTCCTTAGTATTTATCATCTCAGCCCAGATGTGAAGGAGAAAATCCCTTGTGGTTTTATTACTTTCTTTTTTGGATTTCTCTCCTTTTTTTTTAACAGCTCAAATTCCAAATGTTTCCTTGTTCTTCAATCCTATTTACAGGAACAAAGCATAGGTTTTATCTATTTTACTTACTGTTTCAAAAAGCACCCTATTCACCATAGGAATCTATCACCAGTAAGAATAAAAATAGACTCTTATTCATCATTTCTCCCCAGCAACAAACTGCTGATTCTCCACCATACATCTCAGCTAATGTCAAATAGTCATATGTGGTTTTAATATAGTTAAAACTCTTATATGTAACAACATACGTACTAATAATTTAGAAATCTTTAGCCAGTGATGATAGTATATATATTAGAAATTAACTTGTTATTTCCTACTTTAGCTAAACATTTAATTCTATAATACATTGGTTCCAACCAAAAATTCAGGAAGGAATGACCTAGTTTGAGACATAGTATTCTTTTTAACAATGATCATACAGATCAATATTGGTATGTTTGCCAAAACACACAATTCCATTTGGTAGGATTCAGATTTGGTTTGCAATACGAATTTGCCTACTTAATGACAACACCTATTCTCAAACCAAAGGTATATAAATATATCTTTATCAATAAATAGGCTTTTCAGAAAACAATATGAAAACTGATAGTGTACAAGGATAAGCTTGAGGAATGAAAGAAAAACATGCTTGAACAATTCTAGACTTATTTGATTATAATCTCCTTGGCTAAGAATGTTTTTTTTTATATTTTGAATGACTATTTATGAATGACTAAAATACTCCCTATATGCAACTAATATTTTTGATGCTCTATTTTAGTCTTTAATCTCTCTTATCTAGTCTTATATTTGTTCTAATATCTTTTGCTGATTACAGATCTATAGTTTAGTGCAATAAAAATGTATATTACTACAGTAAAAAAATGATTTTAAAGTGCTCTTTCCTAAAAATTTGTATCTTTTTCTCATCCATACTATTGTTAGTGAAAATTTAGATAATGGATTATCATCTTTTTTTTTTAAAGATTTTATTTATTTATTTGACAGAGGGAGAGAGATCACAAGTAGGCAGAGAGGCAGGCAGAGAGAGAGGGGGAAGGAGCCTCCCTGCTGAGCAGAGAGCCGGATGGATGGAGGACGAGGGGCTCCATCCCAGGACCCTGAGATCATAACCTGAGCCGAAGGCAGAGGCTTTAACCCACTGAGCCACTCAGGCGACCCTGGATTATCATCTTTAGCTAAGTGCTAAAT
>CM052896.1:96446429-96512205 GCA_028534135.1 Potos flavus | reverse complement strand
GGCAGAGAGAGAGGGGGAAGGAGCCTCCCTGCTGAGCAGAGAGCCGGATGGATGGAGGACGAGGGGCTCCATCCCAGGACCCTGAGATCATAACCTGAGCTGAAGGCAGAGGCTTTAACCCACTGAGCCACTCAGGCGACCCTGGATTATCATCTTTAGCTAAGTGCTAAATGCTGTAGTACTGAACATTAGCAATAGCTGATACAATATTAAATAGCCAATGGAGTATCACCTATCTCATTCTATATTATATAAACGCACATATTCATATTTTCCTGATGTTTCTGTGGAGCTCTTACAGTGGTAGAATTAGGGTGCTCCCTTGATAAACAGTTTTCTTTATAAAAAGTAGGTGAAAAGTGACACATTAAAATGTGATTCTGGGGGCACCTGGGTGGCTCAGTGGGTTAAAGTCTCTGCCTTGGGCCTGGGTCGTGATCTCAGGGTCCTGGGATCAAGCCCCGCATCAGGCTCTCTGCTCAGCAGGGAGCCTGCTTCCCCCTCTCTCTCTGCCTGCCTCTCCGCCTACTTGTGATCTCTCTCTCTGTCAAATAAATAAAATCTTTAAAAAAAAAAAATGTGATTCTGCTATCTAATTGTTAAGACTGGCTGTAAGTATAATTACTACTAACGTTGCTGGGGGGCCAGGAATCCTACATCTGCCCCACATCTTGTTTCTAGCTTCAAAGCAGCAAATACCTCTTTATTTGCCTCATATTATGCATCATCACATTGCCTTTAGTCTCTGTTATAAATAGCAAGTGGAAAACATTAAAAACACGTATACTAAAAACTAGATCTTATGTCACCAAAGATCATATAACACTCATTTCCAGCAAATAAACATAGGACAATTATTAACAGAGGTATCGTTCTTACAGATGGGCAATAATTGTCAACCTAAAATGTTTCCATAACCAATTTTTATATCTAAATGTTCCCATTTTCCTGATAAAAATAATTTGTATAACTAAAATAGCCATGTCACACTAATTATTATAATCTAATTTCCAAGTCCAAAATGATTCAAGATCATCAAGCAAAAAAAAATGTCATTGTTAAATACTGTCCTAACCCTTTCAAAATTCGAATATTATTTGAGGAGAAGTTTCAATAGACTGCATACATTTATTTATAAAATTCATAGCTGAGATGAAGACTAAAAAAATCTAAAAGATTAATAGTTTCAAAATATAAATATTATCTTTCAACAGAAAATTTAAAAATGTCACAAAGAAAGTCAATTGAAGACTTGGAGAAATGGCAATACAATTTCACCAAAATACTAACACACTGTAAAATGTGTGCATGGTGAAGCGCCTGGTTGGCTCATTCGTTAAGCAGCTGCCTTTGGCTCAGGTCATGATCCCAGGCAACAGAGCCTTGCATCGGGCTCCCTGCTCAGCGAGAAGCCTGCTTCTCCCTCTCCCACTCCCCCTGCTTGTATTCCCTCTCCCACTATCTCTCTGTCAAACAAATAAATAAAATCTTTTAAAAAAAAGTGTGCATGCGTAGATAATACTTTCAACCACCTTTGTAAAATAGATATAATACTTAGAATCACTATTATGAAGCATGCATTAGATATTTTATAAAAAAAACGCCCTCTGCCTTTAAGAGAGCCACAAACTACGACTCATAAAATCACAGTTTTAAGTGTGGCCTCTTAATTCGATTTTCTTAAGTATGAAATCATAGTACTTCAGTTCAATAAAGAAAAACTTTACACAGTAAAACTAAAAAACCTGAAGTTCTAAAAAACACAAAATACACAATATAGACTCATTTTTGTATTTTTTTCTTGCACAAAATCACACGAATGTCAAGATCATAAATATTAAGCTGTCTGTAATAAAAGTCTCTAATTGTAGACTGACGGCTGGTGCTCTTTCCTCTGATTCTTCTGTTTCCAGGCTCCATCATAGAAAAGACAATAATTTTTCAAGTAAAAACATCAGTTATTTCTGACTTCAAATATCCATTTTATCAACACACCCAATTGTCCTCTATTACCACTTCTCCCAAATCGGTCAACTTCCTTTTTGTTCCTTCAGTTACATCCTTATTCTTGACCCTAGACCTTTCCCCCTAAACTACTGTACCTCATTTTCATGAGACAGCTTCTCCATATTACCTTTAATTCCACTGCCAAAGTTATCTTCTCTCCTTGACATTTTGCCTATGCCACCCACCTATTCCACCTAAGCTTTTCGATGTCTTTGAGTTACATTTTTATTCTGCTCAAGAGCCTCATCCTCACAAACATATTCATTTATAAGGTTGCCACTGACTTTCAACTCCCCTTTAAAATGCTAGTTTCTTCTTACCTTTGGTAAATGAACCAAATTCTCCTTTCAGGTAGTTAGTTATATTTGCTCCTAATGCACCTTGGAATGGAATTCCTTTTATATTTTTCCCCTCAAACACGCAGGTAATTTATTTAAACAATTGTAGCACAATAATTACATACATTGTTTCTTTAGTTGTTTGCTTATTAATGTTAGCCCTATCGGATTGTAGGAATAGAGATAAGGGCTCTATCTTTCAAAGCATTCTGTATAGGCATCTACTGTGTTACTTGACCCAGGTGAGATGATTCACTAAATAAAACTCTTAGGGAAAGCTTAAAGGAACAAAAGAATATAAGGTTCTTTTTTAATCTCTACGGTTTAACTTTAAAACAGCTTTGACCTTTCATTTACATGGACAGCCGAAATACTTTGATTTCTACAAAGCTTCACTATTAGTACTCTATTAATTTTCAAAACTGGCTGGAATTTAAAGTGCAAGTTGAAGGCTGATATAGGCTATACATTTTTACATCCCGTGATTAGATTCTTTGCAAATCAGCAATGTCAACTCTAAGACTTCTAATACAACTGAATCTTCACACAAGGCAACAGTTTCAGCACCAAAAGAAGAGAACAGCCTATCATTTGATGTGGGGAAGGGGGAGGGGGTTCCCTTCCCTGCAACTGGTTTAGACTAGTTTCTCTATCCCAGGGGCTTTTGATTAGGAAAATTCAATAAATCACCATTAACAACTGGAAAGCATACCAGGGCAAGGCAGCCTTTTTACTTAAAAGAGAAGAAGGGGTGCCATGGGTATCTCCTTTTCATAAAACTCAGCAGCCAAATTAAGCTTAGCACTCAGTATCTACCGACAGAGATTTTTTTTTCTACCTAATAAAACCAAGTCTCATTCAATTTAGTCCCTTCCCGAGCACCGTCTCAACCTGTCTGAATCTGACAAGAGAAAAAAATTAAGAAGTGACGGGCGGGGGACGGGGGAGACACAAGGATTCCCGTCTATATCTCTTCTTTTTCCGAAATCACATCAGTATGTCCTGAATTTCCTTCACTCCAAACTAAGCCCTTAGATTCCAAATATAGTTCTTTAACCCCCACCTCGCCACTGAATTACACATAAACCTTGCCAATTACAGAACCACAGCAGAAACCCCTACAAATTGGCTTGCTATTCATCTCGGAAGTCATGCCCTGCAGCAACTGCCTACCGCCGAACTGAGGGATATTACCCAAATACAACGCAACGGAATCAGACATGCAGAGCACACACAGCTTCTGCGAGGGAGGGAACGAGACCCAGGAAAAGTGCGCTCCTCACAAGCCTTGGGACCATCGGGGGGGGGGGGGTTCCAGAAAGGAGGAGAACAGAGGAGCCCAATCCTACCCTCTCAGGTAAAAAGCTCCAGCCGCAGGGTGCAGCCCGTCCCTCTAAGAAAAGGAAGAGGTGGGCAGAGGGCCCTTAGCTCCGAGAGGCGGAACGCAGACACTTTCCGAGGTCTGGGTGCAAGCGATCCCCCACCTCTCGAGAGACACAAGGGGTGTCCCATGGGTGACTGAGGGGATGCCCCGCTGGCCAGGGGCAGCCTAAGGCAGAGCAGAGTTTCGCCTGATATTCACCCATGTCGTGTCCGGCGGGTGCCCAGGGCAAGCAAAGCTAGAGCGGCTCCGGGCCGCTGGGGGAGGGGGAGGGGAAGGAGGGGGTGGAAATGGGAATCCCCTCTTCTGAGACTAGCATTAACGGAGGAAGCGCGCCGGCCAGTCAGAGCGGCGTGCTTCTCGCTGCGGAGCCGGGATCCCGCCACCTGCACCGGCAGCAAGGAGCCCCGCAGCGCCCGCCGCACCGGCCCCTCAGTCCCCCGGGGCCAGGGACTTCAGCTACGAAGGCACTGGCGCCTGACATCCCACGGGCCGGCTCCAGCTCCCGGGGGGCCCGCAGGAACACCCCAACCTCTATCAGCTCTCAGCGGTTGTAAAACGCCCCCCCGTCCCCCTCCTCAGCCTTTCCTCCTCTCGAGGCCGCAAAGAAGAGTCACCACAGGCGAGAAGCCTGAGACTAGTCGGGGACAGCGGCCGCGGCGGTCCCGCACCTCCCTCCCCTGTTACCTGTGAGGACTCCCACACGGATTTGATGGTCGTGGTTAGTGAGGATCATTCCCTCGGTCGCCATGTTTCCCAGCGCAGTCACCGCACTGACAGGAGCCGGGAGAAGCCGGAGCCCGGAGCGCGCGGGCCGGGAGCGCGCTCGCTTCGGAGAGCGCGAGAGCGAGAGCGCCCGGGGAACTCGCAACGAGCGGAGAAGGAGGGGGAGGCGGCCAGGCTCTCCGTGGCCTGCGCGGGGTAGAGGCCGGGCCGGGAGTGCGCGAGTCCGGTGAGTGGGGGGGCGCAGTCAGGGCGCGCGACCCCGAGTCCGGGCCGGAGACGGCCTAGCTGCGGGCGGGGGCCGCGGGGGCCGCGGGGGCCGCGGGGGCCGCGGGGGCCGCAAAGGGAGAGCGCGCGGAGGCGTCCGAGTGAGGCCGTTGAGACCCAGACCTGCTAGATAGCAGGAGAGTGAAGGGAAAGGAGTGCACACGCTCGGACGGTTGCGGGGGCGGACTCGGGGACAGGGGCGGAGCCACACCGTGAGGCGTGGAACTCGTGGAGAGTGAGGGGAGGTGTGAGAGCCCGGCTGCGGAGTACTGGGAGCGGGAAGGAGGCGGCGCAGCCCGAGAAGGACCGGGGAACGCTCTTGGGCGCGCGAGTAGCGCCGGATTGGCTGGAGAACGCGGAGCGGGTGCGCGCGAGACAGGAACGCAGCCTCGACCGAGCCCCAGACAGAAGCAATCCCCTGCCGAGCTAGCGCCTCGTCGTTAGCGTCGCGGGGCAGCTCTCGGGGCCGCGGAGCCGCTCTCCCAAGGGGACGAAGGAAGGACTCCGTAAGCGGGGCCTCTCCAAGCCCTGGGGCGCGGCCAGCCAACCCTCTGAAAGCACCAGGACACCTGGAAGTGGCTTAGAAAGCTACATGGTGGCACAACAGTAGCCGCTGAGACCGGGAGCCCGCCGTGGATGAAGGAGGAGTTACCCTGTCCCGCCTCACCTTCCCGCTTGCTTCCTTAGTCTGCTCGCCCTGCGGGAGGATATCCGCTTCTCCTGTGCTTTAGGATCCCATCTCCAAGTCGAAACCCACATGACGATCTTTACAAGCGAAGCAGAGCATCTTGAATGGGGATACCTGACTTTTCAACCTCCCGCTGCCCCCTGGTTTCGTGGCCTTAAGCTTCATCACAACGGTCTCTGCTTTTAGATGAAAAGCACCAATATTAGAGAACGAGAAGAACGTGTTCCTCTCCCCTGAACCACGATCCCAAAATTGGAAGTAGAACTCAGGCCATGACAATTGAGTTTCATTTCAGTATTTGTGGGATGTGAGATTACCATGAAAATAGCTTTCGTTGCCACTTTCACGTATCTTTCAAAAATGTGTTCTTAATCACCTGTGGCTATTTCACATCGGTTCCTTAGTTCCTAGCTTCCTAGCCCTTTCAACTTCTGAATTAAAAAATAATACACATAAAAAATAATAATAATACACATATTTTTTCCCTTCTGTTCTCGGCCATGGTAAAAATCTGGGAAGCGTGAGAATGAAAAGCAAAGTGTCAAAAATGTATAATCATCGTTTGTACACAATTAAAATCTGTTAATTTGATGGTTATGTTCTTTATTGTGCCATTGGAACATGGACTTGTCCTCTAACTTAAAATTCATATTGTTATGTATTTCATTTTAAATAATGGGAGTACAAAGTAGATGATGGGTGAAATTCAGGTGGGATTTAAGAAATAGTAAAATTTCTTTTGAGTATATGTATTGCCAGTATTTTTGACAGTATATTAAAAATTGAAGCCAGATCATAAAGCCACTTCCTTTAATAGTCTATCACCAGAGCCTGGTGACCAACAGATTCTTAACTAGTTTCACATGAGAGAGATGATATGTGAAAGTATGTCCAAGAAAATGGTTTATCTCAAACTAAAGATGAAGAGCAAATAATTGGTGACATTGCTACCTTTCCAATCTATCTGTATTACCTACAGCACCCTCAAATTTGAAGTGATTTTAAAATGTCTTGAATTTTTAGACAGAGAAATTCTAAACCTGGCTACTAATAGGTTCTTTAACCTTAAACTAAGTTGGGGTTTTTTAAGGTTGCAGACTATATAAGCACCCTTTTAAGTAAAGTAGTTGTCTAAATAAACACCCTCTCAACTTAGAATATTCTGTAATTTTTCATGGAAAGAAACTGATATTTTTGTTTCACAATAAATAACAGAAAACAAGGGATTTTAGACAAACCATAAGAGACTCTTAACTATAGGAAACAAACTGAGGGTTGCTGGGGGGAGTTCTTTGGGGGGTTGCGGTAACTGGGTGATGGGCATTAAGGAGGGCACTTGATGTAATGAGCACAGGGTGTTATATGCAACTGATGAGTCACTAATCTACCTCTGAAACTAATAATACACTACATGTTAATTAAATTGAGTTTAAATTTTTAAAAAGATTTAAAAAAAATTTTAATTAAACAAGGGAATTTCTATATAAAAGCAATAATAGTGAAATTTAATTGGGAAAGGTGAGAATTAACCCTAAAGTATATGGACGTTTGTTTGCTAAAACTACTAAAATTGCTGAAAAAAGTACTATTAATAGAACTAAGCTGAACAACTATTAATATGTGCTTGTTTTCCAACAATTTGCCTCAAGTATATTCATCTCCGCCGAATTTAGCAAGCTGTAACAAAATTGCCACAGGAAAAACTCAGTGACCTTACTGTCTAATGTGACTTTTCTTTTACTGCTGGTTATTGAATATTGCAGTATGCACATGCTTTTTTACTACTGTTTTATGGTATGACATTTCTTCAAAATTCATCCTGGAATCAAGCTTTATAACAGAAAATTTTTCAAACCAAGGTAAGAAGAGAGTAGCATTCCTGAAGATTGACAAATGTCTCAGGAATATACTGAGGGAAAGGGGAAACAATAAATGAAAAAGTTTGTATATAAAGAATTAGCAGTGCCCAGGGACTCACTCTCTCTAAAGGTTTTAATGAAAACTACAGGGGTTTACATTAACTAAAAATTAATGCAAAAGATAGGTAAATATCTGGCTTTCATAATGACTTTCATTATGAAGATGAAAGTTTATCAGTAGAAATGAATTATGATAAAGGCTGAATTTTTTCTAATAAGAGTGTGTTTACACTTAGCCCTGCTAGTACTTTAGTGTTCCTGTTGCTAATTATAATTTAAGTATAAGGTAAAAATTTACTGGCTTTTCTGGGATCAGACTCTCCTCGTTGACATTAGATGTGAGCAAGAACAAATTTGGCAATAATTCTTCCTCTAAAGCTTATTCCATTCTTGCCTCTTTCCTGATAGGCTTATAGCCACAATTAAAACTGAATCAATTAAAAATGAGTGCGATCCTTTGAATATATTTAATGCCACTGAATGGTTAAAATTGTAAATTTTGTTACATGTACCCAACACAACAAAAATGGGTGCAAGGTGAAATTCTGGTTGATTTTAACCTATTATTTTCCCCAAAGGAAGCTTGATGATAGTCAAGATGAACTTTAGATTGGCTGAGTTAGACAATGTATTAGTCCCTAGGGCTGCCGTAACAATCACAAACTGGGCACCTTAAAACAACAGAAATTTATTCTCTCAAAGTTCTGGAGCCCAGAAATCTAAAATTAAGCTGTCAGCAAAGCCATGCTCTCTCTGAAGGATCTAGAGAAGAATTCTTCCCTGCCTCTCTAGCTTCTAGTGGTTGCCGGCAATCCTTAGCATTACGTGGCTTGTAGCTGCATCGCTCCAATCTTTGCCTCCCTCATCACATGGCCTTCTTGTCTGTGTGCATTTTCACTTGGACTTCTTGTAAGGATATTAGTCATTTGATTTAGGGCCCACTATACTCCAGTATGAATCCAGTTTAACAAATTATATCTACAAAGACCTATTTCCAAACAGGTTACATTCTGAGATTCTGGGTGGGTGTGAAATTTGGGAGTGGGGGGACACTATTCAAGCCAGTACAGGCAATGACAAAAGGTTCAAAGATCTCTTTAAAAGCTGGAATTTAGAAATTAGACACACGCTTAGAGAAAACAGAGCTCTACGGTAGAGAATACTGGGGAAATTTTTAATATTTGAACTAAATGGCCTAATGCTTTTCCCCACAAGAGCAGTTTTCTAAATTAGAATTTTTCAAAGTCAGGGTGCCTGGGTGGCTCAGTGGGTTAAGCCTCTGCCTTTGGCTCATGTCATGATCTCAGGGTCCTGGGATTGAGCCCCGCATTGGGTTCTCTGCTCAGCAGGGAGTCTGCTTCCCCCTCTCCCTCTGCCTGCCTCTCTGCCTACTTGTGATACTCTTTCTCTCTGTCAAATAAATAAAACCTTAAAAAAAAAAAAAAAAGAAAACAAAAAATTTAAAAAAAAGAATTTTTCAAAGTCTAGTGAGACAAATTTATACATTCCTACTAATGAATTTGACATTTTGCTGTTAGTTTTGATGCCTTTGTTGTCTTTAGTGAAGCTGAGCCTCCACAGTTGTCCACAGAATTTGATGGCACTTATTTGAGAATAATTAGGACAGTGTTTTCCAATGTCTGCCATGTTTATAAAAATAAATTAACTTTTCCTTGGGCTTTCGATATATTTCTGCTGCCCAGATTTCTGCTTGAATAATTTTGTGCCCTGGTCCTTTGTATTTTTCTCACCCTTACTCTTCCTCTGAGGTCCCTAGCTAAAAATCCAGATGTATGAGAACATTTTGGTTACAAATGACTGATCCTACCTTAAGCCAAAAGGCTCATGCAGCTATGAATTCCAGACATGTAGATAGCTTCAGGGTTGGCTAGATTCAGGATCTGAAACCATGTCATCAAAATCTTTAGCTTTGCTTTCTCCTTTGTTGACTAAATTCTCATCTTGATTCTCCCTACCTGGTGGCAATGTTGGTATTATCTTCTCTAAGCAACAATTTAGGTCAGTAGTTTTCAAGTTTGTCTGGGGATACCTGGAGACCCCAAGACCGTTTCTTGAGGGTCTTCAAGGTCAGAATTATTTTCATACTAATACTAAGGCATTATTTGTCTTTCCACTCTCATTTTCTCATTAGATATGGTGGAATTTTTCCAGAGGCTAAATTATATATAATGATATCACTCTGACAGCTTATATAATGTGTGTTTATATGTTTTTATATTTAAAAAGTTTTAGGGGTGCCTGGGTAGCTCAGTTGGTTAAGCATCTGACTCTTAATTCAGTTCAGGTCATGATCTCAGGGTCGTGAGATCAAGCACCATGTCAGGCTTTCCACTGGGCATGGAGCCTCCCTAAGATTCTCTTTCCTCCTCTCCCTTTCCCCCCACACACTGCTCTCTTTCTCTCTTTCTAAAAAAAAAAAAAAAAAAAAAAAAAAAGTTTTAATATGCTAATATTGATAGATATAACCTAGTTAAAAGTTCTTTGGAGTCCTCAATAGTTTTTAAGGATGTAAAGGGGTCCTGAGACAAAAATGTTGAAAACCATAGAACTAGGTCATGTCCCTACTTACTAAAGCAAGTTAACCTTATTGGTTAGGCCTCAGTCATGGACTCATCCAGAGCATGAGGATCATCTGAGCCCTACCAAATGGCTAAGACCAAGGGAGGATGGATCTAGGTACCATATGTAAGGGTAGTGCCTTGATAGATCAGCAGTTAGTACTTCAACTCTTCCTACAGACTCCTATCTCCACCATTACTACAGATTTTATTCTTTTCCAAGGGCTCTAATTTATACCTTTAATACCACCAACTTTGTCTTCTGTTAATATCCAGAAGATAGAGAAGCACTTCCCAGTGTGTCATGACAATTTACACAAGATCCACCACTTACTTATACGTCTGCTTATTGATAAAAGAAGGAAGAAAGGAGGGAAAAAGTTTGCTTTCAGAAGAAAGCACTTGTTTTCCTCCCTCCTTAATTCAAAGAAAGTGTAGACTGTAGGGGAGGAAGACAGTAATTGATAGAAGAGGAAGGAATTCTTAGGTAAGAAAAAGGAGAGTGAGATTTGTTAAATGGAAAAGTAGCATTAGTGCCTAGAATCTATTTGATTTTTTAAAGGGGCTCTGTCTGCAAGGCCTTCAAGTTTTAGGATTCAATATACACAAGCAAGAAAATATAGTCCCAGAGTGCAGGGGTAGCTCAGTCCGTTAAGCATCTGCCTTGGGCTTAGATCAGGGTCTCCGGGTCCTGAGATCAAGCTCAGCAGGGGGCTGCTTCTCCCTCTCCCTTTACCCCTCCCCCCTGCCTGTGTGCACTCCCTCTCTCTCAAATAAATAAAATAAAATAGAAAAGATTTCCCAAGTTTGAAAACTGACATGGATTGAGTTTAAGTTTTGAACTTCTAAAAAAATAAAAAACATCACCCTTTTCCTAAATTTTTTTTTTTTTCAAGTGAGGAACTAAAACAGGAATTTGTTTATTGAAGGCAAGAGGATGAAAGCAATATAAAAATCAAAAGCTTATCTGACTTTTCTTTCTCTGCTTCTCAAATGAGGATTGGGTTTTATTGTACATTTTCTGAGTGTCCTGATCTGCTCATGGAATCCTTTATACAGGGGGAAGCTGTGGGACAGATTCTTTAAGAGACCCTTCGGCAGAACTCTCATTGGGTGGGAGTGTTGCTCAGTGTTGCCTACTTGTTTCCCTTCTGCTTCATGTGTATTACAAAATAGTCATTGCATGTGATGGTGAGCCCTGGGATTAGCGAGAAGCAGCTCTGGATTCCCACTTTGCCATCTAGGCACTGGTTGAGGTCCTTCATTATTTTGTCCACGGCCAGAGGGTCTTTTTGATTTTCCAAAAATCCAAGAACTCCATTTCCATGAGTATTCTCAGGTCTTCCTTTGTTAAGTAGCCTTTATCCCCAGCAATTGTCAAACCTGTGAACTGTGAACATCATGGTTTCCATGGCACGTTCCATTTGAGATGGCATTTTGGTGAGATCTGCTGAAACCTTGGCCCAAGGCACGGCAGGGACAATTGGCATATTGGGATGTGCTGCCAATGAGCAGAGAGATGTGGGCTGGGAGCTGTCTGTAGTATGGGGTGAGGGCGGGTTGACCTAAGTTATTATTATTACTTGGTTTCCTTGTAACCAAACATAGCTTAAGGCCCAGCTACCCTAGGAAAATATATTTGTCTCTATAAAAGCAGTATACAAAAAGAAAATTATTTGAAAAAAGGAAAGAAAATTATTTTGTTAGCCTAAATAACCTCATTTTGTCCTAGGTTGACCAATAATTGGAGGAAACATGGTTTATAAGAATATTTATACAGTGTTTTAGCTTAAATTGAATCTTAAATAAAGGTTTGAAATGTTAGGAAGCATAAGTGAATATGTGAAGGAAGCAGAGATGATGGATTTTCAGGACCACTCATTTTACCATGTGATAATTACATTTCATATTTATCTGCCTGTGTATCTCCTGCTGTGGGAATGATTGGTTGCAGAGCAAGTATCCCTTTCCAACATGACCTTGTTCTCTTCACATTTCCTAATATCTGATGATTAAATACAGAACATATGAAGCAATAAGGACTTTGAATTGTGAGCAATGGAGGCTCCTCCTTAGGTGCCAAAGGGGCTGTTAGAAATTTGCCTTGGCATGTGACAGATTGCAGAACCCTCTGCCGATAAAGAAGACATCGTCTAAAGTGGCCGCAGTTCACATACGCAACGCTGAAGCTAGATTTTCTGCCTGGATCTAAAAGCGTAAGGCAATATTCTTGCATACTGTCACTTGTCCCTTTGCTGATTGTAATTTTAGACTAAAGATGAGAGTATCAATCAGGCTGTTGTCGGCCTTATCTTATTTAGGAAAGAAGTATAACAAACATTACTAATCACTTTGTGGTCACGGCAAAGAGATAACTTTGAGGTGAAATGTTGGAAAATATTCCCTGAATAGCTCGGAAGTCAACGTAAAATAAATATGAGTAGCTACAAAGACAGTACTACCCAATATTACAGCTTGTAAATGTATTGCTAATGGGTCAAAGTTTTCCTCAGTTGAGGTGAAAACTGGAAAGTATCTCCCAACTACAGTCAAGGATCAGAGGTTTTATTCTCAGAGAAACATAATTGGAATATTATGAGTGTACATAAAACTGTAATAATGTTTCAATTCCACCAATACTTTGTGATTGCTAATTCAGCTTCCCTAATAACTTGATTCTGAAATGGGAATGGCCTACATATAGACATATTCCAACCACCTTGGAAGGTATAGCCATCTGTGTAATTTAAATTAATTTGGTTTATCAGTGATTCTCTTGGGAGTTTGAGTAGCTAGAATGAGTCTCTGATCTGTTGGGTAAGTTGACCAAATAAATTTGTACCCACAAAGCTGAGATCCATATCCTGGATTTATCAAAATGCAGATACCCACAAGTAACAAGCCAACCCAAATGATAACTTTGCACTGCCATATAAGTGCAAGTCAGAGTCCAAAGTGAAGTCTTACAGACAAAGTAAGATAAAAGGCTTTTTATCTATTTCCATTTTGTGTTTTGAAGAGACTGAAAGATTTGGAGCATTAGAGGAAAAGATGATAAGCCTGACTGATAGTAAATATACAATTTCAATACTTTGGAGATGGCAAATGATTCTTTTTCTAAGAAGTTATAAATCTCTCCTAGCAACTAGTTTATTTCATGCCTTACTTAATGAAGAAAACAGGGGACAGGGGGAAGGTCAGATACTCATCTAAACCTATTGGATGCCAAACAAACAAAAAACACACATATGATTTTAAAACATTTGAATGGTGCTCTTTTAATCCAATTTTAAAATTGGGAATCTAAGGCCCTGAAATTAAATGACTTATTTAAGTAGTCAGTGTACAGTCAGATTTTATATTCTTTACTTTTGTTCTCATTGTTCTGTCTAATCCAAATGACTTGGAAAGTCTCTCAGGACTGTTGAAGTGTACAAGGACTAAATAAGTACAGAAGCGGCTTTCTTGAACTAGAACATGGATTACATACTCAGGTAACTCAGTTGAGAGAATATGAAACTAATCATGTCAGGGCTGCAGAACTTGTTATTCTTGTGGTCAAGAAAGGAAAGATACAAATTAGATTGAAATATGAACTGGTAGTAAGAATACCCAGGCTCAATTAACTGTGAGACTTTGGACACTCTTTCAACATATCTGAACTCGTTTCCTCTTCTGTAAAATGAAAAGAAAGTCATACTTATTTAGAAGTTCCTTCTAATACCCAAATTCTGTGATTTCATGTAAACCTTTTCAAGTCCAAAATTACATTTTAAACATACCTTTATAGATTTAAATTAATCTTGGGGGAAAGAAAATTTTTAATTGGTTGGCTTACTTTGCTCCTTACCAGAACATACAAGGAATTCCTACAAACTAGGAAATGTTTTGTAACAAATCAACTTTCCCCATATTGACATGATATAAGAAATTAATGACAACTTAGAGTAAAGAAAAGATTGAAGACCTCAGGGACTACAGTATAATCCAAACTGACACAAGACAAAGTATCAAGAGACCCTGAGACTTTGCAATTAACTGAGGACTTACGCAATATCTGAGTCTCTATCTAACCCCAGGTACTGCATTAAGTGGTGAAAATGAAAAGATGAACAAGACATAATACTGGGCCTCAAAAAATTCACAATCTGGTGAGGGAGACAGCTGGGTAAACAAATAAGAAATTGCAATATAATTCATTAATTCATTAAATGTTAAGATAAAGGCAAGAGAGCCTGGAACAGTGATTCTCAACCCTGGCTGTGCATAAGAATTTCTGAAGGAGCTTTTAAAAAATACAAATGCTCTTGCCCTATCCTCAAGAGATGATTTAAATGATCTAAGGGAAGAGCCCAGCGAATTGGTATTTTCAAAAGCTCCCAAGGAGATTCTAGTATAAGAGTTAGGATGGAGAATCACTGGGATAGGAGAAGGACTCAAACTCAGCCCTAAAGACAAATGATAATGTGCAAACACACAAGGAGAGAAGAATCAACTTTGTGTAGAGGCATGGAGATAATAGACCCCATGGTACATCAGGGGAATTATAAATAGGTCTGTTGAGCTGAATGTAGTATACATGGGCAAAGAGAGATACAGTGAAAGAGGAGCCTGGGGGTGTAGGCAAGAGGCAGATCATTAAACAGTCTGTGAAGGAGTTGGACTTTATACTAAAAGTCAATGGAAAACCAGGAGGGAAGAGACATGATCTCATTCCTCTTTTAGAAAAGCACCTCTTGAGGTGCTGTGGAAGATGAGTTAGAGGAACTAGAAGTGGGGAAACCAATTAAGAGTCTGTGGTAATCTAAGCAGGAAAGAAGGCTTGAACTAAAACAGTGGTGAGTCTAAGATAGGAAGGTAGAAGGTATTCAAGGAAAAGATAACTAGGAGACAGAATCATCAGGGCAGTTGGACATAGTAGGTGAGAGAGTAAGAGAATTGTATGGCATATAATTTTCCTTATTTTGTACCTACTTTTGCTTACATGCTAGTGATGGATCTTCCCAGAATGAAACATTTCAGAGGTGGACAGGAACAGCGTTTTATGGACTTGTTAACAATATACAGGATGGTTTGAATCTAGTCATTTCAAAATCAAGAGCTATCAAAATAATCAGAGACTGTTTTACAATCCCTAAATGACTAAATTCCTGACATACTTACAGCCAAGCATTTAACCTGCATTTCCACCCAGTTTGATGGGGACATGGTAAACAACACTAAAGCAAAGGTTTGAGAGATTTTAAATAACACAAATGGCTGTGCCTAGACTTTAAATCTGCCCAAAGCAAATGGAGTGAAAGCCTTCTAATCCTTCAGAGCTTCATCTGGCAGTGACCTCAGATACAAGAGCCTCCCTCCCACATCGTCAAACTGACTTCCTTTAGTTCCTTGTTGTTCTGTGTAGGTCTTTGATCCCAGAATTCTCTACAACATAGAGGAGGGAAAAAAACAAAAAAGCAAGAAAGAGCTAAAACACCAAATGCCCTGGCACTCATTTTGCAAATCCCCTAAAAATATTAAATTAGAATGTACTTTAAAAAATAAATTCCAGAGGCGCCTGCATGGCTCAGGCGGTTAAGCATCTGCCTTTGGCTCAGGTCATGACCCCAGGGTCCTGGGATGAAGTCCTGAATTGGGCTCCTTGCTCAGTGGGAAGCCTACTTCTCCCTCTCCCCCTGCCTCTCCCCCTGCTCATGCTCTCTCTCTCTCTCTCTCTCTCTCAAATAAATAAATAAAATCTTTAAATAAATAAAATAAAATAAATTCCAGGGGCACCTGGGTGGCTCAGTTGGTTGAGCAGCTGACTCTTGATTTCAGATCAGGTAATGATCTCAGGTCATGGGATCCAGCCCCATGTAGGGTTCCACACTCAGCGAGGAGTCTGTTTGGGATTCTTTCTCTCTCTCTCCTTCTGCCCCTCCCCCCTCTCTTTCTATGAAATAAATAAATAAATCTCTAAATAAATAAATAAATTCCAAAAATCTATACCCACTATCTATGCAAGCCTTTAAAATAATTTTGAAAATGAAAGTAATTCTTACCACATTAGATTCATTTTTGCTGGTACTTGTCCTGCCCATAGTTGTAGTGCTTATGGTACCTGGTAAGAAACATTAGGAAAATGAGAGCTTTCTTTGAGAAAAAACAAAATGAAACAAAACCCAGTTTTATTTTGAGTTGCAAGGCTACTAACATTCATCACACATTACATACTGTATCATTGCATCACTGTAGGAATGACTCTGGTATTAGCATTAATGTGCATTTTCTAACTGTTGTTTTAGAAGATAACTTCAAACAGTATTTTTAAAGTTAGAATGGCAAGCCTTTTTCACCTAAGGGCTCATGTCCCTTAGGCAGAAGAAAATCATTTGAGGATTATATGCAAATAGAAACGATTTTGTTTGAGAACCTATAAAACTGTACTTTTAATACAACTTTTAAATGAAGAAATGGAATGATAAATCATATTCATGTATACACACTCTCACATAATCCAGATACATATTCCATAAAAATGGCCAACTGTGGATAGTGGAGAACAAAAAAAATAAATAATAAAGATAAAGGTGGGCATGGGGACAAAAAAGAGGTGGCAGAGAGAATGACAGGCATAGGCTAAGATAGAAAAGAAGAAGGGAGCCAAAAAAAAAGGGGAAAAGTGAAGAATTGGAGGATGCTAAACAGGCTCTGTAGTGAGTCTGTCCTAAGTTAGGATGGCCAGGATACCCAGTTAAGTTTGGATTTCAATAAAAACCAAATAATTTCAATAAAAACCACGAAATGTTTGGGACATACTTATAATAAAAAGTTAACTATCTGCAATTCAAATTTAACTAAGCATCCTCTATTTGCTGTATATGACAACCCTATCCTAATAATCCTGCTGAATTTCCTTTGTGTAATATAAAAAAGTTTGGAAGCTATTGTCACTCATTGAAATAATCATAATATTAATAAAGGTACAATTTATTTTTTTCAACCTTCAGAATTTATATTTAGGAAAGAAGAATTTTATTCTCCTCCTGGACTTCCGTGGGGTTTTATTTATTTTTTTAAAGATTTTATTTATTTATTTATTTGCCTCAGAAGGGGAGAGAGAGTGACAAAGAGCACAAGCAGGGGGAGCAGCAGGCAGAGAGAGAAGCAGGCTCCTCACTGAACAAGGAGCCTCATGTGGAACTCAATCTCAGGACCCTGGGATGATGACCTGAGCCGAAGGCAGATGCTTAACCAACTGAGCAACCCAGGCGTCCCTCTGTGGGGTTTTATAGGAAGTAAAAAAATGACTTAGTTTAGAAATTAACTTCATAACTTACTATTAGTCACTATAGTAACTACTACATAGTACTACTATACCGTAAACCTAACTTTGACATTCAAAAGGTTCAAGTTGCCTCAAAGCTTTAAAAAGCCCGTATTTGAGAACATTACTATTTATCAAGGACCCAGATTCAAGCTAACTGTGGGTTTCCACCCCTGCCTTTCAGCTGTTTAACTTAACACTACTATTTTCCTTTCAGCAGCACCTACTGGAGTATATTTCAGCGATCAGGAAGAGTCATACTAAAGTGAAGTAAAGGTTAAAGCCAGGAAGAATGACTTGCTTTGAGAACGGAGGGAGTTAGAGAATAAATAAGATCTCAAGAGTATTCATTTCCCACCTCACTGGGCTTTCATCTGGATTTATAAGTGTAGCAAAATATTCACATCCAACCTTCAGCTTCTTCTCAAAAGAGCTCAAGAAAATGCCAAGAGTACGAGTTTGGTGGGGGGAGGAGGGAGGAGAAAAAAGAAGTGTCAGAATCAAATGTCTTATCGTCAGTTACATTATTACCGAAGATAAACTTCTTCTTTAAACTACCAGCAGGCATGATGGGAAATTCAGATGAATTTAAAGATTACTTCTTGCCTGTACTCTGTAAGATAGGTGGGTGCCAAAGGCCACAAACTGTTCTCTTGACTCTACAGAAGCCAGGGCAGGGCTGTTACACAGCCTGGGTCAAACTGTAATTTTACACTGATGGGAAAGTAAACCCCTTCAAATTTGACCCATCTCCAGAAGGCACTCACTCGGTGTAAAATGTTCTTCTCTTCCGTAAGACTAGGTGAGGTAGTATGCCAAATAGATTAGACTGGACTGGCAATGGTAATGCTATAACCAGGGCCTCAAGAGAATTTGCAAGTAGGGATTGTTTAGTGTAACAAAGTAATATTAACACAGGATTCTGTTTTGCCAGTCAAATAGCTCACACCACTGCAACACAGCCAACCAGCACACAGGACAGCTGACGTGGGAGGAAGGATTCTTGGCCAAGAGCAGTGGGAGAAACCTTTCCTTTACTTGGAAATGTCCAGAACAGAAGGACCTGTACCCAGATTTGCTGGGAGGTATATCCAAAACTACATTTTATCCTTTAAGACAGGTTTGTGAAATTCAACTCTGTTGAGACTAGAGGAAAATGAACCGTATCTAGGAACATTATTAAGTACTCAAACTTCAAAAAATCACCATCTTGTGTAATTGCTCAACTCGTTTTATAACTCAGTGTCCCAAGTACCTGATTTATCTGTGGTCGAAAGAAACAGTATTAGACAGGGATCGTGAAGGAAGCAGACAGTGAATGTTTTTGGAATGGAGGGAACTATAGTTCAAGGAGCAGAATAACAGGTAAGGATTGTACAGCAGAATACTGAGGTTAGTAAGGTCTAACCAAGGCTGCCAGTAATACCTCAGGGCAACAGAGCATGGCATAAAACATCAATAATTTCTTTTTCATTTGATACATAAATGTAGCACATTTTGTCCCACGGGTAACAGAAGACCAATCTCTCCCACAGTATATCAGGGTTCCTGAATTACCACTATTTGTGGACTAGAAGCCTAGATGTGATTGGTGCCACCTACTGGGATAAATGCAGAATTACAAACTTAACCCATTTTGAACTGTTTTATTATTGACCAAATTACCCTTAGGGAGTATGAGTCTTCGTTGGGAGGATTATACATTAAACAGTGATAAGTTTGGGTTTAAATCATAGCTGTTAGAGGTGGAAGAGTCATGAGACATCCCATACTTTAACTAGGAGGTGGATTTGGATACAGAATCAGAAGCTTGGCTTCTCTGAACTAGTTTCTTGTTTTATGATACCTACTCCATAGAGTCATTGTGAACATTACACAAAACCACATGCTTTCAACATGCTCTATGTTTTGATTATTTTAGGCAAAGAAAAAAACTGAAACTAAATGACTTGCCCAGGTTATTTAACTGTTCAGCTTCAAAATAAGACCTGCAACTCATATATCTGACTCTAGATCAAGTGCTTTTTCCATTAAAAAACTGTTTTCAAAAATTTGATGTCAAGATGATTTCGAATGGCAACTGAGATAAATTTAGAAGGTGATAGAACACAGTATTAAACACTATGTAAATCATAGTGAAAAAATTACTCCCTTTTCAATTCTTCAAATTTGATGGCCTCAAGGAGAAAGTTTCAGTTTGTTGCTGGTTTTCTTTAAAACTCTCTACATCTTGCTAATCTCACTTCCTAATAAAGATAAAACAGACCTCAGGCTTTAGCATCTGGTTGGAACATTAAAATTTTGTTTTTCAGTATCCTTATTAAGTTTACTTTCGAGTATGGAAAGCTATATCGGTTTTTCATTGAAAATAGTAATATTAATTTTATTTTCCAGGAATGCTTTTAAGAAATTAAAGAAGTCAATCTAAACAGAATATATTGAAAACAACAGACCAAGTGACACAGAGGTTGGGAAACATGAGCACCACTAAACCGCCTCCCTATCATATCACTACTGGTAATGATAACATAATTAGTTTAAAAATCCCTCTACGAAGAAAATTAATGCTTCTTTTGTTTTCTCTTCAGTAGTCAAACAAATAGGTCAACATAACCAAATCTAGGACTCAGATTTCAGATCCACTGAGGCTCAAACAAATCCAAAGATTTCGTATATATGTGTGCTAGAAAATGAAACTGGCCTATAATCAGTGTTCAGTGAAGGCACAATCAATAAAGCACAGGAGCAATGGGTCACACATGCTTGTGGCTACTTTCATTGGTGATAACTGGAACTTTAGTGCCCTATCACTTAATTCTCCAGAAGCATAAGCAGAGAGAAGAGAAAAGAGAGTACTGATGTGTGGGCTGTCCTAGTCCAAATTTCAAAGATCCAATGTTCTGCAAACAAGGGAAAAATAGAAATCTTCTAAGGTGATTGAATCAAATGGAACCCTTCACTACTTACTAATCTTGGCTGGATTTGAATCTGGAGCTAAAAGATTTTTAACTCCTTACTCTAAGATTCCTCGAGATGACCTTCGGCTAATTTTAACCAAAGTAAAACAAGGATCTATCCTTCTTGTACCCTCTTCTCCTCTAGCTTTTTAATTTATACCTTAATAACTTATTATTGCTTCTGATTGTATTCTAGGTTATTATTTCAGAAGGAAATCTCAAGCTTCCTGCTGTCCAATTCTTACCAAAACAACAGTTAAAAGAAAAAATGTAAGTGGGGGAGGGGGCACCTGGCTGGCTCAGTCCATAAAGCATGTGACTCTTCATCTTGGGGTTGTGAGTTAGAGCCCCATATTGAGTGTAGAGATTACTTAAAAATAAAATCTTTAAAAAAAAGAAAAAATATAAGTGGGACACTGGCTAAAGGATGAGTAGTCGATCCAACCTTCTAGATTTTATAAATTTTATATATGAGTCAAGTCAGACTGATGGTACTATGTACCTGGACCAAATCACCTTGGACTGACCCATTGCTTTTTAAAATTTTCAAATTAATATTTTTTATTAGATCGTGCCAACAAAAAGATAAGAAACAGCCTAGAAAATTTAGATTCCGAATTCATTTTAGAAATATTATTGAGGACATTTAGCTACTACAACACATGTAGAATGTCCTGTCTCCATGGAGGAGAAATTTCTCTCTGGTCTCAGTACTAGTAAAAGCTATATTTCTTGAGCAATTGGTTTATTATTATTTTGTGGACACCGTAAATCCATGTTTCTTTTTCTGGGAAATCCAGAACCAAGTTTGAAGCCTGCTTCTACCAACTATATAGTACTTTCATTATATATATTCAGATATTTACTTGGCCTCAACTTATTTTCCCTTTGTCTTGATTTATTCATCTATTTATTTAATCTTATGTGCTGTGTGTGACTTTATCAGCTGTTCAAGCCCTTCATGGAATAAGATTAAATAAAAATTAGAGATATATAGGGGCACCTGGGTAGCTCAGGTGGTTAAGTGTCTGCCTTTGGCTCAGGGTCTACCTTTGGCTCGGGTCATGATCCCTGGGTCCTGGGATGGAAACCTGCACTGTGCTCCCTGCTCAGCGGGGAGACTACTTCTCCCCATTCCCTGCCCCTCCCCTCTACTCTTGCTTTCTCAAGCTCTCACTCTCTCTTTCTCAAATGAATAAATTTTTAAAAATCTAAAAAAAAAAAAAAAAAAAAAAGACATGCAAAATATACATACTTACACTGTTACTGATAAAATATTGTTATCCCCTAACGATGATTTCTCATTGCATGTGTTTTCTTTAAAATACAGAGTTCAAATTCATAGATCCCTAAAAATTTAAGAAGTCTTTCTTCTGCCCCATTCCTTTATTTTTTTATGGTAAACTACAATTTCCTCTAATGATGCCATAAATTCTTTGGAGGGAAACGTTGAAAATCTCAGAGAAATCTCTGGATTGCTGAAACTCACAACCATTGTCAGAAGTCTGTCTCTTTGGCTTTCTGTTCTGAAGTAGCAGAGTCTATTCCAACAAGATTCATGAGATCAAACTACGATAATGCCTAAGGAAGGGGTGCAAGTGGGGAGGAAACTAATATACTATCAGGTACCAACTTTGTACCAACTATGTATACTAAGTACATAATATGTAACTTAGTCTTCACAAAAGAAAATTTCATTTCCTCCAGAGGAATCCTTACTTTACAAGAGCTTCTGAGTAATAATAATGATAATGATAAAATTTATTAGATCACTACTAACATTTAACTTATGGGGTGCCAGGCATTGTGCTGATCACTTCATAAGTAATGGAATTTTCACTGTAAAATAAAATAAAGCCTCAAATTGTGTACTTATGATACTCCACCTACCTCGGGACCCAGGAAGATTAAAATATGCTTGCTTTGGTTCCAAATTCTGCTGTAAGTATAGGGATAATTTCAAGTCATTGGCCTTCTGGTAGTTCTTCAAGGCTTCAATTCTCAGCTCAATCACTTTGCCATTAAAGTCATTCTATAAGACAACATTTTCAAAACTACTCATATAATACTGACCTCTCTAAAGCACCTGTAACCTGATCCTTTTTACTCAGAAGTTTAAAATCATCCCATCATGTTCAGTCTTTAAAGTTGGGCAGAAAGTATTTGTGATTTTTTTCCCCCATTTCAAATAGAACAACATCAAGAATATAGGGGGAAAAATGTATTTAAGTTATTCAAGGTGAAGCTGGAGATAGGTCTCTGCAGTTATCTCCCCATGAAATATTTTCTTTTAGCAGGCTAATTGGTAATCCAGATGAGGGAATTGGGGTGAATATTGTGAAACTAAAAGACCTTATATTGTCTGAATGAAATTGTATCCCAGGTCCAACCTAGGAAGATCTTAATACCTGAAGGATGTTGGCTTGTTCCTGGTACCTGACCCATTCCATTTTCCTCTGTTGCTTTTCCTGGTGGAAGAAAGAGCCTCTGGGTGACAAAGTAAATTGAGATCAGAAATCAGTGTTCTCAATATGCACAAAGACTTTATAGCAAAGTACAGAGTCATTAAATTCACTAATAAATTGGCTTCAACTCTTTAGTCCTTTTAGTAGGGCCTTACCTGTATAATCCGTGCTAAAAACTAAAAGCTAAAAGCTAAATGAATAGAATAATTTTCTATGAATAAGTATGCTTATTAGATACAAGTGTAATACTTCTAAATAAATGTTCAAAAACAAATCAGCTATTACTTTGACATTACATAGTTATTGTGGAGTTGTCATTGTTCATGTAGTTTCTCCTACTTTGCCTTCACTAACATGATTTCCCAGAAACTTGTAGTGTGACTCTGACTCAAATATAATATCCGAAGGGAACCAGAACTCCTATAAAATTTGTGTCAGTTCAGAAGCACCTTCTTCTCCCTCTCCCACTCCCCCTGCTTGTGTTCCCTCTCTTGCTGCCTCTCTGTCAAATAAATAAATAAATAAATAAATAAAATCTTTTTTTTTTTAAAGCACATTGTAGTTTAGACAGATTACTGCTACATTAAAAATTTTAATCCATCAGTTCTAAAAGCTACTACCATTCAGAAATATCACACTACCTTCCTTTTCTCCTTCACTTTCTCTGCACATGATGTCTCCAGTTCATTTTTGGTCTTCCTAGGTGATGAGGGGGTTTTGGGAACCTGGGATAAAAGAAGAGAGCTAAAGGAATAGAAGGTCCCAGAAGAGAAGTGCAATGTCTTAGCAGACTGTAAATCCAATCTAACTAAAGGCCCAAATCCTAACTATCTGCCTACCCAAATTAGCTTTGATTGTCAATAGGCTGTTTCCAGTAATGCGGTGTCAACAACCTTGAAATTCTAAGTACTATATAGTCCACTTGCCTTCCCATCCTGCAAGTCTGCTTTGTTTTTTATCTGCAGTGCTTTTTGTTGACCACCGAGTTCTTCTGTGTCGAATGTCTGTAGAGAGACATTTTGGCAAAGCTTTAAATTAGTGGGAATTAGTGAGAAAAGTGGAAAACCAAACACAAGTTAAGGCTTTTGGTTTCTGCCAGTCAGCGACCTGTCAGAATTTGACATGAAAAGTGTACTATGAAATGGGGTTCAGAATGGAACAAGCCCTTCCATGTAGTCTAGAGTATGCCTTATAATAATAAAATCTATTAACTTTACCCTTATTATATGCCATCACTCCTGTAAGCTACTTACACATTACTCTACTTATTTACAATACTCATATTATAAACTTTCTCATTTAATCCTCATAGGACTATTTTTATTTCCATTTTATAAATGAGAAAAGAGAGGGGCGCCTGGGTGGCTCAGTGGGTTAAAGCCTCTGCCTTCGGCTCAGGTCATGATCTCAGGGTCCTGGGATCGAGCCCCGCATCGGGCTCTCTGCTCAGCAGGGAGCCTGCTTCCCCCTCTCTGCCTGCCTCTCTGCCTACTTGTGATCTCTCTCTCTCTCTCAAAAAAAAAAAAAAAAAAAAAATGAGAAAAGAGATTCAGAGAGGCTAAGTCATTTGTTTAGAAGAGTACAGAGCTGGAATTTAAACCAGATCTTGTGGACTCTGCAGCCTATGTTTTTAACCACTGGGCTGCTGTTCTTCTCTCTCCATTTCTCGCTGTCTAAAATTATGAGTAGGGAAAACCAATCACAAGCTAATGTGTGTGGACATCACTTATAAAAAAATCTTTTGGGAGCTTCGGAGAAGCTGGATTTTGATAGAGGAATTGTGCTGGCACATTTCCTATGACAAGGACTCAAAACCTCAAGAACTAAAACTGACAATTCATAGAACTGATTTGTAGCTGCCTCTGAGAAGTAGGAGCAGCTCTCAGGTCAAGATGCGGGGCTTGATGGTATCCTGATTATTTGTGGAAAGGTCAGATAAAAAAAACAGAGATCACATCACACACTTTATATCGCAAGACACAATCTGTTCTTCTAGTTTTATAGTCTGTGAAAAAGCACACGGATCTCAAGGAGTTAGTCCACAGAGGAATTTCCACCCCCACATGGTTTCCCAGCAAAAGGCCCTACTATTGTATTTTAAACAATGAAATGACTGTTGCAAAATCATAGCAGAATTAGAATGATATATTCATACATTCATTCATTCAACTTACATTTATTGATTGTCTACTATATTCCAAGCATTGTGCTACATACTAGGGATTCAGAGATGAACAAAGCAATCAAGAAACTGGAGGAGGTTGTATTCCAGAGGGAGTCAGGAAGACAAGAAACAAGAAAAATAATAATAAAAAAATAAAAATAATGAGCTTAATTATAAAGAGTGCTATGGAGGACGTGAACAGAATTCTATAATAGAAAGTAGGGGAGGGGTGCCCTATTTTAGATGGAGTAAACAAGGAGGGCCTCCCTGAGGAGGTGACATTTAAGGAGAGACCTGAAGGATGAGAGTGAGCCAACCAAAAGAAAATAGTATTACAGGCTGGGGATAAAACAAGAGCAAAAGCCTTGAGATAAGAAAGGTCTTGGCATGTTTGAGAATCCACAAGGAGGCCAGTATGGTGGTTGCATAGAGAGTAAGGAGAGGACATCTTTGAGAGGATAGAGGTAGGCAACAGCCATATTTTGCCACAATAAGGAGCAGCTATAAATGGTTTCCCTAAGGAAAGTGACATGACTTGATTGTTTCAAAATATCACTTTGGCTGCTGTGCAAAGGATGGATTGGAATGAGGCATGGGTGGAAGCAGGGACGTGACAAAATGAGAATGGGGACAAGAGGAAAAGGAAGTTCTTTGCATTAGGGTCTGTAAGACAATACTATCAAGAGATCCTTAGAGGCACACCTTGTTCCATAGCATCTCCATTTCCTTCCGAAGCATCTTGTTTTTCCTTTCCTGTTGGAGGGGGGAAAAAACCAAACAAACAGAAATGTGTTTGTCCAGTCATTAAAGTGAAGTTGGAAGAAATTATTAAGTAATGAGGGGAAAGGGATGGGGATGGCAGGTATATGGCAAACCATAGAGGAAGGCAATAAATAGGTCTAGCCCAAAATCTGGGAACATGAGAGATGAGTTTGATGAGATGACAGTACAAAAATAATAAAAATTTTGAATAATAACTATAATTATGATATTTGTAATATGATGTCAACAGAAATGAGTTCTTCACACAGCACTTAAGATGTTCTGATTGTATGGCAATTTCTCTGGAGCATAGACCAATAATTTCTAATTTTTAAGATCATTTACCTTGTTGGTTTTTTAAAAATCTTATGAGTCTCCCAGAGCAAACTATTTCTTTTATTTTACTTTGGTATTTTTTATTCTTTATGAAATATGAAGGGTTAATATACTTGTATTACTAACCTTTAGATGAAAAGTTTTTAAAAGTCAAAGAAATAGAATTTTTGCTAGTTAGTCCTGAGTCTGCCCAACATTTCATCTGACTCCTTTCTAGATCAAGGAGCTATGAGTATCAGAGCCTTAGATGCTAGAGATGAGCGCTCTGTCTTTCCTTCCACATCTGACGATAGCGATTGAATTGAGTCTTGTACAGGAGACCATTCCTTAGAGTGCCCACCAACCTCTTACCAGATTCTGCTTCATCTCCTCTGCTTCCTTAATGAGCTCCATGACTGAGGATTCTTCACTCCCCTTCCCTGCCATGATCTGCCTCATGATCTGCAGACTTGAAGAGAAAGACATCACAAAACATAATACTTCCTAAAGAGTAATATTAATATTCTGCAAGCAGTCAGAAAATACAGTAGGGAATGCAATGGGTGCTAAAATCACAGGAGTTATGGAATTCCTTCTGGACAAGGAAGGTCTCTATAGGATGATTTCATCCCCAATCAACATTTGCCTCAGCTATGTGCTTTATAATGAATTCTGTGTTCAGTAATGCTCAAAACTTAGGTCTCCAGCAGCCAATGAGTCTCTTCTTCACCCTTCCAGAAAAATGTTTTTGTATATGGCTTTTGTAGTAGAAAGGATGATTTTGCCCCTGTGAAGAATGAGGTCAAAGAATCTGTTGTCTTCAGCATAAATTCCAGAATTATGCCCTACCCCATCCCTGTTTGTATTTCTCCTATAAAAGACATTTGAGGGGCACCTGGGTGGCTCAGTGAGTTAGGCCTCTGCCTTCGGCTCAGGTCATGATCTCAGGGTCCTGGGATCAAGCCCCGCATCGGGCTCTCTGCTCAGTGGGGAGCCTGCTTCTCCCTCTCTCTCTGCCTGCCTCTCTGCCTACTTGTGATCTCTCTCTCTCTGTCAAATAAATAAATAAAATCTTAAAAAAAAAAGACATTTGAGTTATTTGGGGGAAACCCTTTATATCCTTATGGTAGCTCCCAACATACAATTCAAGCCATCAAGAAATTCTAACAAAATCTGAATCAATACCAAGTAAGTCAAAGACTCTCTATTATTTAAAGGCATTAATTTATGTTTATTATACTTTTTCCTCCTTAATTATAAGCAGAGAAGCAAACCTTTGTGTTCTCTTGCCCTAAGAAAAGTTCGTTTCTGCACTGCAAGCAGTTGGTGCTTAACCACAATTTTCTGCCTGGCTTTTGTTCTCCAAAAGTCCGAGCTCTCTGGGATGCCTACAGTAAGGGTAGAGAATGAAGGTAGACCCATTAAGTTTAGATTATCTGAGACTAGAAAGGAAACAGAGTTGGGGGGTCCCAAGACCAGTGAGTGCCCTAGATAAGAGTTGAGACTTCATCTGTCTCGTATATTTAGAGAAGCCAGACCCTAAAT
Organism: Potos flavus; assembly: GCA_028534135.1. Classification (NCBI taxonomy): domain Eukaryota; kingdom Metazoa; phylum Chordata; class Mammalia; order Carnivora; family Procyonidae; genus Potos; species Potos flavus. The sequence continues at coordinate 96,484,786 of CM052896.1, read as the reverse complement.
CCAGAAGATTCCTAGGCTCAGAAGATTTTTCTCTTTACTGCTTGGCATGGGAAGAACAGAGTCATCTATCGTAAAGTGATTCCATAAACATGAATAAGGAGCTATCAGTGTAACCAAGACAGACTGAGATACTAAAGGCTCTTCTCTGTTTCTTGGGTGGGCATCCTAGAGAAGAAGAGTAGTAACTGTAACCTCTTGAGACAAAGATTGAATCATATTTAATTTTACCAACAGAAAACAAAGGATTACTTGCCACTGATTTTCTGGTTATAAATTCTTTATCTACATAGTTAAATGTCTAAATATTTTTTAAAATGTAAATAATCATTGTTAATCCTCTGTATTAAAGTTCTCCAACCTTTTTCCCTAGGAAACCCTGAGTAGAGGGCCTTTACCTTCTTTGTTTTTCCTCCAAGTTAGACATCAACTTCTGGAATAAGAGATTGTTCTTATCTTCAAGAGGTTTTAGCATCTCTAGCAGTTCCTGCTTCCTTTGTTTTAAGTCCTCATTCAATTCCTTCAAGTAGTTGTCATCTATTTTGGAACATCTGTGGGAAGAATAATATCTGCCTTTAGCCTAAGTTAATAACAGAGACCCTCCTTTTCCCTCTGGATAGTTACCACTTGGCATCTTCTGTCCATGACTCACCTTGTTTTTGAAGGCAAGTAAGATGCTGAAGGGTTTGTCATTTTGAAGGGAAATTTCTACTCTAAGGATAGAGAGGTCTTCTTGGAAATATGTGCCTTCTTGTTCCATTTAGTTAAGTCATCATTTTTCTGCTGCTGTTCTTGAATCTCCTGTTGCATTGGACTGATTTTAGCTACAGCTTGAGTCACAATGGCCCTAAGACCACAGAATCAACAGGTCTTTTAAGTATCTCCAACATCAATAACAGCTTGTTGAATGAAAATACTATTAGATACATCTGATCAATTCTTCCCTTAGCTTTAACTAATGCCCAATATTTTATTCTGAAGTTTCTGAATGGAATAGAATCAGAACATATCTACGTTACGGAATTCCTAGAAAATTGTGGCCAGTCAAAATTAACTCATGAACACCATCTTCCATGGCAGTTAACCTGTATGAAATGACTACTACCTGTAGGGCACAGTGCCAGATTCTGAGAGTAAGGAAAAGATAAATACAAAGCATCTACCTCCTGAGGGTTTTAGAAGAGGGAGAGAAAACCTCTAAGCGACATTTTTGAAAAATAGAGGCCAAACTGGCAAATTTAAGGTATGGGTGTAATATTGAGTAATATATGAGTCAATTGTCATTATTTTTCTATCTTTAAAACGATATATTACAGTGGCAAGGAAGAATAATATTGGACACATAGCAAGAAGATATAATTTGTGAAAAATCCATACTGTCAAGTGTGTCCTTGCACAGCCAGGGTTTTTCCTGAGAGTCTGTGATTCTACACTTACCTTCGGATTCTGATTCTGCCCCCATTTTTCTCTCCTTGCCAGAACTACATTTCTCCTAGACCCTAAGATCTTCTGTCTTCATCTATGTAACTTAGTGAGTAGAAAATAACTCAAAGTACACATTTGTTTCTTCCTGCCCTTTAAAAACAGTTTTAGGACGGTATTTTTAGTGAAGTTCTCAATGTGAATTAAGTCATGTCAATTTCAAGTATTACCTGAGCATTTCCGGGCATCTTCTAGAGACAGCCTCCAAAGAAACCTAACCTCTTCATGTTTTGGGAAACCTTAAAGGCCGACTATTGTAGTGGAAATAACCCAAGATTTAGTTTGTCAGATCTTGGTTTGAATTTTGGCTTCAGGGTGAGAAGTGAGCTCACTGTGAGCAAGTTACCAAATTCTCTGAGCCTTAGGTGCCACTTTTGTAAAAATGAGAATGGTAAATAAAAAGATTTGAATGAGAATTAAATGTAATATTATATGAAGATCCCGTCTCATGTCAGGTGTTCACTTTTTAGTGTGGTTTTATTGGTTTGGGTTTGGGGATTGTATAATGCCCTAAGTTATACAAAATATAAAAAAGCTGATTTATATGAGGCTAATGAAGCTTAAATTTCAGAGCCTTTCATCTTTACAGGCCTCTCTCAAAGGCGATGTACCTTATTTTATATCCATAATATTGTATTTTTATTTAGAAAGAGAGAATTCCCCAAATTATATATACTTCATGGTCCCAAAAAACCTGGATTTGCCCCTGGTTGGATCTGATACAAATCTCCCATAAGTATCTCCTATAGCAAAACTTCTCTTTAGGCAGTCTCAACAAATGCTTTTTCTAAAGCAAATATGTGTCACTTGTAAGTTATGTATGATAGCTAGTGTAACATGACATTTAATTAAACAGTCATATCAGCTGGAGCACAATGTAATTCACACTGATTATCCTAGGAGTCCCTATGAAAAGTTTGGATTGAATGAGGGTGAGCAAACTCCACACAGTTAAAAGAAGGAACTAAGTGGACTAATTATTATTAGTTTTTTTAGACTGTAGGTATGGGTGGTAGCAAATATTAGGGAACAAAAATGGCAGTGATATTAAAGCATGGCCTCTTTAAATTTCAGTCTTGACATTTGTTTGGCAGAATAATGTTAGAATTTTAAAACACTTAGTGAACACACAGCATCCTAACTCACCTTCCTTTGTGTCCTTGCTTGCAAATGATTGTACAGGGAAGAACATTTGCTATTCTGATGTGCTCTTTTCTGTAGCCAATCAGCACCCTTCATTCCCTAACATTCCAAGGCCTGTCTCTTCAACTTGGATATGATTTTCAAGAAGAGCATTGGTCTTACAATAATGTATACAGGCTTTATAATAACGAACTTAAAAGCAAAAACTAGTATTGAGTGGGGATAATTGATAGACTACATTATCTCTGGGACAGAGGTAGGGAGGGTGAAGGTATAGGTGACCATTAGAAGTGGAAAGGAGGGGGGTACCTGGGTGGCTCGGTTGGTCAAGCGTCTACCTTAAGCTCAGGTCATGATCCCAGGGTCCTGGGATTGAGCCCCACATCGGGCCTGCCACTCTGCCTATTTGTGCACACACTCTCTCTCTGTCAAATAAATAAATAAAATCTTTATTTAAAAAAAAACAAAGTGGAAAGGAGGGAAGTTGAATACTGACTTTTCCTGCAGTAGAAAGTTAGGTCATGTGTTGATTTGAGGAAGCCTGATGGGAAACTTGGGAAGAGCAATTACTTGAGGTCTGGACTAGCACCTGAGCAGTGAACAAGGAAGCCAACCAGGCAAGAGTAAAAGGATCGCCAAGTAGTGCTAAAGGTCAAGGTGAGTTTGGGAGTTGCGGATTTGTCATGGCATGAATCAGCAGTTATACAATTTCTCCAGCAGTACTTGGCAAGCTAGAAGCAATAGTAGGGAGAACAGATGGTTGTTTGACTCTGAGCTGCGACTTGGCAGAATGGATAAGCAGAAGTTCAAGGAGTAAGGGGGCTGAGCATGCTGGTAAGAGGACCCATCAAGGAGAGGGTGGATCATGGTGTTCCGGCTATGCAGGGAGGAAAATGAAGAGCTGGTGGCTAAGAGGGGAAACCAGGAAGGGGTTGAATTTAAGGAGTCCAAGATAGAAGAACAGGAGGTTATGGTCAGTGAACATACTTCTTATGAAATAACTTGTGGAAACTCACCAATGTTTAGATAAGTTGTAGTAGCAAATCATAAAGTTTTTTTCAAGGTAAACATTGTTTCTTTGTCACTGCATAATATCCACTGAAATTCATATGGTACCTCAAAATAGCCCTTATAACAAGCTATTCACGATGACCTCATCCAACATTGTAGCATTTGATTTTAGTATCTGTTAAGAGAAAGCATGATTGCTCTCCTATAATTAGAGAACTCAGAACATTTTAGTGTTGTTTTACCAGTAAAAAATCAGATTAGTCTAATTAAGTCTGGTCTCTGAGAGTAGAGGCAATTATTTTCATATTAAAGGAAAAAAAGTGAGAGAGAGAAAGAAGCTTTCCTATCCTCCCCTCCCTCAGTTCTGGTTGTGGCAACAAAATTACAGAATTCCTCAGGGAGGAAACAGGAGGACCTTTTGGTCCTTTCTGACCCAGAGCCAGCTCAACCCTTGAAGACATTATAAGAATCCCATTAACTAAAATAAGGAGAGAAATGCTAGCAAAATCATAAGCCAAACCTGTAGGCTTTTAAAGATCACCCACATCTCCCTGTGCTGGCTATTATTGTCTGTTTTACTTCTCTATAGCTGTCCCAAGCTAGGCTGCTCTACATTTGGGGTGAATCCTGGTAGTTAAGAAGATTGAGATACATTTCAGGTCTCTTGAATTCCCTGTGTTATTGTTGAGATCTTGAAAGTGATGCATTCTCTCAGCGTGTCCGGATACTTAGTACAATGGTCTTCAAACTGAGGTGTGTGAAATTTCACAAAGGCATTTCAAGAAATGAGGAAACGAGGGTGGTTTTCAGTGAGTCTTTTGCTGGATCCTCAATTTCCACAAGTACTCTTTACTGAAATGGATCAGCCTGCAAATGCCCCTTGGCCACTTTCCCCATCTCCGTTTGCTTAATCACATTTTTCCCTTTTGTTAAAATGGAATACCTTTCAACCACCTGAAATCTTACTTGGGTGACTTAAAGTAAGAGAAACAATCTTACTTCAGTCATTTGCTCTGGGGATGTGTTTTTAAAATCTCTAGGTTTTTGAACTAACCACATTAAACTAGGGCATTAAACTAACCACAGTTCAAAATGCTGGTGTTGGGGTTAAAGAGAGAGAATGACTGTTAATGACTGGATTGCAAATTATTTTGCAGGTCAGGTGGTTTCCAATTCTTTGCTTTCAGTAAAATTGAAGGATGCCCCAATCAAATTGTCAGCTTAAATTTGTTACAAATGAGATTTGATGATAAATTACTATATGAGTTTGGCATATAATTCAGAAAGAGTTCAAAGATTTCACTGACACTACTATACCAGAACACCTTCCATTCCTATCTACTTTTTTGTGTAAACAAATTTTCTCAGTGAGTATTGTATGTAAAGCAAATAATATAAATAAAATTGATTCTGAAACCTGTATTATTCTAGTGGTAAGTAATATTCACCTATAAATATGTGAATTAAATGGGGGGAGGGGACAGTCTACCCATCAATTAATATGAGCATTTCCAAAAAAACTTGTTATACTTAAATTATTCATGCAAAAAATATTTTTTCTTAGTTGTGTACTAATAATTATAATGCTAATGCAATTCTGAAAAAATCTTAAGGTTAGGGCACCTGGGTAGCTCAGCCATTAAGCAGCTGCCTTCGGCTCAGGTCATGATCCCGGAGTCCTGGGATCAAGGCCCACATCGGCCTCCCTGCTCAGCGGGAAGCCTGCTTCTCCCTCTCCCACTTCCCCTGCTTGTGTTCCCTTTCTCACTATGTCTCTCTCTGTCAAATAAATAAATTTTAAAAATCTTAAAAAAAATATCTTAAGGTTACAAGAAGTAAAAAAATAAAATTTCAACGTTACGTATTTTGCAGAGAAGTATGATAAGGTGATAAAAAAGAAGTCTTTGGGGGCACCTGGGTGGCTCAGTCGGTTGAGCTCCCACACTCAGCTCAGGTCATGATCCCAGGGTCCTGGGATGGAGCCCCAACGTGGGCTCCTTGATCCGTGGGTAGTCTGCTTCTCCCTCTTCCCCTCCCCCTGCTTGTGCTCTCTCTCGCTATCACTCTCTCTCTCAAATAAATAAATAAAATCTTAAAAAAAAAAGTCTTCCAAGCATAAAATACATTGCATTCGAATAAAATTCTGTGTGGTGTGGTGGAAACATGAGTTCAGGGAAAAAAAATAGAAACATTTTGACTGCTAAAGAAGGGCTTAGTCATGGTTTTAGATATGTTATTGGATATATGTTTTTAAGATTAATTGCATACATTTTAAAGTGATATAAAAGATTTATTTGAAAATGTCAATATTACAATATGCCAGAAAGTATGGTTTCTTATAACTGCCTAAACTTACAATAACAAATTTTAGATGTCAACCTAAAAATACATGAAATGATACAAAACATGTGAAAATTCTTTAAGAACATACAAGCAAAAAAAAAAAAAAAAAGAAACAAAAAACTCTAAAGGCCAGTGCTCTGGGGCAGTGGTTCTAAGGCTCCGTTACATTTAAGAATCCCCTGGGAAACCTGTAAAATTTGCAGATTTCGACTCATCCCCAGAGACTGGTACTCTTTGGATCTGCAGGACATGTGCTTTTGATGAGCATTCCCTGGTTTTTCTAATGTGTGGTCTGTGGCCTGGCCTTTAAGAAATATCACTTCAAGATTTCTTCTCTGATCACGGTGCATCAGCAGAAAGCTGTTTACTTGAGTTGGTTATTTTCTAGGCCATCTGTAGAACTGTCTCCTCTGAGTCATATTTTGTGTCACACCTTCACCTTTCACTTGGAATGCCCTGAGAAAATGTTATGAAGACTTCCTGCATTTGTAAAGAGAATTATCCAAGACGTCATTCCATCAACGACTCTCCCTGGCCACCACCCCGGCCCACAGGTTACCAAAAATCATAAATTTCTTTCAGAATTCGATACTAAAGAAAGTGTTGCTTCTGCAGGAAAATGCTGGCATGTATTTTTCTCAGAGCTATATCAGTAAACTAGTTTTGTTTTTCTTTTTTTCTGGTTTTCTAGGAATCTCAGAGATAATTTTGTGACTTTGGACATTGGGTCCTAATCTTTGCTTATGATCTTTTAACCTAATTAATATTTTTCTTGGTCCTGATTTTTTAAATAAGTTTTTTTTATGATTTTAATAAATCCCTTCCAGTCCTTTCTAGAGAAGTATAAATAAGTAAACAAATGAGCAAAATTATTCTTTTTGTATGTATGTTTTAAATATATGCATAAAATAGATTGGAACCAAAAATGTTTTCTAGTTTTTTTCATCTTTGTATGTATTTGTGTGTGGATACATCTGTAAAGGATGTTTGCTTGTAGATATAGCAAATGGATTGATGGAATTTACTGTTGAATTTTGGGTGTACTCAGTTGTAAGGCATATGGGGATTTCAGGTGCACAGCTGGGTTAATGGAAGGTAGGACAGACTAGATGGACTTGAGGGGCTGGTAGGGTGCTCAGGCATTAGTTCCATGAGGGGACTGTAGTACATTGCAAATAGGAAAAGTAGAACCTCTTAAAATGGAACAGTCTAACCAGTCAATAAGGAGATAAAAGGTCCACAGAATTCTCCTTAAAGAGGTCCAGCCCCTATGGGCTGGTGATTATAAAGATGTCAATAGCCTTTCAAATACACCTTAAATTTTTTGACTGTCCTTACAAATAATGTTTAATAGATGGCAAAAATCAGAAATATGTGTTCAAGAATCATTTATTTGTCTTATATTTTAAAAATCCTATTGTATGCCCAGCTCCGGGTTATAGAGGCAAAGGAGACAAGATAACATCTTTGTTCTTTGGACTTTCCACGTATAGAGCAGAATCTTGCAAGGGCTGCTATGGGTCTCCTTCTGTAAATGAGAAAAAATGTCCATCTTGGCAATAAGGCCCCTCAGATGCGAGCCTTGGCAGGGGATGGGATGAAAGTCCTTATCAGGGCACACCTGCACAACTAGATGCCTTAAATGAAAGAAGCTGGCAGGGTATGAGTGCTGAGAGTAAATGTGGAACTCATTGCATGGTAGGGACTATGCAGGGATAAAGGGGACCAGAGACCTAGTCTATAGTCATGTGGGGATTGGGGCCACCACTCAGCTCCAGCTGAAAATTCAAACCCATTCCTGCCAATTCTTTCTTTCTTTTTTTTTTTTTTAAGATTTTATTTATTTATTTGACAGAGAGAGACACAGCGAGAGAGGGAACACAAGGAGGAGGAGTGGGAGAGGGAGAAGCAGGCTTCCCGCCGAGCAGGGAGCCCAATATTGGGCTCAATCCCAGAACCCTGAGATCATGACCTGAGCCAAAGGCATACGCTTAACGACTGAGCCACCCAGGCGCCCCTCTTTTTTTTTAATATTTTATTTATTTATTTGAGACAGAGAGAGCATGAGCTGAGGGAGAGGCAGAAGCAAACTCCCCACTGAGCAGGGAGCCCAATGTGGGGCTCAATGCAGGGCTGGCTCCCAGGACCCTGGGATCATGACCTGAGCCCAAGGCAGACAGCTAAGCAATTGAGCCACCCAGGCAACCCCCATTCCTCCCAATTCTTAATGACTTTCAAGAGAAAGTAGAAATCTGGGTTTTTATGTGACCTCTTGACTTTTAAATGCTGTACAGACAACGTGATACATTCATGGACTTCTTTGACTTGCAGACTACCATTTTGGAATCTGAATTCAAGATAAATCAATCCATTTTTTTCTGGACTAAGATTTTTTTTTTATTTTTGTTTTTGTTTTTTTTCCCGCATTTAAACAATCATTTTTAAAGAGGCATTTAAATACAGATAATTCGAGCAGTGCTTTGCTTAAATTATATGAAATGTCAATTTGACCTAATTTCTTAATTTAATAGATTTAGATTCAGTATGTCAGAGTGAAGGACAGAGGTAACACTTTTCAAGATAATATGAAAACCAAAACCCCCAAACAGCAGATAATTTTTGACATTTGTTGTTTAGCATTATGGGGGATATAAAAACGCATCACATAGATAAAATGTAAAATTCATAAAGGGTTAGGAAGTATATAATGCATCTCAAATTAGACAGTTTAGTCATATTGCATAGCCAGAATCAGAAGGAGGCTTAGTAGTCTAAAATGAGCAGAAAATGCTCTAATCCTGGTTTAGCAGTTCATATAGGCTCATTTGCTACCTCAGCTGAAAAACCTGAACAACTTAAGGCATTCCTCTATTGTGTTCTTTAAAATTTAATAGTAATTATGTATAATTTTAGGCACTACAAAATAAAAATAAATACCAAATTATGTACCCTTTTCAGCTATACTGCTTCTATGATCAAATACTAAAAATAAAAAAATTACATTTTTCATATTATTAAGCCTTACTTCTGCATAGCAGCATTCTTTTGTTTTAAAATTTGCATTTGCCAATAAATAATGAAAGGAGTATAAGAGATGATTAGGATAATATTAAAGAAGTAAAATTTGTGCAAGAATTGTATTTTTTAGAGACTATGTACTCCTGGGTGACAAAGCTGAAAATATTCTGGCTTTATAAGCTGCTCTTTTTCACACGCAAAAAATTTCTTTCAGAGACTTGTTTAATATACCACATCAGACTCCCTTTCCAATTACTTCGATACATGTATTATAAACTTAATCTATAAACCAAGCAGCATTTATTAATAAATGAAATGAAGCGCATTACAAAGTAACATATCAGGACAATAAAAGCTCTGAATTAGATGTTGACTCTAAATTTTTAATTCATTAAGGACTGCTTACTCCTGTGTCCAAATGGTCACAAACTTGATTTAAGAGGTTCACGTTAATTAAAATTTCCTTGGAAGTTCAGTTTTGCTACGGATCGACGTTTAAAAATAATACTGTCCTAGGAACACAAGTTTCAAAAGGTTAAGCATATTAATGGACTTAAGTGTATAGAGGACTTCTGAGAAATCCTCTATAAAGCCACTCTCGGGTATGTGATCATGGTGAAAGAGGGACAGATATGTTCTTTTCTCTTGCTCATTGAACAGATTCAATACTTAGCAAATCGAAATGAAATTGATAGTTGAAAGCATCAGCATTTTTCAGCTTGAAACCTTTTCATATGTAGCAGACCCTGTTGTTCTTTGCCTTTATCAGTGCTGCTTCCTCTTTCTGCCTTATGTCCAATCCCAGGGTTGGGATCACAATTGCTCTGAACCAATCCTGAGGATTCAGATCCTCTTTGCCAGCAAGGGGTCTAAGTAGGACATGTGACTCATTTCCGGCTAGTGAAACACGGGGGAGACTGCTGGGGTTTCCGGGCAGAATGTTCCTTCTCTAATTAAAGGAGACCTCCACCCCCCCTCCCCCCACCTCACCAAGTGTATGTACGCTCTAACTTTTCTTTCCTACTTAGGACACTGTCTTTTTAGGACAGAAAACTTGGAGGTACTGCAGCCATTTTACAACGAGGAGGAAGGCCAACAGAATAACAAAAAAAGGAACCCAGACCTCTGATGTGGTAGAACTGCTGAAATGACTTTTGAACCACTTACATGCAGACTTCCTGTCTCGTGAAAAAGTTAAATGCCCTTATTGTTTAAACCACGGACAGCTAGATTTTCTGTTACATGCCGCATAAAGGATTCTACCTAGAATAGCGTATAAAGGCAGGGCCAGTGGTGTTCTAGTCTAGCTCACACGGGCTTGTGAGATGATTGTGCCTATCTCTCCCCAGTTCTACTCTCAGTGACTTGGAGTTGATAGCTTTATAAATTACCCACGGTGGGAGTGTTTATACTATGGAACTAGACCAATGATATTTATCAGGGCTTTTTTCCCAAGAGAGCCAGTTGTTAATCAGCACAACATTGAGTGACTTACCTTAATCCTACAGATAATATAATAACAACTACCATGCTATTTATCATCTTTTGCTTTTTATATTTTTAATGTTTTTAATAAGATTTTATTTTTAAGCCATCTCTACACCCAAGGTAGGGCTCAAATGTACAAGCTTCAGATCAAGAGTGGCACACTCCCTCCACTGAGCCAGCCAGGTGCCCTATTTATCATCCTTTAAAGTGCATTTTTAATAGCAAATGGGTAATAGGTTTCATCAAGATATTTCTAAGTTGTGGAATTTTAGAACAGGAAGGGATTTTAACAAATTTAAGAAGAGTAAAATTAAATCTCAAGTGATTTTAAAACTAACCTAGCATTACATAACTGGTTAATAACAGAGTCAAGCCCACGCTTTGGCTTTTTATTCCCATCTTAGTAATCTTTCCAGTACACCATAGAGCCATTATATTACTTATACTATAATAATAATAATAATAATTCTTTGCTTATAAACATCTAGCATCAAATAAAAATATTAAGCTAGTGAGATATTCAATTTCTCTATAAATAGGCCAACCCAGTTTTGATAATGCATATAAAAAGCCATGTTTAACTATATAGTCTAAATTTCAGTCTATTCAGCAAAGATGCAGACCTTGAAGGCTGACATATGGAAGCTGTTAGCATGAGATTAAAAGCTGCCAACAACTCTCAGTCATCACTCCCAGTAAGTCCTGACAAGTAATGGGATGATCAGCTGGGCTTGGGCTGTAACGGGTACACCACGTACACTCTCGGAGAGGAAGCTGCTGCCACATCCATTCTCCAGAGGCCAAAGAGGACTGTCAGCTGAAGTCTGAGCTCCTCTGCTGGACTGAAGATAGCCGGACAATCTTGAAAGATAGAAACTACATCATGGGATGAAGTGAATTCACAGAAGATCTGGAATGGACAATGGGGCACAACTTATGTTTGAAATAGCTGACCAAATTAGCCAGCAGAGATTAGATATTGAAAATACTCACTACTGGTTACAGTACTTGGGGGAGCTTCACAGTGCTGGTATGCGTGAAAACTGGTACATTTTTGAAAAGCAATTAGGCAATATACCGCATATTGATAACTGCAAAGATAAAGATTTTGCATGATTTTGATAAATGTAGACTATGTGCTGATACATATGGGGAGTTCATTTTTTGGTCTCTCTATTTTGGGGTACAGTTGGAATTTCTCATAAAATTTCAGGAAATGTTTATAGGATTTGGCTCAGGAATTCTAACTTTAAATGATCTGTTTTAAGGAAATATCATAGATAAAAGATTAATGACCATTTATTATAAAGTATTGAAAATTTGGAAACAATCTAGTTTCCAACAACAGGGGAATGGGTGAATAAATTATGATGTATCTATACAGTAAAATGCAAAGGAGCAATTAAGATCTTGTTTTGAAATGTATTTAACAAAAAGAGAAAATACTCAGCATACAATATCAAATAAAATAATAGAAAACAGTATAGTTTGTGTGTATGTGTGTGTGTGTGTTTTGAGAAGACTGAAGAAGATGCATTAAAATCAAGGTGTTCTTAGTGATTATATTTTTCCTCTATTTTTCTGGATTTTCTAAAATTTCTCTAATAAGCATATAGAAACCTTCAAAATTCAAGACTTTTTTCTTATTATAAAAATCAATACATGTTAAATTAATAGAAAGTATGGAGAAAAAGAAAATACTGAAACATCTATATTTAGAAGAAACTACTATAAAAATAGAAAACAGAATAAACAAAAATCCTTCAAGTCACTTGGAGAGATTTCTGACAACAAAGGGTATCTGTCTTAATCACCAGTGAAGTCGAGAAGGGAGAACTGCCCCTAAAGCATACATCTTCTGAGTAAGCACAATGACTGCTAATGCCATCAGGGAGGTGGGGGAGAGGAGAGTGAGGCCACGGGCTGGATGTTGGAGATTTGGAGAAGTTGGTCATTGAGAGTGAATTTTTTCAAGAGCAGCTGCATCTGTGTGAGGCTGGGAGAGGCAGCAATAGGAAAAGGACTTAAAAGATTCTTGCTTTGCATTTAGAGGGCACCTTTTACTTTAGGGTGCATATTTCTCCACTCAAGAAGTGAAGAGTGAAGAGAGTATTGTGCTAAGAATTACTTTGTGCTGTGATTTCCCAATTGTGTGTTTCCTAATAGGAAAACAAGTTGAGAATGAGCCAAGCGAGGCCCAACACAATTTATTTCAGTTGTACCATCACCCTCAAGTTTAAGACCTTGGTTGTCCCAGATACACAACCACATGGCTCTAGAAATCTGACCTGAAAACCCTAGTTGAGACCAGTGTTTGGCAACTTACTTTCTTCCTGCAATACACAGGCAAGTTGACATTCCCATATGTAACATATTGTCATGGGGTACCCAGGGCGAGGGGTCTCTAACTCTAATTCTTTCTCTCCAAGTTAAAAAAAAGCAATGCTAGTGAGTGTAATGTTATCATAAAGAAATCCTTGACCGTATTGTGATCTATATTTGAAAATAGTGATTAATTCACAAACGATGGCTTTAACAGGCTCATCTGCAGGGCAAGGAGGATAACCACCCCGGGCCTCATACTTGGAGGCAGGGCTGTGTACCTATTGCATCTATTCTTATTTACTGAATGTAATTAAAATCACTTTCAGAATTTCTGCCTTTAATGATATCCCAAGAGGCTTATAAAACTTGCTGATCGTGCAGCCTCCTTTCAAGTGAGATTAGCTTGGGGAGGCTGGACAGGTTGAGTTGCCAAGGTCCCACACCCATCTGGGAGAGGCCTTGCTCTCTGACCTTTCTCAGAATCAAATTACTAATAATCTCACTTGCAAGAAGCCTACACTGTCTTTCATCTTAAATAGGCCCTTTTACATTAAAACTGTGGGTCAGAGGAAATGAAGAATGATGGCTGGTGATATTTAGCCATTAACCAATTATTTATTTAAACATATATTGTATACAGGCACTGTTTTAGGCTCTAGAGATTCAGCAGTGAATGAAGACAGACAAGATTGATCCCTACTTTCATGAGGCTCTCATTCTAGTGGGTGGAGACATCAGACAGGAAACAAAATTGGAAGCATTGTTGGTTCATTTGGGCCCTCATTCAATTCATTGATTTAGCTAACATGTACCAAAAATACCTAACATGCACCAGGCATTCTAGATGGTTTCAGATAAATCTCTCATTTAATTTTTGCATTAACTCTGCACAAAAGTATATTACTATCTCCTTTTTTCAGATGCATAAATAACATAGCTCATTGTAATAGTAAAAGAGAGGAAGCAATCAATATGTGCAGTATAGGAGACTTGCTAAGTAAATTATAGCAATCTGTGCAATGAAATGCTATATTATATAGCTGGGTTTTTTTAATGCAGCTATTATAAAGATCTCCATGTGCTGATATGGAAAGCTGCCCAAAATAAATATCAACTTAAAAAAAAAAGAAGCAAAATGCAGAACAGGATTTAAAATCAGCTCTTGTTTATGTTTCCTTTTAAAAAAAGATATTCATACCCCTATGTTTGTATATGAAAAGTATACGAGAGACTACATAAATAATTCAATAGTGATTCCAGGGAAGGGAACTGGTGATTTAAGATGAGAGGAAATACATACTTTTAATTGTATATCCATCCTTCCGAAAGTCAGAAGTGTTAACCAGATACATTAATTATTTTTTCAGTTAAAACTGTTAATGTTTCTCAGAAGAATGTTGCTTGACCTTCCGAAAGCTTCAGGGATATGATTGGCTTGTTTAAGGTCATGGGAATTTAGTTTCTATGTCTTTAATTTAGGAAAGAAGATAAGTAAATGTCATGTAAAGGGAAAATATATTAACTTGTATGCTTTGAGGTAAATGTGTGTGGTTGTGCCCATGCGTGTTGAAAGGCTAGTGAGGTCCTCAACGGAAATGGAGGGGCCCAAGGTAACAATTAGAAAAGATTTAAGAAAAAAAGAGAAAGTGATTTAGAAAAGGTGCTAATGTTTCTGTCTTTGTATTCATAGTACCTGGTATAGTGCTTGGCCCTAGGAGATAATGTTTGTTAAAGCACATGAGCTTATTTGAGGGTATTAGGAGTGAGAATAAAATGCAGGTGATCTGAAGTTAAAGCAGTTTCTAGGGTTTATGGTTTGATCATCTCGGCTAGATGAAGATGCAAGGGAAAATGTGGTTCAGAATATAAATTACTCGGTTCCTTCTTATCCCCAGTAGAAGGCATATCCCCCAAGTTTGCTGATTTGGAAAATCCTTATTTTTTGCAAGGACTGAATTCCCTTGCTTGTTATTTATCAGCATTCTGCTGACAAGTCTTGTTCCTTCTCTGTCCTTAGTTCCTTTTTTGTTTTCCTGTTAAAAGATCTATTAAAAAAAAAAAAACAAAAAACAGTTCAGTAGCCCAACTGTTTCAAAATCTCATTTCATCTCATTCGTCATTTATTAATGGGCCTGTTTTCTCTCCAGTGTTTCTTATCCCCTAGATATATTTGAGGAAATTCTTTTTTAAATCCCTGGGGCTATTATTACATCACTAGTTCTTTTTACTGCCTTTTTAAAAATCAGACTCAGACTTTAATCACTCTATATATTACTCCCCTCTTCCCACTTTCCTGTTTCAACATACTTTTTTTTCTCTTCTAAATCTAGTACTCTGAAAAATCCCTAGTGAGTCCAAGCTGGATGTATTTTTGTTTTGAGAAATTTATCAGATGAATTATAATTTATTACTGCTTGCCTCTAGGTTATTTAAGGATAGCCTAGTCTTTTTTTAGCTAACAGTTTCCTATATCTTCTATCATTAGGATACACAAAGATGTAGCTCATTTTGTGGTTGTTTAATATCTTCCCCTAATTTTAACGTGCTATTGGTTTCTTAACTTTTAAAAATAGTTTTATTAGGAACCCATTTTTAATAAACCCTGCCTTCCTAAACATGTCTTTTGGCTGCATCCAATTCTAAGGGCCATTTTAATGTTCTTTTGCATTTCATTACTCACTTGATGACATTGAATAGCAGACTCAAGGAAAGGAAAAACGCTTTGCTATCAGAAGGACAGGTGGAAAGAACAAATATTAGGTTCAGAGTTAGGAATCCATTGTCAGGATTTTTCTCTTTCAATCCTTTCTTTCCTTCCTTCTTTCTTTCTTTTTTTGATCCAGACTTTGCCTATCTCACTTTCCCCATCTAGAATCAATCCTCTCCCCTCTCTTCTTATCTAATATTGAAAAAGATGCATAAGAAATTTTGCAAAACACTATGAATACCCGTGAAAAAGGGCATTATGTAAATGTCCAGTATTATTATGCTGGAATTTTGCCATTATGCTGTTTGCGAAAGAATAAGATTTAGAATAATATTATCTCCTTTCAACCTCTAGTTACCAAATACCAGAAGAATGGTTCCTACGTGGTAGGCTTGTAGCAAAGATCCAGAGCACTAGATTTATGCCTTTTTGTTAATGATGACTATTGTCGTTATGTTCACTGTCTTGGGACAGTCATAGAAATGGAGAATTGAGGGCAGGACATGCTGGCTTTGCTTATTGTGCTTAGAGGAGGGAAAAGGCAACAAAGGAGTGAGTCCTGGCTGCAGTCCAAATGATCCAAACAGCTCAGTTTACATGTGAGAGAGGGAAAAGAAAAGATAGTATATAACGTGAATGAAGTTTGTATAAATACTGACACTGTATATAGGGTCTAAGGGTGGGTACTGCCTTAAGAGCCATTAGAAGGTACAAGGCTGTACTAGACATTCTTCCTCCTAGACGTAAAGGAGGTAACATCCTACACTGAGCAATTGAAGGGAACGCACACGCAAAAGCCCTGTTTGCCTCTAAAGAGCGCTTGCTTCCTAGATGCCATGTCTGAAATCTCTGCCATAAGACCTACTCCATTAGCTGTCAACTATTCTATTTGGAGCCCCTGTGTGTAAGACTAGGTGCTTGTTAGAGCAACTAGCAGCTAACTTGCCATAAGTATGCAAAAAATTGATTTTCAAATCTTCATAGAAAAGATGACTTTTGGATGGGACGTCTTAAAGAATGAGTAGGGGCTCCCAAACTCAAGTGCCTTGGGCAGCTAACGTAAATAGGTGAAGTAGGCTAGGGAAGTGCTAAGCTGCTTGTGTTGCTGGCTAAGAATATGGGCTTCGAATCTGTGATAGGCCCAATGAAATAACCTAACAAAACATATCCAGGGCCCCAGAGAAATCCTAGACTACCAATTTGAGACCCTGATTTATCTAGGTGGAGGAAAAATAGGGAAAGAGTAATATGAAAAAAAATCACTGAGACATGCATGTTATCTAAGAACTCTACTGGTATTGATTAATTTATCGCAGGAATTGATAATATTTCAGAAGCAAGTGTATGAGAAATGACCTCTCTTCTTTAGAAAAGGTAAAACTGGTGGAGCAAGTTCTGGTAGCCTACAGTGAGCAAAGGACATTTTAATAGTTCAACGGTTCAGAGATAGTTCCCATAAATATTTCACTATGTATGCTAATACGTTCTTCTTTAAAATGCAGGTATCAATCAGAACACTTTAGATCAGATTACCTCATAGAACCTAGCTGAGATTAACCCCCAAAACGAAATAGAAAATTACTTAGGGAGAGAGAGGGGGAAATTTAGAATTTGAGGCTTGGGTAGAAGTCAAAATTGTAGGTGGGGGAGGGTGCTCTGGCAGGCTGAAGGCAGCCCAGGAACACTGCAGGTACGGGGGGGTGGGGACTGCAGGAGAGGGAGGAGGAAAGTTTTGCCTACTGTGCAATTTTGCCTAGGGCAGCTAATTGCTTGTGCCCAGAAAATTGCCTCTGGAAGCCTTGGGCAATATGCAGTAGGTTTTCCCTGATGCCTAGTTTATCAGGTTAAATTGAAATTTGGTAGAGAAGAGAGGAGGGGAATGATGAGCTGAAAGAAACCTCAAAGGTCACCAACTTTTTTTTTTTTAATTTATAATGACAAAGGAGGCAACTCAAACCTCCAGAAATAGTGCCTTCACCTAAAGTAACCCACCACAAGTGGCAACAGCTTTGGGCACTAAAAGGGAAAGTGGGAAGGGGACTTCACTTTATAATTTTTTCTAGGATCGACTCCAGTATGAAGAATATATAAAGTAAGGGTAGGGATCTAACATTCATTGAGTCTCTATTATGTGCCCATGCTTTGTACGGTACTCATTATATTTGTCACATCACTTAATTTTCATTGCAACTGTGGAACAAGTTATCACCATCGTATAATACAGGATTAATAAATTCTGAGATTAACAAATATTCCCATGGCTGCTCAACTGGTAAAAGGTAGAGTTAGAATTTGAATTCAGGTGTATCTACCTAGGCCATACTACCTCTTCCCCGCAGACATTCATTACATGTCTGCTATACGCCCGGTACCCTGCAAGGTGATTTAGGGATATAAATAAAGAGCAGATTAGGGATATATACAAAGAGCTGCTCTTCTCCTTGTCTGTCAGAGGTGATATTCTAAGGAAGGAACCCCTGAATTAAGTAATTGGTCATTTTAGCTTTCTATTTAATGTCCCAATCTATAAAGAAGTAGAGATCACTCACAACCACGTAGATCAGAAGGTATTCTCAGTGTTCATAAAACTTAAAAAAATAAAAAAAAAAATAAGGTGAGGTGCCACTCATGGCCAAAATCCTTTTTATTAATCTTTATAGCTTTGCATGGCATACAGAACAATGTTCCCAAACTGTCCTAAGATATTAATAGGTTCAGCAAAAATAAAACAAAACCCCAAAACCTGGTGTTAGCAATATTTCTTCAAAAACACATTTCAAAAATACATGTAAGAAAAATACTCAGCACATTTCTGCTGTTCTTATTGTGCAAAATATATCTATAAGAAATGGTGGGCGAAGGAGTGCCTGGGTAGCTCAGCTGGTTAAGTATCTGCCTTTGGCTCAGGTCATGATCCCAGGGTCCTGGAACCGAGTAAACTTAACACTTTCCTTACACATATGATGACAAAAACCTATATTATCAGAATGGCTAAAATAGCAAATTTTATGTTTTATGTATTTCATTACAATTAAAAGCAAAATATAACAGAGGTGACAATGGTACACAAGTAAGAATATAAACTCAGCACTGCAAATAATATTTTTGATGTCATAATTTTCCGTAAAATAATAAATATTTTGTGTGAGAAAAAAACATACATAAGAGTTAAATGTCCCCTAAAATCTAAATAAGAAATATATTCAGGAGAATATTTACATAGAATTAAGTAAAAAGCTGGACCACAATTTCCAAATTGTTCATTGGCGTGTTCTCAGCACTTGGCATAGTGCCTGGCACTTAGTATGTTTTTGTTGAATGGATAAAAAGATCATTTCAGCTCTGGGCCACTTTCCTTAGTTGTCCATTTAACCTGTTTACTTTCTAGAGCAAGTTACATAATTTATACTTAATGTTTCTGTGTTCCCAGTTCCCTTAGAACATAAGCTGAACCAGTGTGATTATAAAACTTGGTAAATTGCAGATTAAAAACAAATAACAACATATAAAAACCTGTTGTTGTAACAAATAAATCTGGGTAAAAATAATTGTTTAAAAATAGTTTTAGGAGGTTTTATTTAAAAAATCATTTATATACCTTTATTACTATATGAAATTGTCGTTTTTTCATGGTCAAAATTGGCAATTCCATATGGTTTGATCTTAGTTTTATAAATTTGATCTTAGTAATTTATAAATTACTGGCTAGTTTATGCCTGCAGTTTCAAGCGATAGAAACATTGAGGCTTGGAGAAAATGTATTTTAATATTCATTGAAAGGGCTCTTCTTTCCTTCCAAATGCCAGGGACTGAAAAGTGATCTCAAAAATTGGAACAAATATTAAAGCATCTTCATTAAGATATGTGAAACTGACACTTTTATAACTAATTTTTATGGTTAATCACAAATCTCCAACCAGAGACTGTGGAATGACCATCTGAATGAATTGTAAGAAGATTTAATGACCTTAAATATTGATTACTTTAACACATAGCAGTCCCTTCACATTTCCAAAGTTGAAACAAGCACTCTCGATTATTATGGTTAAAAAAGGCTGGGAAAGTCATGTATTTCATAATTAAGAATATCGTAATAAAGTGGACCTATAATTTGTTTTCAAAAATACTGCCAATAAAAAAATACTGCCAATAATGATAAAAGACAGGGAAATTAATTTTGATTATTATTTAAACAATTTTAAATCCCTAAGTGATCATAATGATTTGACTGGCCTAGGTCAGGTTTAGGACTACAGCCCCTGAGGCACAGCAGTGACCATGGGCAAGTCCTACACAGGAAATGTAACAATTCTTTGCTTTTGTCATCGTCCACAGCACAGACCCCAGGGTTAAAACTTTTTAAACTGAGAGACACAAAGGGGAGAATGAGACAGGTGCAGACTGCTACTACCACCTTTTAGTCGTAAACCAACATGTCTCCTTTCTTCTCCCAGTTTCCATTTAGCAAGAGTAGGGTTAGGCTAAGTTTACATGAGAATGGCTGGTTATCTAGACTGGCTAGTAGACCATTCCAATGCTAGAGGGAGGAGTGTGTGATGAGTTACAATTTTGGTGACTGCAAACCTTCCCAGACATTGTCCCTGCTTATAATTATTTATACATTAGAAACAATGGTACCAGATAGCACATGCTGCCTGATAGCCTGCTTTTAAAAAATTAAAAAGTACATATATTATGAACTCCGTTCCTGTCATTCATTATTTTTATCGACATTCATTTTAGAGTTGCTTAAAATTCTATTGTGTGTGTGTGTGTGTGGTGCTCCATAATTTATCCAAACGATCCTCTGTTGTTTTCACTGAGTTTTTCTGAATTCATGTCTTCACTATTATGAACAGCATAGTAGCTAAATCTGAGTGGTATACAGTCTTAATTCTTTGTTAGGGAAAATTGAGTAAATTCTAGAAGCGGGATTTCCTGGTTGACAATATGGATTTTGAATAATTTCCTGGAGGCAACATTTAGCTCACAAGAGCAGAGACAAAGGAGGAGAGAAGAGGGAGGCAGTAGGGTGAACCCTCTCATGCTGGGGGAGCTTCTGAACAGGGTCTAGCTGAGCTAGTTTAGAAATACAGAGCACAGATTTGCCATCTCACGCTTAGACAATTCTTTCAAACTCAGGGCAGAAAGATAGGGTGAGGAAATTGAAAATGGTTGACACTTTTTGAATATTTATTCTGTGCTGGGCAGTGCTATAAGCCTTTTCTGTGTATTCTCTTGTTCTAGTCCTACCATAACTCAGAGAGGAAGGTAAAGAAGAAAGACAAGAGAAGTTAAGTAACTTTCCCAGGGTCTTACATCAAATATGTGGCAGAGCACACAGCCATGTGTGCTTTTAACAACGGTGCATTGTTGCCTCCTGTCCAATACCCTGGTGAGCTAGGAACTCCGCCCACATAAAAGTCCACAGTGCACACTATATCCTTCTAAAATCTCCTACTTTTCCCTTTTTCATGAGGTTGAATTCTCCACCAATGCCATATTCTCTCTTGGTAGTAAATACAATGACTATAGCCTTAAATATTTTAGTATTTGTCACTAGCCATGGGATAAGTCATTTAAAAATTGACATTTAAAATAAGTCATTTAAAAATCATTAAAAATTGATCTATATTAATTACAAGATACTGCATCAACTATTGCTTCAGTTTAATTACTAAATTCTGATAGTTGGTATAAATAAGCAATTCTTTTTGCATGGTTGTACTTGATCAGGACATTGCAGAATTCTCATTGGATGTATTCTTTTTTTTTTTTTTTTTGGAAGAAGAGCGAGAGAAGGGGCAGAGAGAGAGAGGGAGAGAGAATCTTAAACTGGATTCATGCTTAGTGCAGAGCCCAACATGGGGTTCGATCTCACAACCCCAAGATCATGACCTGAACTGAAATCAAGAGTCAGACGCTTAACCGACTGAGCCACCCAGGCACCCTGGATGTATATTCTTTACAATATATTATATTCTATACGATATATTATATTCTTTACAATTATGTTCAAAGTCAATTAGGGATACACAGACACAACAAGGAAGACTACAGTAATTGTCCTTTCCAGGAAATAATGCCACCTAGGTTTTGACTTTCACATAGTACATATTTTATTCTAAACAAATACCTGACAATGTCTAAGTCAACATGTTCTGCATAAAACATGGACTCCCATAGCACTGTCACCTCCTTTAAAATGGCTAAAGATATGTACACATTGATATTCAAGAGTTACTAAACACACACTTGAGTGACTAATGGGGGATCATGTTGATGTTCAGGTACAATCATCAGCTGGAACAGATATTCTCCTTGCCCCCATTGTGGCTGCTTCCTCCCTCCTTCTTCAAAATTCTCAGGTCCTTTTAAGTGCTATTGAGTAGTATAGCACAGTGGTTAACTATTTGGATTCTGGAGCCAGAATACCCAATTTCCAATCCTAGCTCTGCCGTTTACTAGCTGTGTGACCTGGGGAAACTTTCTTAGCTTCTCTGTGCCTTAATTACTTCATCTGAATCTCCAAACCTACATCTCCAGATTGAGGGCTCCACAGAACTGCAGTTTTGTATGTGTAATTGCCCAGCTGCTCTCTCAGCACAGCTGTCTAAAAATTATCTCAAACTTAACATCACCAAAGAGAACCTGCTTCATTCCTACTCTGCCCTGGTGTGAAAATGGAAACACCATTCACTCTTTGCTCAAACCTCGAACTTCAGAGTTTCCTTGATTCTTCGTTCCCCCTCATTTCCATACCTAATGAATTGATTCTATCCCCTTTACCTCCAAGACATATCTCAAATCTTCGCACTTCTTCCATTTCCACCAGCACTGCCTTATCCAGGCTCCCGTTACCTTACATCTGGACTCCTGCAATGGTTTCTTGACTAGTGTCTATTCTTCTACTCTTACTTCTCTAAAATCCGATGTCCTTATGGCCAGAATGATTTTTTTTAAAGTCATAAATCAGTCTTTCCCTTACTCCAAATCCCCCAGTGGCATCTCATCATATTTAGAATAAAAGCCTAATTCCTTAATTTAGCTTTCAAAGTCTTACAAAATCAGTGCTGTAGTGGGTTAAAGAGTGTCCTCCCCAAAATTCATGTGTACCTGGAACCTCAGAATGTGCCCTCATTTGGAAATAGGGTTTTGCAAATGAAATTCAGTAACGATGAGTCCATATTGGATTAGGGTGTGCCTTTAATCCAATGGCTGGTGTCCTTACAAGAAGAAGAGAGAACACAGAGAGACTGAGGAGATACAGAGAAGAAGGCCGTGTGAGGACGAAGGCAGAGATTGGAGCAATACTCTGCAAGACAAGGAACACTGAGAATTGCTGAGAGACATCAGAAGCTAGGAAGAGGCAAGGAAAGATTCTCCTCTAGAGCCTAGAGTCTTTGGAGGAAGAAGGTCCTGCTAACACCTTGATTTCAGACTTCTAGCCTCTGGAACTGTGTGAGAATATAATTTAAGTTATTTTAAGCCATAAGTTTGTGGTGTTTTGTTATGGCAGCTTTAGGAAACTAATATGGGGGCATTTATAACTCTCCAGCTTCAATTCTATTACCCGCCCCTTATCCTCTCCCCTCCAGTCACACTGGTCTGCCTCTGAACATCAAGCATGTTTCCACCTCAGGGATTTTCACTAGTTGTTCCCTTTACATGGGAATGCTCATCCTTGATCTTTTCTTGGATCATTCTCATCATTCAGATCTCAGTTTAAATGTCACCCCGCTAGAGAGTCCCACCTCAACCATCTATTCTAAAATAGCCTCCCAAACTCTCTGTATCACATCACCCTATTTTAATCGTCTGCTTTGCAATTAATACAATTTGATGTATCTTATTCATGTATGTATTTATGGCATCTGTCACATGCACACACACATTCACACACCTCACCCTCAAATTCCCTAAACTGCACTGTCTAATAGAGTAGCCACTAGCTACATGTGACTATTTAAATATAAGTTTAAACTAATTAAAATTAGATAAAATATAAAATATAGTTTCTAAATGAAGATAGTCACATTTCAAGTTCTCAAAAAGCACAGGTAGCTAATGGCTACCATATTGAACAACATAGATTTAGAATATTTCCATCACTGCAGATAGTTCTACTATACAGTACTGCCCTAGAATATAAGCTCAAGGAGAAGAGGAATCTTATATCCCCAATACTTTGAATTTTATCCCCAATATTTGAATTTGTGTGGGACATAATAGATACCAAATAAATATTTCTTGAATGAATAATGAATGAACTTTCCATTGCTGAGCGTTGGTATGAATGAGCTCTGTAAAAATGAAGGACAACATCTCTGCCAGTGAGAACCAATATGTCTTTCAAGGGAAAGATGACTTCTCTTCTCTTTGCCTTTCCACTTGGGCAGTTTCTATAAACACATCTGCCATTGATTATTCTTTTTGTTTATTTTGTTTGTTTACTCAAAAACACTCAAAAACAGATCTGCTTATAAAGAAGATTTCAACAAATTCTCTCATCTTGAGCGGTGGCTTATTTGGTTTACAAATAAAACCTTCTAGTAGGGGTCCATTGAGTAGTAGAGGGAGGACAGATGGGGTATGGACTGAATATTATCTTCTGTGCAGTATAGTATTTGCTCTGGATGTCTAAAAAGACAGCGTTATCAATCTCACATCTTTAGTAATCATTTCTCAATGCTTTGATTAATGTGGGTGTAGAATGTGTCTGATGTAGCAGCATGTGTCTGAAACATTCCGAGACAAGAAGAATCAAAAAGTATTTTAATTTTAAAATGAATTTTAAATAGGCTAAAAAGAATGAGATTATTTAATATAACAGGTGAGATACTATATTTCTGCAATAGCGGAAAAAGCACGGAAATATATCTTTGTCAGACTTGTAGGACAAATAAAGCCAGTATGTTATCAAACCATTAAATCCTTAGCTATAAGTGTCCTGTTTTCAGCTCATCCCAATGAGGCTAAGATTAAAATTTGTGAGTGTCTGATGCTGTGCCAAACATACAAAAAAAAAAAAAAAAAATCAGGGGCACCTGGGTGGATCACTTAGTTAAGTGTCCGACTCTTGATTTCAGCTTAGGTCATGACCTCCTGGTTGTGCGATGGAGACCCACATCAGGCTCTGTGCTCAGTGCAGAATCTGCTTGAGATTCTCTCTCTCTGCCCCTACCCCTACCCCTGCTCACTCTCTCTCTCTCTTCCCCCATCTCTAAAAATAAATAAATAAATAAATAAATTAATTAAAAATGCAAGCTTAAAAAAATCAATGTCAGTATTTCTACTCCATTTCATTCCTCTATTTAATACTCAAATATATGTCACAACTCCTACAAGGAAGCTCACTGATTAGCTAACAGAGAATTTTTATTTCAGGGCACTTGTGATTGAAAAGCTAGGGACTGACAAGTAATCAGGAGACCAGTTCAGAATGGGTGAACTTGAATGATATTTATTAAAATGTAGCCAATTCCTATTACAAAATTGACCACAGAGTGGGGTTAGGGCACTGTGGAAATGAAGGAATTATAACTTGGTCTGAAACAGTGTACAGATGCTCCTTGCACTATTACCTAATTGGAATGTACTCTTTCCAAATCATAAACTTTATGGCTTTAGAATCATTGCTAATGTTTTTACATGCAATTGAAATGGAGGAAAACACAGGGAACTAGACAGGACTTCTTTGCTGTAAAACAGAATAAAGAGGGTGTGTGTGTGTGTGTGTGTGTGTGTGTAAGAGAGAGGGCAGGGAGAAGGAAGGAGAACAATTAGAAATGATGAGTATGTCTGATTTCAGAATTCAAGAAAACAGAATCTTGAAAGGGTTCAGAAAGTTCCATCCAGATTCTAGACAAGATGATCTTCTCTAACTCTCCAGCACAGAGTGATTTCTCAGCATTCCTGCCTTGTGTTCGGAGGCCCAGGCCCAGGCCTGAGACTGATAAAGCACCTCTGGTAGAGGTGAGGTTACTTCCTTCCTACTGGGGCTCTGGTGAGAGGTAAGAAAGGAGCATGAGGGCCCCAGCACAACCGCTCCTGAAACCTTGATGAATAGTGCTCTGGTTAAAGTGACCCAATTTCACATCTGCCAATGTAGTAAAGAAGGAAGTCTTCAGGCCATGGGCAAAAATGGAGAAAAAAGTGGTGCTGTTTGGGGCTTTCCCCTACACAATCCACCTTCTAGAAAGTCTCCTCTATTAGAGACGATATTTCTTCAGGGAAGTCCCATATTTTCCCTTGCTTTGTGTGTTTTTCTGCCATGAGTGGGAAGAGAGGAGAAGACAGCGAGGAGAGAAAGAAGGCGTGGGGATTAAAAGGGAGGGCCAAAATACGGCAGTTAGGGACATTTGTGAAGATTCCAGAGAGGCTTGGAAATCAAGACCCCCCGTGGCCCTGCTTATAACAGGGTATCTGGTTAATATATATTTAGATAGCTGATATAGATATATATAGACAGACAGACATGTACATATACACATACATACATACACAGACCTGAAGTATAACTTATACAAATGTATTCTCTGAAAAATGAAATATCAGGGGCACCTGGGTGGCTCAGTTGGTCGAGTGTCTGACTTGTGATTTCAGCTCAGGTGGTGTTCTCAGGGTGGTTAGGTTGAGCCCTGTGTCAGGCTCTACGGGGCAGGGCGGGGTGGGGGGAAGGAGTCCGCTTGGGATTCTCTCTCTCCCTCTGCCCCTCCCCCACTCACACACATACACACACACTCTCTCTCTTTCTAAAAAAAAGAAAGAAAAGAAAAACAAAAACAAAGAAAAAAATGTCAGCCCTTCCTGTGTGCAGCCAAAAGAATGCTCTTCTTTTTGCCTTTGAATAGTTGCAGTGGGTCTAGATAAAAGAGGACAGGTTTCTGGCAGAGGAACAGAGTTTGGGATGGAGAAAGAGAGAGAAGGGGAACAGAGGAGGAAAGACAGAGGCAAAACTTCTGCCAAAGTGCTACCCAGGAGTTGACTTGGATGCACAGTGAATGGCAGAACCAAGCGTGTGTCTTGAACTGGCCCCACGTCTCCTCTCCTGGACTTGAAAATAGGTTTAGTTCTGAGTTGAGACCATGGCCCCTTAGTATCCACTTTATCTCTACTTTTCTTTCCATTTACTGCGTCTTCCTTCTTCTTTCCCAGCTCTCTCCAGCAGGTATGAAGAGAAAGAAGTTGTAATGGCAGCTCTCATTTTGATTCTTTCTGTCTTTAGTCTCCAACTTCTTACCCCAGGCAAAGCTTTGAGGACCCTGCAGGACTCATGGCCTTATTTCACCTCTGCCAGGCACTCACTGTGCCCAGAAATTGAAGGAAGGAAAAGGATTAATGGCATTATTTTGCTGACTTTGTTTTACCTCAACCCTGAACCAAAAGGTAGATAGGAAGACAGTAGAGAAATAAAAGTTGGGCAAATAAATAACTGTTCTCTTTTTGAGAAAATTTCTGCATGACAAATCTGAAATTGCACAAAGTAGGATTAACACTTTATATTTCATAACCCACCTGTCACTGAATGTTCAGTTAATCAAATGGCAGATCTAAAACCTCTAAGGGATATGTTATTCTACAAATGATAAGAGAAAAATCTGTGATCTGGGTGTTGCAGAAATCAGAAATACGGGGTCAGAAGGAGCCAATCTCCTGATGGTCTGGTTGCTACACCCTAAAATCGAATCGATATGCCACGCTCAGACCAATCTCTCTTTTATCACACGAGTTCCCTGCTTTAGAAATTTCGTCCTCTCCTTATTTCAAATATTTTCTTTCTTCTTATACACTTTCTTCTAAATTGACATTCCTGCAAATTTTAAATGAGGTTTTCAAAGTCTGGCTCTAGCTTCCCATTGTCCGTCTATAAGCCCTCTGTTTTGGTAAAAGCGTGTGTCCATAAATGCACCATGATCACCTTGTTCTGCCCCTTGCCTCTTTTGGGCTTGATCCTTTTCCTCCAGAATGTGCTGCTTTATACCCACTTCATCTGCTCCAAAACAGTTCAACACCTTGACTCAGATCAGATCCTCTAATTTCAATGAAGCCATCCCTGAATGTAGCCTAATTGATATCTCTCTAATCCAACATTCTATAGCTGTTAAAAGACTGCACAGTCTAGCTTTTGGTTACATATACTTGCTCACTTTTAAATAACATAGCATGCAAAAGAGCCTGGCAGTCTAAAGAACATAACAGTGTCTGGCAGATAGTAGTCACCTAATAAATATTAATTAATTTCCTTCCTCATTGTTATTGTGTAGTAATTGTTTTCTACCCAATAAGCTGACAGCTAATAAAGAAAACAATAATTTTATTCCCTCTTCTGTGTGTCCCCCATAGGGCCTGGCACCCGGGAGAGCACTCAGTAGATAATCAATAGATACTTACTGACTGAATGATTGATCGACTAATGCACTTTGCATTTGGATTCCAAGTACAGAAGCCCTTGAGGATGTCTTGGTTTTCCTCCAAATGATCTGAAATTGACCTCTACTACTACATTACCTCTACCGCTGCTCTTTTGCAAATGAGAAATTTTAAATACAGAGAGAATTTAAGTACTCCCAAAGTCAAACAGGACATTAGTGATAGCTACAAGCTAGAAATAGAGGCCAGTCATGCTGACTGCCAGTCCCCTGAATTTAGAGTCATTGAATTGTGCTTTTTTTCTGATACAGGTAGCTTTTGTCCAACTATTAATCTCTGGTGTATAAACTATAGCATGTTGCTGTATGACTCTGCTTCTCTTTCTTTATTATTTATTTTTGAGTGACTCTAACTGGTAAAAATGTATCTAATTATCTACCATGGTAGTTGCTTAAAAATTTTATTTTATTAAGGTATAATTGACATATTATCTTTGTTTCGGATATAGACATAACGATCTGATATTTGTATATATTGAGAAATGATTGGGACACCTGGGTGGCTCAGTCAGTTAAGCGGCTGCCTTCGGTTCGGGTCATGATCCCAGGGTCCTGGGATAGAGTCCCACATCGAGCTCCTTTCTCTGCAGGGAGCCTGCTTCTCCCTCTGCCTGCTCTGCCTGATGCTCCCCCTGTTTGTGCTCGCTCGCTCTCTCTCTGACAAATAAATAAATAAAATCTTAAAAAAAAAAAAAAGAAATGATTACCACAATAAGTCTAGCTAACATCCATCACCATACATGGTGATAACTTTTTCATGTGATAAGAATTTTTTTTTAAGATTTTATTTATTTATTTGTCAGAGAGACAGAGAGTGTGCATGAACAGAAGCAGGGAGAGCGGCAGGCAGAGGCAAAAGCAGGCTCTCTGCTGAGCAAGGAGCCTGATGCGGGACTTGATCCCAGTACC
Source organism: Potos flavus (assembly GCA_028534135.1). Classification (NCBI taxonomy): domain Eukaryota; kingdom Metazoa; phylum Chordata; class Mammalia; order Carnivora; family Procyonidae; genus Potos; species Potos flavus. The sequence goes on along the minus strand of CM052896.1, from coordinate 96,455,932 downwards.
CTGGGATCATGACCTGAGCTGAAGGCAGATGCTTAACCAACTGAGCCACCCAGGCATCCCAAGAACTTTTAAGATCTACTGTGGTGATTGCTTTTTGTTTCTTTTTGGCCCTTTAAAGTCAGAAACTGTGTCTTATATTCCTGTACTTACTTTTCTTCTCTTTTCTTTTTTTTGGGAGTGTTTAGCACAGTACCAGACCCTTAATAGATGTTTATAACTATCTGTTGGATGGATGAATATTATCAGATAAAATGATCTTTTTAGAGTACCACACAATAACAAACATAAATCGTCTTTATAGCATTGAGGGGAGTAAATTTAAAAACAGCCTTATTTTATCCATAGCAATCTATTCTTAACATGGAATTATAATTCCTTTGCCTAGTTATTGACCGTTAGGGATTACATAAGAAATTGAACCCACCATAGCATGGTCCTTGGTTTGATTCCTAAACTGTAAGCTAATCTCGGCTTTAATTTTCAATCTACACATAAGAGTATAACTCTTACACATTTAAGGAAAGAAAATAACTTCTTCCAACAGAAGTAAGAGGTAATTTAAGGAGACAGAATTATTGGCCCCAAGTTAGCAAAAAGCATTTTATCCCTGACTCATCTGTGCCGTATGGATTTCATAACTGATGATTAGCTTCTCTTAATCAGTTGAACACCCATTTAAGGGAGAAATTGATTAGCTCCTTGCATAATTAACAGAACACTAAGTACCATCACTTTGAGTTGAAAAAATTGTTTTGATTAACAGTAAATATGCAGTTTATCATTAAGACATTAGATGGTGTTATCTCAAATCATTAATCTGTTATTTTCAAAATTAAGGAGGTGTTTGCAGCTAGCTCAGTGACCAATGTTTGCAATTCCCAAAGCATTTTCATTTTTCTGGCTGGCATTGAATTTAATATATCTTTTCCACAGAGAATTAGAGTATAAAATAATGTATAAATAATATTAGTACGTGCTCAGACTCTCAATTTGTACTCTCTACTTAGTGAAATGCCAAACACAGTCCTGAGGCATAGAACAAGGAAAATAATTAAATATTAAACTTTTACAAATCATTTCAAAAAGAATCAGTGAAGAATTAAGAAAGGGTTGGCAAAGAATATTAAAATGGAAAGAAAGGTTATTAAAAGTGTCAGGATCCATACAGGACAAGATTCATGAGCTGCTAGAAATCACAGAGCTCAACACTGTGGAAATGTGAAAGAGTAGAAGTGAATAAGATGGTAGAGAAATGAAAGATGTGAAAGGCTCTGCCTGCTGAAGTCAGGTCAGAGGAGATAATTCAAAAGGGGAAGAACAACTGAGAAATGAATTTTACAATCCACAGGGGGTCAGCAAAGTTGTTTAAAGATGTGCTATGTCAGTAGTCCACAGAAAGCTGTGTTAAATTACACAAACACATAATTAAAGCTAACCATTCAGCATGTTAAGGCTGCACCATCCTGAGCCAGATGGTAGTTGATTCTGGCTACACCTTGGGCGCCGAGGACTAATTAGTCTTTTCAAGAAAGTGTAGAGGTGTCAGTCAGCTCTGGAGTTAGTGCTGAGCAGGACAGGTTAATGGAGATGCTGGGATATTTGAACTTGATGAGGCCTGAGGCAAGTTTCAAATACTATTTGCAGAAGTTTGGGAACTCAGTGGACGTGCAAGATTGGTTAGGGCTTTTCTGAATGTCTACATGTACTAAATGTTAATCTTTTATTCTTTATTCTTTTTAAAGATTTTATTTGAGAGACAGACAGACAGACAGAGAGCAGGGGCAGAGGAAGAGGGAGAAGCAGATTCCCTACTGAGCAGGGAGCCCAATGCGGTGCTGGGTCCCAGGACCTTGGGGTCATGACCTGAGCGAAAGGCAGATGCTCAACCGACTGAGCCACCCAGGCACCCCATAACTGTTCATCTTTTAAATTCATCTCAAATCACTAGTCCCTGTAAGGATTAGTTTAAAAGAGCACTGTTTTGTAGACTTGAATCAATAGGATACTCAACAACTAATCAAAAGTCATCGTTTATGTTAATATTACTATTCTATCAGTTTAATAAGGAATGTTTGGCTATGACAATGTGTTACCTGAATGGAAGCAGAGACCACATAATTGCTGAGAAACAGTCAAACAGCACAAATTCCATCAGACCAGCTTCTAACATTAGCGTTCGTATGTGCCTGGCTAGCAAGTTGAAAATATAGATTTTCAGGATTGTCCTTGGTGATTCTGATTCAGTAAGTTTGGGGTGTGTGTGACATGAGATCCTGCAATTATAACAAATACTGAAAGAAGATCCACGGACTATCTGTTGAGAATCACACACAAGCCAAGAGTTCCTTGAAGGTAAGGATGACTATTTTTTATAATTGTTTTAGGACCTAAAGTGATGATGCTTGACAGTCGTTAATGATCATTTGTTGAGTGAATAAATTCCTTGTTGAACTTTTACATTTCATGATTATGTCTTATGCCAATTTATTCTCCCTTAATATCATAGTATTTTCAGGATCTACAATGGTTGCCTAGAAGTTCTACATTTAAACTCTTCATCTTAAACAACAGAATCATGTTTCATAGTTGGGATTAGTGTACATTCATTTATTCTATATTCAAAAAATATTCCCTGAGCTCACACCATGTGACAGGGACTATTCTAAACAATTGAAACATATCCATGAAGTGGACAAAGATCTCTTCCTCATGGAGCTTACATTCTAGAAGTACACATATAACCTACTTCTAACCCTGAGGTTTTAAAATTATTTTCTGGGAATATAATTATGTGTTGTAAGTTCTTCACACCAAAGAGTTTCTTATAGAGTCTTGAATTAAGTAAAAAATTCATTTTGGCAACTTTCAAAGCTCACTGAGGAGAAGAAAGATTGGTTTAAAGCACCAGGGAGTTTTATTTTCGCACATAAATATTTATGTGTGTAAAGGGGCGTGTGGTTAATTATAAGCGACAGGAGGAGAATGACAGATGCTTAGATCCTCTGTCCCCATGGAGAGACAGACCTTGCTTGTTGGAGTGTAGTGGCACATCGTGTGGTCTGTGTACTGAATCACTGATTTAAATATTGCAGCAGCTGGAGTGCAAAGTATATCAGCAAATACTACAGGAGGAGGAGCATGTGTGTCCTGAATACAAAGTAAGAATGGAATAGGTTTGCACAGCCACAGTGAGCAAGGCTATAGATGGCCTTTTTCTTTTTATATTTTAGTTTCAAAGGAGAGCTGGAGAAGGGTAACTGGACAGTCCAGGGGACACGGGCAGATAAAGAAGTAGGGGGCTTGGTGCTCCTTCCTAAATCTAAATTTCTATTTCTGAGAGAGAAAGAGAGAGAGATTCTCATTCTGCCAAGGGAAAATCTATTCAGAGAATTCATCTCCATAATGAAAGCACTAAACCAAACAAGTTTTAGTCCCTATTTCAGTGCTCATGGGGAAAATGAGAAGGAGAAACTAGTTTTCCTTCGCAACTTTCATTTTAGTGCCTCTACTTTGGGTCTAATATGAAGTTCAACATCCATTTCTCAATTTTCCTTTAATAAATAATATCTATAAAGACAGACCACATTCTACCTTATTGACTGGTATTTTCCTAATTTACAGATTAGAATTCGAAGTGCAGGGAGTTCAAATGATGTTACACAAGATCACTCATTTAGCAAGTAGCAGAATGATGACTAAATCCAGTCTCTGATTACCAAATCTGTCTCTACCATCACACTGCTTCTTATTACTCTTACTCCTTCTTTTTTGTGGTGATTGTTGTCTCTCTCTTCCCATTTAAAATTCCCCAAGTTAGAACTGACAGGAAAGCTGGGGGAGTGAGGTGTTGTGGGTGGGAGGTGAAGAAAACGGTTAACACTGATGGATAGAGCTTCTCTACTTACAGATAAAGTGTTGAAAAGAAGTAGGAAAAAAATAAAGAGCAGCTTTAGAAGTATGAATTCAAACAGTAAATGAACAGGTACATTTCAGACTTGAAACAATGAAATAGCTAAAAACATTAACTCCTTTCTCAATTTTCTGAATGTCTACGCTATTGTCTATACTGGTTTCACATCATTTGGTAAACTTCTTGGGAAAGACCACCTGACTCAAAGTATCCCCCCAAAATTCTGATCATCACAAAAACAGCCACCTCAATCTCAACCTGAAAGTGTCGATGATGGTCATCAGAAATTATGGCCATGGTTATTTAATATGCCATTTCCTTGTGAGTCTGAGTCACAGCTCATCATCCATGTTGACGCCAGTGAGCTTTGTAGTGTTCATGTGGAAACAGCAGGGAACAGTGAGCTGGATTCCATTCTGCCTCATGCCTCATCAACCAGATGGTTGGCTGTATCAAAGCCAATAATGCTGATGTCAGAGGCGAGAGAACACAGCTGGATTTTCAGGTTCAAGGGGAAAGAGGGAATCTATAATGCTAAAAGTTTGGGAGGAAATTGCCTTTGGACTAGTGGATAGAGCCAACTAGAAGTGATGGAGAGTTTTTAATGTTAAGGCCTGCAGCAACATTTCTGTGTAATTGCTTTTTGGGGCCATGGTAGGATTTGAATCCTCTTTATCTCACACCTGCTAACAGACCTACTGGTGCCAGTCAGCTAGTTATTGTGCACCAGATCCAGAAGAGATTTTAGCACTGACACATTAGACTCCTACCAACTCCTGAACCTTATTATCCCTGGGATTTCTGGTGACTAGCTTGAAACCAAAAAGTGCAAGGATGGAAAATAGCTCAGAAGACCAGCTCCTGGGAACTTGCTGATGAAGACTTTACTTTTACAAATAAATTGGTATAAATTTGTGCCTTGACTAGGATGTGAAAAAGGTGACACATGCTTTGTTTTCTGGCATGGTCGTACCAGAGCTAGCAGGAAACCTAACTGTAGGTACATGGGGCAGGGAAGAAGACACATGTCTCTTTCCCTACCAGGACTTACGCAATATAGGAAACTTGGAGAAAGGGCCACAGTCTTTATTTTTATCATAGTTGCTGCTAAGATGTTCATACTCCAAGCCAATCTGGTCTATTTGAATATGAATACTCCCTTGCACCAAACTTGGTCATGGTTCCAAAGGCCATGGTATTGGCATCTTCATGTTGTCACATCATGGGCCATCCATGTTGACCACTGATGGGCCACTGTATGGCAGTGAGGTCCAAGTCTTCTATCTAAACCTGAAACACACAATGTCTCCCTTCTCTTCCCTAAATTCCCCTTCTACAGGAATCCTTCTCTTTCACCGGGGTTCAGGCCATTAATCCCTATTTTCCAAGCACCGGTTTCCTCCTAAACAAAGATCTGGGCTTGAGGTTGGAAGCGTCAGTGGGTAGTTACTTTCAGGGTCTCTTCTGAAACACAAGGAAGCTACTAAAATAATTCCCACAGAGCAAGGGAGGCTGATCACAGGGACATGATTATTCTTCTTGAAAGGGAGATAGGATGAGGAAAATTTCCCTTTTATTTTATGTTTTCTCCTGCTTCAGCAAGAACAAGGTAACATTAATGTCTCAATGAATCATCCTGCCACAGACAAGTAGGTGACTTGTAGGTTACTGAGGTTCAGTGAAGACTTGTGGGATATGCACACACTATCTATGATTGAATCAAGTTTGGGAGTGTAGGACCAGAGAATGATTGAGCAATGATTTGCAGATGAGTGCTTGATCCAGGAAGATTCGTGTAATACTTCACTGGGACAATAATCATGGCATTTGGTGTCAGGAGAGCAACATATCCAGGGAGAGACAGTTAGTCTTAAGTGCACAGGAACAATAAATAGTATTTCTGTTGTCAGGAGTGCCCACATATGTGTGCATAAAATGCTTAACTAGTAATCCTTCTGTGATACTGCAAAAAAGACAGCTTCTCTCACAGTTGCTACAGCAAGGAGGTGCTGTGGATTTTAAACTCCAGGAATTAACCTATGTAAATGACTTCTGGGTAGCAGGAGAGATTTTTTTTTTTCCAAAAAGAACTCAGCCCAGAAGTTGCTCTTTTCTTGCCAACATTCTGGGTGATTTATACAACTGTTCTCACTGAAGAGTGCAGAGAGAAGGAATTTTGCAGCAGAACGTAATTGTGGGATTGGAGACAAGAGATGTCCCCTGAAGTTGTAATGATTGCACAGAAGCAGAGTGAAAAGATCAGTTGAGCCAAGACAAGCACTTTTTTTTTTTTAGCTATAACAGTATAATGATGAGATAGAGTTAACACTTAACACCTCAGCTACCTACTTCTATTACTGTTTATTATTTATAAATAATAACTACTATATGTCTACTGAATTTATATTATAATAAAATAAAAAAAATAGTGCACATGTACTAAACAGTTACGATTTTGCTCAGTGCCTATGCTACATTGCAAAAATGGCCATGAGCTTGTCTCTTCTCTGTATCCACACCTCTGATGATGCCTGCCTACACCGACTTTGGATTAGGCCCTACGGCTTATATTACTAAATGGGAAAATAGGAAATGTGACCAAGGGAGAGACTTGGAAAGTGCTTAAGTAATGAAACATGCAGGGTTGCTGCTCTTAGAACCCTGAATAGTCATGTGAACAAGCCCCAGCTACCATTTCGGAGGAGAAGGGACATGTGGTCTACTGACCCCCGTCATTGGAGCTGACAATGAGCTGAACCCCAGAGGAGCCCAGACAAAATTGTTACCTACCACATTGTGAGCTAAATAAATTGTTCCTGTTTTAAGCCATGAAATTTTAGAGTATTTTGTTATACAAGTTTGATATATAGCAATAGATAATGGCTATAGTGACTTCCACACATAAGGCTTACTTAATGTTCACTAAAACCCCATGAAACAAGGTAGTATTATCATTCTCCTTTCACAGATGGGGAAGCAGAGGCAAAGAGGGGAATGAGTACACGGATCAGTCTCATACGGCTTGTAGATGACAGCGCAGAGATTGAGGCAATCTGATTCCATTGTCCATGCACTCAACTGCTATGCATGATCAAACATTAACTTATGTCTTAGCTAATTGTTTATTAAACTAACAAAACAAAACACCTGTTTTCAAAAAGCAGTTCAATTATTTTTAATTAATCCTTTTCATTTGTCTCTAAAATGTCTCACATTAAAAAGATCCCCTCAGGGAACTTGTGACTATGATGGAATAACAAGGACCATATTCATTCACCTTTTTTAAACAACTATAAAACTAGGCAAAATAGATGAGTCAATGGGATTCAGACAACGGACAACAGGCAGCTCAGGACAATGATCCCTGAGATGCGGGAAACAAAGGAGGTGAGCCCTACAATCATAACAGCTTATTATCTGGAGAGTTTCCAGACGGCAGTACAGGAAAAGGGACCCCCAGACAGAGACTGGCAGTCATGCTGAGTCGAGGAGACAGTTTGAAATTTAAGTAGACCAAGGTGGCTAGAATTTTCAGAGAAATTTAAGGGCCAGGTGTGAGTTTCACAGGTGGAGATCTTTGTATATCTGTAGTCTTCAGTCTTTGGCTAAGTAATTATATCTGCTCATGCATGCAAGAAAATTGCCTGAGGCCATTGAAAGAACCTTGGAAAGTAGGTAGATTTCACAGGGCTGGGAATTGTCGGTGTTCTCACTAGCTGGCCAAATTAACCCCAGATTAAAGGCTGCCCCGAATCTACACTAACAAAGCTTAAGAGGAAACTTTGAGGTGATCAAACTTACTATAACCAATTTAACTGTATCCCAGAACAAAGTTTAGCAATAGTTAAAGGAAGTCTACAAAATCTAGCATCTGATAACATACAACTCAAAATGTCCCATATATGCAGAAATAAGTAAACTATAGCAGCATTAGCACAATGGGGGGAAGGGGAGAAATTGAAGCATTATTGTGGTAAGATTCTCACAATATACATGAAGTGGTATAATATTATTTGAAACTAGATTATGGTAAGTTGCAGATGTATGTTTTAAATCTGAGAATAAAATGTTCAGGCTTCAGCCATAGTGAAAAGTAGCCACCAGAAGTGCCTTTAAAACTCTGTGATCAACAGATAACTCACTTCAGTGAAGGTGCTTTTGCAAGTCAACAAATCAGTGTCATCCCTTCACTCTGGAAGTGAATCAATCCAGGACGCACTCACTTGCCTAAACAGGCCAACCAATCAACAGTAACTTCACCTGAGTCCTCATACTTTCACTTGCACCTCTCAAAGTCCATCAGTTCCTGAACTCCACACTTCCCCAAACTAAATACAGAATCAGTAATCTGCTCTGCTCTGAAATACTGTGTCTGATCAGCAAAGCTCTGCCTTTCCATTGCCTTTTAATTTCAGGTATTAAGTGGTGGTTAATGAGAAGAACAAAGGCAAAAGAAATGTAGATAAAATTAAATTTCCTTACAACTTGCAGCCCATTGATAAATACGTGAGACAGTCAGAGTCTGATATTCCTCAAGGAATTTACAACTGCCTTAATGTTCATGTTTTGCTAGAGGCAAATAGCAACCTTAGCTTGACAATAGCCAGAACCCCCCAGGATTCTGTAAGTCTTTCCTAACATATGAAAATCCCTTTAGAAACTTCCTTTATCTCTAACCCCCCAACATAAAAGTATATAATGAATCATTCCTCACAATCCCCGTGCAGCTCTTTCTGCCCACTCATCCTGTCCTTGTGCTTTAATAAAAACACTTTTAGCACCAAAAACATCTCAAGAATTCTTTCTTGTCCAGCCTACATCACATCAGTGGTCTTCTCCTCCCTTGACAAACCCTAGAGCAATGTACAAAAAAAAGAAGTACGACTAATAAGCCGAAAGTGAGGATAAAATGGAATCATAAAATGTATTCAATTATTCCAAAAGAAGACAGGAAAAGAGAAAAAAAGAAACAACTGATAGAACAAATAGGAAACAAATAGCAAGATGGTAGATACAAAGTCAACCACATCAAAAAATCACATGAAATGTAAAAAGTAAACAATCCAACTAAAAGACAGGGATCATTAAAAATCAAGTGCCAAATTTATGTTGTCTATAAGAAACCCACCTTAAATATACAGATAAATTAAGAATGAAAGGGTACATAAAGACGTACCATGTAAATGCTAATTTAAAGAAAGCCAGAGTGGTTATATTAATATCAGATAAAGTAAATTTCAGAACAAGGAATATTACCATGTGATGTGGACAACAAAGGCAAAAAGAAATATGATAAAATTAAATTTCTTTATAACCTGCAGCCCAATGACAAATACTTGATGCAGGCAGAGGATAACTCCTCCAGGAACTCCCAATCTTTTTTTTTTTTTTTTTTTCTAGGTTTCTTTTTTCTTTTTTTTAAATTTTATTAACATAAAATGTATTATTTGCTTCAGGGGTACAGCTCTGTGAATCCTCTGTCTTACACAATTCACAGCACTCACCAGAGCACATACCCTCCCCAATGTCCATAATCTAGCTACCCTAACTGCTCTCCCCTACTCCAGCAACCCTCAGTTTGTTTCCTGAGGTT